>WOXC01008358.1:0-85000 GCA_011680675.1 Gymnobelideus leadbeateri
AATAGAACTTGGGAATAGAAAATAGAAATAGGAACAGAGTTGTGATTCCTCTATGATAAGAACTCAAATACCAGGGAAGTGGAGCAAACATCAGCAGCATGGGTCATCATCAGCATCTTCTCCTCCTGGCTGATCAACCTGAGTTTGCAGGTCATTAGAGAAAAATCTATTTTGTCAGGTATTTAGCTGAAAAAATAAAGACTAATAATAACCCCTAGAAAATCATAATTTTAAGTTTTATTACTCCTTATAGTGAGATTGAAGGCTTAGTTAAGAGTGATTATAAAAGTCAAAAGCAATAATAAAAATTACCATAGCACACTATTATAAACTAATATGTTGGCAATATAGCATAGGAAAAGCAACAGAGGATATGATCAAGTAGATGACTTGATGAGCAAATTACATTTGGCTTTTTCTTTAGTGCTGTTTTTGTGCTCAGCATTTATTGCATTGAGTGTAATACTGAACCTTCTCTGCTCTGTGATGAACAACTTGGGTTGCATACTGTTTTTGCTTTGCTTTTTTTTTTTTTTTTTTTGCTTTTTGGAGGGCAATTGGGGTTAAGTGACATGCCCAAGGTCACATGGCTAGTTTTTGTGTTAAGTGGCCGTATTTGAACTCAGGTCCTCCTGACTCCAGGGCTGGTGCTTTATTCACTGCGCCACCTAGCCACTCCACTGTTATTGCTTTTCACAGAAAGTGAATTTTTGAAAATGCATACCATTAAAGAGGTCAACTTCTTACAATTCTTTGAGCTTACACTGTCTACTATAGAGCTAGTTCAGCACAAAGTTGTGAGGCTCCTATTCAGGATGGCTCTTTAATGTTCTCTTGCTACTGATTCCATTCCAAGATATCACCCCTAGCCAGTCTCTCTTTATCTTTTCCTCAGCTCGCTTATCATTTGAAATGGGAAAGTATTGGGAGAAAAAATGCTGGAGGCATTATTACTGATGAATACTGATATCTCACTTAAATGTGTTGACTGTAGAAAAACTCAACCTTCAACCTTTATAGAATGTGTTTTTAAGTGTTTGTGGAAATTCATCTGGAGGGCTTCTGAAAGTCAGTAGTTGTAATACAAATATATGACAGGTGAATGATATTCAGTAAATATTAAATTATGCAGTTGGGAACCTGAAGCGGGCTCAAAGTGGATCTCTTTAAACTAAGGAAGGCTAGGGATTTTTATTTGTAATTAAGGAAGTCTGGGGTTACCTAATCAAAGAAACCAGAGAAGAAGTAATTGATATCTTCAGAAATGTCTCTCAGCTTCCTTGAAATTCCTGTCATTCCTACATGTTCAATTCTAACTGTATTTACAAACTTTTCAAAGCTAAAATCATTGTTCAGTTTCTCTCAAGACTCAAAAAGGATCTCGGGGACTGTTAAGCATGGTTGGTAAATATTTAGTCACACCTAGACCAGTTAGCTCTTTCTATCACATACATGCTGCTTTTCCTTTAAAGATTTGACTAATAAGACCACAAGATGCCAGTACTCATAGATGACAACCCAGAAAGAGAAGCTATGGAAAACTACTCGTTTTTTCACTGTGAAAATATTGACCAATTATATAAGGATACTCCAAAGCTATGACTCAACTTCAGATTGGCATAGAAAGGGAAGCTGAGGAACATGTTCAGTTTTGTGTGTCCCAGTTTGAGATGGAAAAAATACAAACCAGATCACATCTAGACTTGAGTAACTAGGAAAGGGGGGGAAATTTAAAAATCACTGTATGTTGGGGCGGCTAGGTGGCGCAGTGAATAGAGCACTGGCCCTGGAGTCAGAAGGACCTGAGTTAGGAGCCGGCCTCAGCCACTTAATCCACACAAACAAAAACCTAGCCGTGTGACCTTGGGCAAGTTACTTAACCCCAATTGCCCTAAAGGGGCGGCTAGGAGGCTCAGTGAGTAAGAGCACCGGCCTCGGAGTTGGGATGACCTGAGATCAAATCCGGCCTCAGAAAATGAGCACCCACACACAAATAATGACTAGCCGTGTAACCTTGAGCAAGTTACTTAACCCCAATTGCTTTAAAAAAAAAATCACTGTATGTGAGGAGCAGTTGAAGAAACTATGAATTTTCTATGATGCAAAGAGAAGTCTAGGGAGTCATATTTGTGGGCTTCAAATATTTGTTAGGAATAAGAGCAAGTAGACATGTTTTGTTTCATGTTAGTAGATAAAATTATGCCCAGAGGCTGAAAAATTATAGGGAGAAACATTTTAGTTCAATGTTAAGAACTAGTGTTCTCTCTTTCACTAGATCTAAAACTAGGCCCTTTTTTTAACCTATTGGGGCAAAAAAAAAAAGTTAGCAAAGGGTGGGGGTATGTGACATCAGTAATACAATAGTCACATTGGTTAAAGAAATAGCTTGTCCCTGTCCTTCACCTCCAACACCTTGTGCTGAGGGAAGTAGATTTTGGGAGAGGGGTACAATGGTGATACAAGTTCCCTATTTCTCAAGGGTGTCATTTTCCTCCTAGTTTGCAACCTGAGTGGCATCCTTGACTTCTCATTCTCACTCATCTCACACTGCCAAATCTTTTCATTTCTAGGTACACATCCCTTTCTCCTTCCTCACTCAGAAACCACTCTAGTTCAGGCTCTTATCACATCTACTTGTTTTATCACAATAGCCTACTAATTATATGCTACATTTCAAGTCCCTCCCCCTCTTTAATCCTTCCTTCACTTAGTGATGGAAATGATTTTCTTAAGTTCAGGTCTCTGTGTTCATGCTGTCCCACTTCCATGCTCCCTACTCAATCAACTACAGTGACTTCCTGGATGTTCATGGATAATCTTCATGACCAAATGTAAAGTGTTCTGTGTGGCATTTGAAGGTCTTATGCACCTGCCCTCCTTCCCGGTCTATTTGCATATCATTTTTATTCATATGACTTGTAGTCCAGCAACACTGGTTTATTTATTGATTGTTTCTCATCTATGACACTCTGTTTCCCATCTCTATACCCTTACACTGATCCTTCATGCCTGGGGATGCCTTCTCCCCCATCTTAATCTCTACCTATTGGAATCTCTAATTTCTTTAAAGATTCTGCTTAAATAGTACCTACTAAAGAAGGCCTTTCCTTCCCCACCCCCAAAAATCCCTTCCCTCTCAAAGTTATCTTGTATTTGATTTTTATATGTCATATATAGCTTTCTATATTTACATATCCTCCCACTGCGTAGTAGCAAGCACCCTAGCACACCCAGGATGGCCTGCTAGCACAGGTTCTTTGATCTGCTTTATAAAGGAAAGACAGCTTTGAAGGCGTTAACAATCCTACTTTAATTACGGAGAAAGAAGTGAGTATAGAAAATACAAGCAGAGGAATTAGCACAAAGACCAACAGACAAAGCTTCAGCTGTCTGAACATAGCAATATTGCTATACATTATACATATGTCACCAGGTCGAGGGAGTATACATCTATGTAGTTGAAGGGTTGTTAACAAATGGCCACTCACAGTCTTGACCAAGAAATCAAAAGATCCTTCTTGTGAGCAAACGGCCAAAGCAAAATGTCAGCCTCCCAGAATATATAACAAAGACTGGGCCCCTGATTGACTCAAAGCCAGAAGGCAGGAAATCTACTTGGCTCAGGACTGCTATGAATTATCTGGATTCAAAGGAGATTAATCCTTCAGATGTTTACAATTAAGCCTGAGCCTGGGAAACTGAACTCCAAAAAAGAGAAACAACAAAAGTCCCACCTTCCTTGTGCTTACACACCCCACACCATTCGAAAGTAAGATCCTTGAGGGAAGAACCTTTTACTTTTTTTTGTTTTTTAATCCCACATAGCACCTAAAATATGGTCCATACCTAGTAAATGCTGGTGGAGTGAGTGATTGACCTCGGGGTGGCTTCCTGGACATAAATGTACCATTTGGTAGTGTGATTCAAGAGAGGATTGCAAAGCAGAAGGTTCATGGATACTGGTTACCTCCTACCTACCAATGTGAGAGCCCTGAGACAAAGCACCATTCCCTGTGCTAATTATGTCTGCTCTTGAGGCCAAGACTATTTTATTAATTCCTACATTTTGTCAAATCTTAGCTAAAACTCCATCTTCTTTTTCTTTTTTTTAAAGCAATTGGGGTTAAGTAACTTGCTCAAGGTTACATGGCTAGTTATTTATGTGTGGGTGCTAAGTAACTGAGGTCAGAACCAATCCCGGGTCCTCCCGACTCCAGGGCCAGCACTCTTTACTCACTGAGCCACCTAGCTGCCCCTAAAACTCCATCTTCTACAAGAAGTTTTTCTGGGAGCTCTTAAGACCAGGACTTTCCTTCTGTAATGATCTCCAACTTACCAATGAATATCTTGTTTGCATGCACTTGTTTGCATGATGTCTGCCCCATTAAAGTGTGAGGTCCTTGGAGGAGGGGATTGTTTTTGCCTCTTTTTGTATCTCAGGTACTTAGCATAGTGTCTGGCACATTAGTAGGCAATGTATTGACCAATTGACTGACTGATTTGTGTGTGTGTGGGGGAAGGGTGAATGGCTGTGGAGATGATGTCTAAGGGCCCTTTCAGTTTGTAAAGTATGATTTATGATTCCAATTTATAATAATATCTAGTGTTTATATAGCGCTTAAAGTTTATAAAATTAATATAAATACTATTGTTCCCTCTTTTAGATGAGAAGACTCAGAGCAGAGAAGCTGATTTGCCTATATCAAATAACTAAGAACTGTCAGAGCAGTGATTTGAATTTGAGCCAACAAAGGGAAACCAAAGGAAATAATGACTTATGGGGTATTCATATGTAGTTAAGATGACTATATTTTTCAAGATTCAAGCATCAAACTGAGCATTCAGAAAGAGAAGTAGTATGGCTTTAACAAAAACATCTCATACAATACTAGCTGTAGGTCTCTTTTTTTGACATGATAACTAGATTGTTAGATCAGGAAAATATTGTAGATAGCCTTGGTACCTTAGATTTCATAAAACTCTTTTGTCAATGTTTCTCTTATTATATTTGTAGAAAACATGGAGAATTAATGGCTATAGTGTTAGGGATGTTTAGAGCAGGCTGAATGCCTAGACCCCCCAAAAAAATCATTAATCTTTAAAAATTGTTGTGTTGATGTGAACTTGGAATGAAGTCACAATTGGAATGCCCCAGGAATTTGTCAACAGCATTGTGCTGCTCAACATTTTTGGCAATGACTTGACATTTTGTCCAGTTTATAGATGGCATAAAAATTGAAGTGATTAGCTAGTCTAGAATCCAGATGAAAATGATTTCCGATATGTTAGAATGAAGAGCAAAATCAAACATAATAAAACTTGTTAGGGATACATGTAAAATTCTACATTTTAATTAAAACTAGATCTCACAAATACAGGATGGGGAAGGAATTCCTAGATAGCAGTTTCTGTGAAAAAGATCTGGTAGACTTAGTTGATTGTTTAGTCAATATTTTAACATGGCAGTTAAAAAATTAAATGCTGTGCTCTTAATATCAAGAGACAGAGTATTCAGGAACATTTTATTTATTTAGCATAACGCTGGAATCAGACCATGTCTGGATCACTGTGTTCAGTTTTGAGTGCCACATTTTAGGAAATACAGAGATATTTATTTGAGAGATAGCTTGATATAATGGAGAGAGACCTCTCTAGGCAAGTCTCTAAGACTACAAATTAGAGAGGAGGTTCTGACCTACATTGGTAAAGGGAATTCCCTCATTTGAAAGAGCTTTATCCCCATCTATTGATGAACTACAGAAAGTCCAAAAAAAGGGTTATAAGCATGGTGAATTTATTAGAAAATGTCACATAAATATGAGATGGGAGGAACCGGGGATATTTTTCCCAGGAAAAAGAAGATTCAGATGGGAAATAGTGTTTTCAAATATTTGAAGGGCTATCACTTGGAAGAGTAAGATTAATGTCCTTCTGTGTGGTCCCAAAGGGCATAACTAGGAGCAATGAGTACATGCTACTGAGATTCTAGAAGGAAAAAAAATGGATTCTGATAGCTTTCCAAAAATAGAATTAGTGGCTTTCCCTTCACTAGAAGTCCTCAGACAAAGGCTATATGATTACTTGTTAGAAGGGTTTCTTGTTCAGTTATTGTTTGAACTAAAAGTCCTCTGAGACTTCTTCCAGCATTTAGATTTTGGGGAAAATAATATACTTGAATGTTTTTATGATCTTTGCTAGTATTGTTGAGCCAGTTTCCACATCTGGTTTAACTAAATACCCTTACCACCACTGACTTTAGTGTATTCTGCAATTTAGACTATTTTGGTTACTTAAAAATTTTCTATCACAAATACCAAATCAATAATAACATAAATAAATAACATTATATATCCTTCCAAATCTAACGATAGAATCATGCTATTATCTCAGAAGCATTTGAATTATTGACAAGAATTCTTATATTAGAACCAAGCAATTTATTTTGCATTTCATTAAAAACAATAGCTCCAAACCTGTACATTCTAGCCAGTTTAATATAAGTGGCATTGCTGAAAATGGATTCCATGCCCCAATTGATCTACTTCCTTCTGGATCCTGTTTCCTCCCTTGGTTTCCTGGTCTCTCCTGACTTTCCTGGCATTTGCAGGGTTTGTTTGTTTTTTTGCCTCCTACTTGATATTCATTTTCTCTCTCTCTCTCTCTCTCTCTCTCTCTCTCTCTCTCTCTCTCTCTCTCTGTCTCTCTGTCTCTGTCTCTCTCTCTCTCCTAGCTATTTTCTTTGGCTATATCCTCTATGTGATCCCTAGACAACCTCTTCCATTCCCATGGCCTTAATTACCATCTCTATGACTTAATTACCATGCATATGACTCTCAAATCTCTTATCTTCAACCCTAACCTTTCTTGTGATCACCAATCAATTCAATTCAGTTTACATTTCTAATTTTAAGTCATCTCTACCTGGATATCTCATCAACATCTCTAAATGTACAAAATGCAATTCATCATCTTCTTTTCAAAATCCACCCACTGTCCTAAATTCTGTGATAGTATAACTTTGTTGATAGTACTGCCATTTTTCTAATGAATGAATGAATTAAAAAAAAATATTAACTACATTCTTTGTGCCAGTCACTCACACTTAAAATCTTAAAATTATTCTTGACTTTTCTCTCCCACTACCAAATCCAAAAAAGCAGCCAAGGTCAGTTATTTTTAAATAAATAAAAAATTCTTAAAATAGGTCTCAAATCAATTAATAGTTCTCAAAATTAGCTCTCAAATCTGAGCCTTCCTTTCTAAATCCACTGCATCTAAACTAATTTGGTAACTCTTTATCTCTCACCTGCATTACTATAATAGCTTTCTAATTGGTTTCCATTCCTTAACTCTCCTCAATACAATATATTCTTTACAATACCACCAAATTTATTTCTCTGATGCACAGGTGTGATCAAGACACGTCCCTACTCAAAAGCTTTAATAAATTCCTGATGCCTGCAACCTGATTCCAATCTTCCATTCTAATCTCTACACCCCCCAACCCCAACCCTCTGCTAACATACCTTCACACACTCTTTTTTTTCTGGCCTAATTATACAACTCAACATTACTTGAACTTTTCCTACCTTCTCTTGCCTCTGCAGTTGCATAGACCATTATTCATTTTTTTTTAAAGCAATTGGGGTTAAGTAACTTGCTCAAGGTTACATGGCCAGTTATTTTTGTGTGGGTGTTAAGTCTGAGGCCCCGAACCAATCCTGGGTCTTCCCGATTCTGGGGCCAGCGCTCTTACTCACTGTGCCACCTAGCTACCCCAACCATTATTCATTTTTTGAAATTGATGAAACCCACATTTCTTTCTATGGAAACCTCTTCTCAAGGGCTGGGCTTGGATATTGTCTACTGCGTTATATTTGAAGTGATCCTTCTTTCATGACAACTGTTTTACAATCTTCATACATATCTAGATATCTAAGGTATTAATACATATCTAGATATTCTAGGGTATTAATAGTTAATATTTATATTTAGTTTCAAGGTTTGTAAATCATTTTACATAAATTATCTTATTTGCTCCTTAAAACAGTCCTTTAAGTAGGTGCTATTATAATCCTGCTGTCACTGAAAGAAACTGAGGGTCCAGGGTGAGAGAAATCAACTTATTCAGCATTTTATAGTGAATAAGTTATGAGTTAGTATTTAGACTCAGGCCTTCCTACTCCAAATTCATCATTCTATCTATTGTACAACCTAGGTGCCCCTTAGGTACAAAACAAAGGACCAGGTAAAGCCTTTGGCAGAAGATTATTATAAGATAGAACACAAGTTTGACTTCCAAAGATTGTTAGATATTCAACAGACAAAGAGTGGGAGAAAGGACTTAAAAAGCATAGCATGTAAGAATATGAGTTTAGAGGTCATCCAGAGGGCAGCTAGATTATATGAAGCATAAAGTACTGGACTTTGAATCAGGAGGAATTGAGTTCAAGTTGCACGTCAGACACTAACTAGCTATGTGACTTTAGGGACTTATCTCCCTCAGTCTCAATTTCCTCATCTATAAAACCTGTTATAATAATAGCACCTGTCTCACAGGATCAAATGAGATAAGTCATAAAGTAAATTTTTTTAAACAAATGCTTTATTAACTTCTGTTTTACATCATTTATTTCTGCCAGATTTTGAGTTACAATCATTTTTCCCCCCATTTTTCCCCTACCCACCCTCCCAGAATAGCAGTCCTGCAAGATATTGCTTCCTCCAATCTGCTCTCTCCCATATCATCTCCCATACCCCCTTCGAATTTTCCATTAGAGGAAGGTGAATCTTTGTGTCCCAATGCTTGCACATCTTATCTCCCAATTACAAGCAAAAGAGTATTAATAATAGTATTTATATATATTTGAAACATTTAATCTTAAGACCTTGAATTTCAGATCCATTTCCTTCCTCCCTTGCCACCCACTCCCTCTGGGGAGATAAGTGATTCAGTATATGTTGTACATGTCTAGCTACGCAAAACATTATCATAGTAGATATATTGTACAAGGCTGCTTATAATTCCCTCCCACTCATGCCACCCCCCACCTGGTCCATTCTCTACTTGATCCTGTCCCTCTTCTATAGTAGGTACTTCCAACCTCCCCTCCCCACAAGGATGCCCTCCCATCCATCATCCCTCCTCTCATCCCCCTTCCCCCTATTCTGCTGTAGGTTGAGATATCCCATTTAGTATGTATGTCATTCACTCCCTGAACCAAATTCAATTATAATGTGGTTTTGCCTTTTTGCCTTCCTATTCTTCCCCTCCCTTGCAACCACTTCCCCTTGCTTCTTCTACATGAGATAGTTTACCCTACCCTGTCTCTCCCCATCTCCTCTTGCTACTTTCCTCTCTCACCTCATAATTTCACCCCTTGAGTATCCTCCCTTCCCAACAAATTCAACCTATGCCCTCTATCCATATATAACTGTAACCATATACACACACATTCACATACATATTCATATGACCATACACCCTTCTTCCATTATTTTCATAGTGAGAAAGATTTCATGAGTCACAGTTATTGTTTTTCCATATTGGGATGTAAATAGTTCAACTTTGATAAGTTCCTTTTGATTTCTTTTCCCTGATTACCTTCTCAGGCATCTCTTGCTTCTTGTATCTGGATGTCAAATTTTCTATTCAACTCTGGTTTTTTCCTCAAGAATGCTTGAAAGTCCTCTATTCCACTGAATGACCATATTTTCCCCTGAAACAAAATACTCAGTTTTGCTGGGTAGGTGACCCTTGGGTTCATTCCCAGTTCTTTTGCCCTCTGGAATATCATATTCCATGCCCTTCGATCCCTCAGTGTAGAAGCTGCCAGGTCCTGGGCTATTCTGATTGTGTTTCCACAATATTGAAATTGTTTCTTCCTGGCTACTTGTAGTATTTTCTCCTAGATCTGGGGATTCCTGGGAGTTCTATAATATTCCTGGGAGTTTTCTTTTGGGGATCTTTTTCAGGAGGTGATTGGTGGTTTCTTTCAACCTCTATTTTGCCCTCTGGATCTAAAACATCAGGGCAATTTTCCTTGAGAATTTCTTGAAGGGTGATTTCTAGGTTATTTCTTTGATCATGGCTTTCAGGTAGTCCAATAATTTTTAAATTGTCTCTCCTGGATCTATTTTCCAGGTCAGTGGTTTTTCCCATGAGATATTTCACATTGCCTTCTAATCTTTCATTTGTTTGGATCTGCTTAACAGCATCTTGATTTCTCATAAAGTCATTAGCTTCCATTTGCTCCAGTCTAACTCTGAAGGAATGAATCTCCTCAGTGAACTTTTGAGATTCTTTTTCCATCTGGCAAATTCGACTTTTTAAGGCATTCTTCTCCTCATTGCCCTTTTGGGCCTCCTTTGCCATTTGAGTTAGTCTATTTTTTAAGGTGTTGTTTTCCTCAGTCAGGCTGTTGACCCTCATTTCATACTTTTCCTGCATCGTTCTCATTTTTCTTTCCAATTTTTCCTCCACTTCTCTTATTTGATTTTTAAAGTCCTTCTTAAGGTCCTCTATGGCCTGCAACCTGCTCATGTTTTCCCCTGGGGCTTTTGGAGCAGGACTTCTGACCTCACAGTCCTCTTCCCCTATGCTTCAACCCTCTTTGCCCCCAAAGTAGGAGTCTAGGGTTGCATTTTTCTGTTTAATTTGTTTCCTTTGCCTTGACATGTTGCCACTTAATTACTTGACTTTTGGGCTTGTTGCCACAGTATGGCTTTGAGGCCAGATAGGGGAATTTTCATCCCGAACGTGTGGGGGGCAACTTCCGTTTCTGGCAAGCTGGAAACCCACCCACAACCTCCACCCCAGATCACAATCCAGATCCAGGGAGGTTAAAGCAAGAACAATTACCCCCAGGACTGATCACTGGATCTCCCTACAGTTCTCAGGCCAGGAGCTGGAGCTGCCTCTGAAAACTACAAAATGGCATGTCTCCTCAGCGGCTTCTAGCCCCCAGGGGAGGGAGCTGACGCATTCCCCAAATACTGGTCCCAAAGTCCATAGGGCACTAACCTCTCACTTTGTCCTAGGCATGTCTATGTTGATAATTCTGGAATCGCCACAGCTGCTGGTGTTCTGGGGTCCCTCCAGCGGGCTGCTGGCCCGGCTGCCCTGGGGCTAAAACTGCGACTCAGGCGGACCTGTGCTAGGCTCCCTGTGCACTGCTCGCTGTGCTGCTGGCTCCCAAAGCGCTGCACTGGTCCTTCCTGCAGGGCTGCTGGGCTGTCCTCAGCGGGAGTTTAGCTTCTCTGTGTCATTCTGTGGGTGCTGGGACTCCAGAAGTTGTTCAGAGTCCCCTTTTACATAGTTTGAAGCCATACAGTAAATCTTAAAGTACTATATAAATGGTATCTACCTTCCTATCTATTATTAAATTATCCTTGAGTATCCACTCATTTTACAAATTTTACTTAGGAATCTAAAGCTGAGAGAGGATGTCATTTAACCAATTTCACAAAGGTAGCAAGTGATAGAATTGGCATATGGAATTTGAAACAAGACAAGGAGGAAGGAAAGTAAAAGGCCTTCTTCAGGTGAAGAGAAGTAAATAGTCAAATTTGGCTGGGATGTAGGAGTATATGGAGGGAAGTACTATGAGATAGGACTGGCATAGTGGGTCTTGGTCTGGCCCTGATGGAAACTCCACTAAGACTCATTTATGGTACAGTATGTGGATCTAGAAGGAAGGTACTATGTAGTTGCATAGCAGAGTAAGAATTTAATTAGTTGGGAGCAGGAAAACAAGGCTAAAGGGGGAAAAAGTCCAGAAAAGTCAGGTTATAAAGGTGTGGGGAAAGGAATTCAGAGACATGTTGCTTCCAGTCATGTAGATACTGTATACAAAAACATACATAAATAGATAAAATATTAAATATATAAAATAAATAAAAAACAAAACCAAAGGAAATATCTAAATATGAAACATAGGTATATAAAGATAGATAGATAAACAGACAGATAGATTGGGCGGCTAGGTTGTGCAGTCTATAAAGTACCAGGATGGGAGTCAGGAAGACTCACTCATCTTCATGAGTTCAAATCCAGCCCCACATACTTATTAGCTGGGTGACCTTGGGCAAGTCACTTAACCATGTATGCCTCAATTTCCTTGTATGTAAAATGATCTAGGAGAAGGAAATGCAAACTACTCTAGTATCTTTACCAAGAAAACCCCAATGACCCAAAAGAGTCAGACAATACTGGAAAATCACTGAACAAATTATTTGAATATAAAACATCTTTACAATTTCAACAACCACCTTATAAGTCATCTTCTTTTTCCTTCCTCCCTCTATTCAATCCTACTTATGTTACTAGATTCATCCTCCTTTTACATAAATCTGGTTATTTCACTTTTTCCTCAAAAATCTTTGGTGGCCTTCTGCTGACTCCTTTACTTGACATCTCATGCCCTCCAGAATCTATACAATTATTATTTCTAGTTGGTAAAGCTCTTAAGAACCTAAGGTTCCAACTTTGGTTTATAATAAATATTTTCCAGGATGATAGTATTAATCCTGACTTTATTGAGGCATGTCAAAAGATACAGAAATAAAGGATAGATAATACAAAAATTATAACCTGTAGCAAGGTTGAAGGATGTAGACAGATTTCTTTGTCTCTGCACCTGGCATTATGGCAGATACCAGGTTTCAATGACGACAGAACAGGGAGGTGAGGATCTCCCTGAGTTAAAGAAACAATAACTATTACCCCACCTATAAACTAACACTCACTCTCTCTCTCTCTCTCTCTCTCTCTCTCTCTCTCTCTCTCTCTGAGAATATAAGTTTCTTGAGGGAAGAGGTTATTTTGCTTTTGCTTCCATATCACTAGAGCCTAGAACAATGCCTGGCAAATAACAGTTAATTAATTAGACAAGGAATTAACAAATGAACGTCAATCCATTAACCATGGATATCCTGCTTATTTATCCTTTCCTAATTGATGCATTGGATATCATATAGGAAATCACAAGAAGACATAATTATTTTGTGATTATTTCCTTTAATAATTAATATTGGAATGTTAATAATTAATATTAATAAGACTAATGGGAAAGAACACCAGCCCCGGAATAAAGGGGCCTGGATTTCCTCTGATGCTTACTACCTCTGTGGTTTTGAACAAGTCCATTCACCTCTTTTGGCATCACTTTCCTTGTCTGTAAAATTAGGGGCCTCTGAGGGCCCTTCAAGCTCCAGGTCTATGATTCCTATTGTCATGGATTATTTTTAAATTGAGAGTAGTCATACAGGAATTGTCGATCATTTCACTCTTTCCCTCCCCTTAGGGTTTCCTAAACTGTTGGCAGGATCTGTAAATGTTCTCTGTGGCAGATTAGCAAGGCCTAAGAAGCCAGGGAGCTCCTGCTGTCAAGAGGCAGGGCTGCCAGGTCCTTCTGACATCTTGCCAAAAGCAGCGAAAATCTTGTTCATCTCATTTTAAAATTTCTGAAGCAAAAAGAAAGGATTTCTGGTACTTGGGACAGTATGGCAGTTTGTTTGAAACTTTTTGTAGAAGATCTTGTCCAGAGATGGTCTGAGAGATAAAGGAGTCTCTGTTCTAGAAACACTTTATAGACTTCAAAGACAGAAATGACAAAAAACTGACAATCATATCATATATGACAGGAAAACGTTTTTAAAAGCAGAATTTAAAACATTTTAATCCATGGAGGGTTGTCTTAAAATAAAAATATGTTTTCGTGACAAAGAGGCATTTATTGTACTGGCATCTCTTTTTTTCTCTGTTTCTTTGTGTTTTTCAAAAGTTCATGGGTGAAGTCAAATAGTTGCTTAAGTGTATGCATATGGTTTGTCCACATTTATAGTAGAAGTGCTAAAAGAGTAAGATGGGATGGCTGGGTTGTGCAGTGAATAGAACACTGGCCCAGGAGTCAGGAGGACCTGAGTTCAGATCCAACCTCAGACACAATACTTAACTAGCTGTGTGACCTTGGGTAAGTCACTTAACCCCAATTGCCCTGCCTTCTTGCCTTCCAAAAAAAAGTAGTAAGATGGAGGAATTTGGCATTATGCAGAGCTTTTTCACCTATTTTTGTGTGTCATGGACACAAAGCCTATGTTCTTAACAATGTTCTTAAATGTAGAAAATAAAATATATGGACTTCTGAAGGAAACCAATTATACTTAACTATAATTATATCATGTCATATCATATCACATATCAATTTATTTTTCTTTCTCTATATTTTTATATTCATAGATCTCAGGCTAAGAACCTCAATTTGTGAACTTATTTTATTTAGGATATTTATAAATGACATAACAAATATATTTCATTTATAGTAAGTGTAATTTTTCCTCTCAGTTATATGGTTTGTTCCACAGAAGTCTATTCTATTATAAACTAAATATAAGTTTCATGGGAAGAGAAAAAAACTCAACATTATGTAGTACTATGTTTTCAAATTCCTTAATCTTTATCATCTTAAAAGAAAAAAAAGACCTCCTCCAATGCATGGATCCTGAGTTCTCAATGCTTAAGCAAATGGAAAAAATTCAAATTTCATTTAAAGGAAAACCCAGAGTGTGGTCCTAGTGTCAGACTGTGCTTCTACTGTGTAAATATCAGTCTTAGCTAACTGTGGGGAGATTCACTAAAGGGTAATCCACCAGATGATAGATTTTCCCTACTAAACATGGTAGTGCTGGGTCTCTATTAATACAGTGCTTACATTTATGGAATTATGACTCCTTTAAAGTACCAGTTTCTCCTAATGTTCAGAGCTCGTGTTAGTTTATGCACCTTCATTCATTCTTATCTGGTCATACACTATCTGTTGCATCTTTCCATTTTGGGGTGGTTTGGTTGTCTTAAGAGTCTAGCTCTCTATAATTGCTTAGATTTTCCTTCCTCATGCAGACCATTCACATGGACTTAGTTTAATTTGAGTCAAGAACTGGATCTGTGATTCAGTATAGGGAATTCCTGATGTGGGAACTGTCTACCAATGTAGTTTGGGATTTTCTCTGCAACCTAGAGCTTTAAGGAAGTCAAGTGACAGATTTAAAACAATGCTTTGCTGCTTTCTAATATAACATAAAATGTTCTATAATTTTTTTAAAAATATAGCATTAATTATATATCAAGCAGTCACATTTTAGTGCCTTCCCTCTGTCAATTATTTCTGATTTATTATAGGTATCTATCTATCTATCTATCTATCTATATACATATATATGTGTGTGTGTATGTGTATATATATGTACATATAAATATTTATATAGTTGCTCAGTCATTTCTGTCGTATCTGATTCTTCATGACTTCATTTGGGGTTTTCTAGGCCAAGATATTGGAGTATTTCCTATTTGCTATTTCCTTCTCCAGATACATATGTATCTATAACTACATCTTTTTTGCACATAGTTCGTTGCATGTTGATATGTTGTTTCCCCCATTAGACTTTGGGCTCCTTGAGAACAAGGAGTATGTTTTGCTTTTCTTTGTATCCCTAGTGCTTAGCACCTTACCTGGCATATGGCAGGTAGCTAATATATGTTTATTGTCTAACTGATAAATCTGGATGAGACTCCATAGGATAAGGAAGTTCCCATATATTACTTACTCACCCACAGGATACTAACTCAGTTCAAGCTGTCTTACACCTGCCAAAGCTTTTCATACTGCTGCCATTCCAGATAGACTGGAGTTGTTAGGCATTTTTGTAAACAACATTAACTCTTTTGGATCCCTGGGGCACTATTTTGTAATTGGCTATTTTAGTTCAATAGACAGTGTCTTACATGAATAATTATACTTAAAAAGTTGTTAAATAAAAGCATTTCTCCTTAATGTTGTTTCTAGAAGTAAATTTCTAGTCATTTGTCTTTTATTACATTTTAATTAGTTGTAAAGAAAGTCCCTGTTCTCTAGAAATGTTTTTAAAATAGCATTTACTTTGCAGCTCAGATTAAGATATGTTTGAAAGCTTTTGAGTATATAACTTTGATATAAAAATATAACTGAAGTGCATATATCTCTCTCTATATATATATGCATATATGCATATGTATATGTATATGTGTGTGTTGATTTTGCTTCATTATTTTGCTTTTGACATTTTTGAATGCAGTTTCTTATATAAAGTACAAATACAAATATACTTAAACTGAATAACACAGGCAAAATTGACAGCTAAATGCCTTTTTTGTAATTACTAAATATGGCATTAACTGAGAAGCTTGTTTACAGCAAAGTGTTAGGTTTGTTGCATTCAGATTTCAAGTGGATTGCTTTTATGATTTTTAAAGTAAATTTAGTGCTCATTAAAGCAGAGGATTGACAGCACTGGGAAATTCTAACTCCTCTTTCCCCACAGGAGTGAGAATGGTTTTCTCCCTATCCTACCAATAAGTCTAACTCTTCCTTTCTCCCTTCTGGTCAGAAGAACAGACTTTCTAAAGCCAGTCAGAGGTAACAGTGCCTTTTATCAGTAGCTGGTATGGAGGGTAAGTGTTCAGAGGTTTAGAGAGTTGAAGTATATATATATATATATATATATATATATATATATATATATATATATATATATATATATATATAATTTGGTTTAACCTTGTTTTACAGATAACCACAGAGTGTGGCCCAAGGTCACACAGGAAATATATACCAGAATCAATATTTGAACCCAGATTTTCAACTCTGAATGCAGTCTTTTCTCTACTACACCCCATAGTTACCTTGCATTGTTCTAGCTAGGTAACTTTATAGAAAGTCTGACTCTGGCATAGCAATGTTCAATCTAGGCTATGATCCTGCCACTTACATAGTGGATGCTGGTGTACTTATTGGCAAAGTCTTGGTCAGATCTACTTTAAAGAAGATTCATTCCTCTTTCAATGATCATGTTAAAAGTGTTTATAAGCAGGAAGGGAGTTTATATCAAAACCAAGGAGAAAATAAAGGAGTGTGCCAAGTCCTACATTTGAGAATGTATTCAGTGAATGTCCTCTAAAGCATAAAGGGAAGAATAAAGTACAATATAGTTCAAATTCTTGACATAGAGCAATGGCAGGAAAATCTCCATGCTTTCTTTAACCTTTGATCTCTTTAATGGAAGTGTCAAGGAAGGAAATCACTGTGGTCAATTTGTGCATATATTATCTTTGCCTCATCAGTGACACATTTTAAAGCGAGTTGACTTGTTCTGTGTTGTGCCCAAAAAGAGAAATTACAGGAAGCTAGATTTTGTTACATATAATGAAGATTTCTAAAATTAAAGTGTATAACAGTGGCATGGCTGCCTCATGAAGCAGTGAGCTCCTCATCACTGGAAGTATGCAAGCAGGTGCTAAAATGGCCACCTGTTAAGGATTTCATAGAGGGAGATCATTGCATTTGGGATCATTGATTGAGAAATTAGAGTAGATGACAGTAAGATGCAGTGATTCCATGACATCCACACATAATCTCCAAAACCTTATTTTGCCTACTATTTTCAACCTCGTATCCCCATCAAGTCACTCACCATTATTTTAAGAATGTATTAAAAGACCACCTTCTTTAAAATACCCTAAGAAACAAAGAATTATCCAAACAATATGTAGCAGAAGGGTCATTATTCTCTTTTAACTACTATAACAAAGCCTGTTAATATAGTATTTATGGTTTATTTGCCCCCAACAACCCTGTGAAGTACATAAAGATATTATCATCTCCATTATACAAATAAATTTAAAGAAGTTAAACTGCTTATCCAGTTTACAAACTAAAGTGCTCAAGTCATGACTTGATTCAAGGTCCTATGGTTCCAAGTGTGGTATCCTTTCCATTTTTTATGTTAGGATGACAATAAGTAAGTATGGAGTTTCAGAATGAAACCTATTCCTCAAGTAAGTGGAATGCACTGTCCTCAGAGTATGATGTACTTAATGGCCTGTGAAAAAGCATGATCTTCTGGGGAAATCTGGGTTTTTTAAATTAACTATGTAAAACCTAAGGATTGTAAGTATGATAATTTTAATTCTAAAGACTTAAGATGGAAATAAGGGAAAGAAAACAATAGAAAGCACGTGACTAATTTGAATGTCAGTACTAATGCAAGGAGAGTAGGGGAAATGAAGACAAGGAGATTGTAGGCCAGAACAATAGTTATGCTTAAATAAATGTAGAATGGTGATATGGGATCAAATATATGATTGATACAATATATTAGAAAGCTCTAAATTATCAAGGCATCATTGACAGTATAAAAGTAAGAGAGAATGCCTCATAAAGGTAATATTGACATTAAAGGAGTATTAAAACATTAATTAAAGCCCTTTTAGTGTTTTGAAAGGAAGCAATTTGTTAGCTTTTATAAAACTTTGTACATTCTTCTTGTAGTAGCTCCAAATAAGAGAGGAGAAAATATACATTCATCATTTTTCTTTTTGTAGAGGAAACTTTGGATGCTGAAAATTGCATATACTGTAAATCTTCATTGGGGCAGCTGGTTGGTACAGTGGATAGAGTGCTGGGCCTGGAGTCAGGAAGATCTGAGTTCAAATCCAGCCTCAGACACTTACTAGTTATATGACTTTGGGCAAGTCATTTAACCCTATTTGCCTTGGTTTTCTCATCTATAAAATCATCTGGAGAAGGAAACAGCAAATCACTCCTGTATCTTTGCTAAGAAAATCCCAAATGGGGTCACTAAGAAATTGAAATGACTAAACAACTAAACAACAAAATCTTAGTTAATGGGTTTGTTAGTTTCACTGAACTGATTTTTTCTTATTATTATTACAAGGGATGACTCTACAGAAGGAGAAAGGGAAGGTGTATTTGGAAATGAATGTGTTATAAAAAAATGATATCACTTGTAAACTGTGCATTGATGATCACTGAAATCAGGGGAAATATTATTTTATGAAGGTTCCTTTATGGGATATTTACCTATTTTGGGAGGAAATCATAATTCTAAAAACAGGAAAATGGAATTGAATCTATAGAGGTATAAATGACCTTTACACAGCTACATCCTACTTGACCTCTCTGTAGCTTCTAACACTACCACCACTCTTTCCTTTTATAGCATCTGTAATGCTCTTCTCTCCTGTTTCTCATTTTATATTTCATTCCGTACTTACCACTGAGAGTACCACCATCCTTCCAGCCACTCTGGCTCCCAACATCTCTGCCATGCTAGACTCATTCTACTTCAGGCTTTTATCAGCTCTCTTTTGCACGTTTGAAGTAGTCTTATAATTGGTGTCCCTGCCTCAAATCACTACCCCTCCAATCCATCCTTCACCCAGCTGCCAAAGTGACTTTTATAAAGAGTAGGTCTATGTTATATTGAGCTCTAATAGCTCCCTATTACTTCTAAGGCAAAATATCTCTGTTTTGCCTCTGCCATTTCAAACCTTTCACAACCCGGTCCCTTCATACCTTTCCAGACACCTTACACTTTGTACCCCTCCATGAATTCTACTAAGCAGCCATATTGGCCTACTTGAAATTCCTTAAACCTAAATAGAATGTGCCCCCATCTCTTTCATCTGTGGCTTCACCTTGGCTATTCTTCATGTCTGAAGTGTTGTATCCTTTTATCTCTACCTCCTAGGAATATTTTCCTGGTTACCCCCTCTCCTGTAATATCTTCTAAGATTATATTGCTTCCCCACATTAAGATACTACTTGGGTGGGGGGAAAATGATTGTAACTCAAAATCTGGCAGAAATGAATGATGTAAAACAGAAGTTAATAAAGCATTTGTTTAAAAAAAAAGATACTACTTGGGGTTTATTTGTTTTTGTTTTTTCCTTTCTTTGTATCCTTGGCACTTAGCACAACGTCTGGCACAGGGTGAGTACTTGGTAAATATTTTTGAGTGACTAAATAGCACCCTAATCAAACATTTTGGTAAATATTTCCTGCTTAGAGCATTAGCCCATTTAGAATTTTGCCTTAGTTCTTTTTATACATATGCTTCCACATCTAAGAAACATGATAAGGATATCCTTTTCTAGGGGAATATGTGATACAATGATGAATTTTAATTTCAATTCAATGCAATAAATATTTACTAATCACATATGTGTAAGGTATGCTATCCTTTCTCTTTTTTTTATAGCTTTCTCCCTATACTTCTGGATACTCCTTCTAGGTCTCCTTGGAAGATAAGCAAAGTCCTATCCAGTAACATGTGGTATAACCCCAAGGCTTTGTCCTCAGCCCTCTTTTTTCTCTCTTTCCCTGTTCTTCACACTCTGTCACCCAGCAAATTCAACCACTTTCATTAGTTCAATTATCACCTCTATGTAGGTGTAGCAGCAACACACTGGCATACCCAGGATGACTCCTAGCACAGGTTCTTAGATCTGCTTTACTAGAAAAGATAGCTGTTTAAGGGGTCAACAATCTTTTTAAAATTACTTTCACTAGCTCAGGGGAAAAGTCAGAACCCTGAACTTCAGAAAAAACGTAAATAGAGAAAATACAAGCAGAGAAATAAAAGACCGACAAATAGGGCTTCTAACTGTCTGAGAAATTAGCTCAGATCAACAGACAGATCCAACTGTCTGACCAAGGAAATACATACATAATTACCAGAGAGAGAAGCACCAACATCTGAGTTTTTCAAAGCCAGGGTCTCCTTAAGAGCCCCCCAGAATTTCATCTGGTCAAATTACAAGAATATTCTTCCAATGAGTGAGCCCCAAAACAAAATGCTAACCTCAGAGTACAAATACCTTTCTTCAGGATCAGAGGGCATCACAACCCTTGTGACCCACAGCCTAATTACAAAGTAAAAAAAGGTGTGGGTCTTTCTGAAACACAAGCCTCCCCTATTCAAGCTTCCCTCAATGGACTCCATGTGAGGTCTATTAATAGGGGGTAGGGGGAGAGATCTTATATCCCATTAACATTTCAGCAGATAATTTCAAAATCTGCATATCCAATTCCTGATCTCTCTACTGAGCTATAGTCCTATATCTCCAATTGCCTGCTAGAAATCTCTATCTCAAATTCAATGTGTTCAAAACTGGAATCCAAACCTTTCTCTTCACTGGCCAATCAAGCACTTATTAAGTATCTACTATATGCCAGAGACTATGCTAAGTTCTGGGAATACAAAGATAGAAATGGAACAATCCCTTTCCTCATGTATTTTACATTCTAGTGGGGAAAACACCATGTACATATAAGTCTATACAAAATTAATATGCAGCAATTTCAGGGGCAGATGGCAGCAGCTATGAGTGGGGGAATCAGGAAAAGTCTTATGTAGGAGGCAGGATTTGAGTTAAACTTTGGAGAGAACTAGGGAATCTAAGAAGTGAAGGTGAGAAGGGGACAGACCTCCATTTTCTATAGGAAGCCTTTCCCAACCCCTCTAATTTCAGCATCTTGTCTATCTTAATTGCTTATTATTGATCCTATACATAGCTTTTTGGTCCATATTTGTTTGCTCATTTTTTCCCCATTAGACTGGGAGCTTCTTGAAGGCAAGGACCTGTCTTTTGCCTCTTTTTGTGTTCATAGCACTTAATACAGCATGGCACACACACTAGCCACTTTATAAATATTTATTGACTGACTGTACAAAGGCAAAGAATTGGAAGAAAGAATGTTATATGTGAATATCAATGAGCTGGCCAGTTTACCTGGAGGACCAAAGAATATGTGAAGAATGATGACGTGTCATCAATATGAAAAGGTAAATGGGAGAGGTTGTTAAGAGCTTCATAAATGCCAAGAAAGAAGTTGAAAAATGTGAACCTAGAGAGACTGGAATTTATTGAGCAAAGGAGTAACAGAGTTAGAATATGAGTAGGATATGAAAAGAATGGTTTGGAAAGGAGATAGATGTGAGGCAGGAAGATCACTTATGTGCCTACTGCAATAGTCCAGCTGATAGACAATGACGACCTGAATGAGGCTGGTAGCTGTGAGTGGAGAGATGGGGAAAGGTGCCAGAGATGTGAAGGAGGTAGAATTGACAAAACTTGGTCATTGAATGGATATGTAGAGTGAAGAAAGGGAGGAATTGAGAATGATCTGAGGTTTTAAATATGTGTGACTAGAAGGATGGTAGTAACCTCAACAGAAATAGGGAAATTCAGAATATGAATGGGAACAAGTCATATAGGAAGACAGAATTTACTGGGCAAATAAAAGGTATCCAGGAACCCCCCAAAACAAACACAAACTGAATCATATATAGAAGAAAAAAGGATGATTTTTTTCTATATTCTTTAAACAGACAGTGGAGAAAAACTGATGACAGATGAAGGATGTTAGCAGCTCTTAGACACATGTTTGATCACTTTTTCAGAGCAAATATTACCTATTTTTAGAGAGTAAAATACTATACTAGAGCAAGGAAGGGCACTAAGCTCCAAACAAATAATGTATAGCATTGTACCAGGGAATTAAAAACTTTACTTAATTGAGCCTGGAAAAGAGAAACTTGGAGAATTTTTGAAATAGGTCAGACCAGCATTTGTCTTTGATGGGTTATGGCTTAACCAGATGACACCTGGAAGTCCTTTTCTCACTCTGTGATTCAATGATACATATTTCCAAAATAGAATGGAAATGGGCTCAATGAAAGCAAAATTAAATGTTATCATCTGTGTAGCACAGGCACTTTATATTTGCAAATGTTTTTCTCTGCTTCTTGAACATCTGTTTATGGTGGCAGATAATTTGTTCCTGAAATGAAGTGTATTTTAACCTATAGTCAT
Source organism: Gymnobelideus leadbeateri (assembly GCA_011680675.1). NCBI lineage: Eukaryota > Metazoa > Chordata > Mammalia > Diprotodontia > Petauridae > Gymnobelideus > Gymnobelideus leadbeateri. The sequence goes on from WOXC01008358.1 coordinate 22,712, forward strand.
GAATCATTTTATAATACTAGGACAAGGATCTACACACCCTGGGCAATCTGACAAGAGTGATTGGTCTCCGGAATAACAGAAGTGATGAAGCTATCACAGGAGATAGACCCTCCAATGGAAGAATAAATACTATTTGTTCATGATACTCTTAAGATCTACATCTGTGAATACATTACCCCAGAGACTCACACAGCAGTGATGTCTGATGAAAGAGGCTAAAGAATACGATGATAAAAAGGTCAGTAATGATGGCTATGTGAATCAAGAGTGAATTTATGACTGTAATGAGTCATAAAGCATAAATTAAATATGCAAAAGCCAAGGGTTACTGAAACAGTATTCTTAACACTAAAATTATGAGAACTCTTCTTTCCTTCTAGAATAGTTTCCTTGAAAAAGCACAGATGGTAGTAATTTTCAAAATTATCCTCTTGCCTGAAATGTATCTTTTCAAAGAAAAATGATGAAGGCCATATGAAAATGTTATTAGTTATTACTTCATAATTAGGGAGAAGTTAAGGTCATTTAATTCATCTCTCCCTGACAAAAAGTAAGTCTCAACATCATCACCACCATGATCACCACTGACACTGTAACTATCAATACTTAAATGAATCCATGATCTAATCACTATGAATACTAACTCCTTCCCTCCATGTTGGAAATCCCATCATCTCCATGTTTTCTCATCCTTTCATGATTCTTGTTCATATCTTCCTATAAACTCTGCATGGGACAGCTAACAAATATGCTACAGAGCTTCCTTATGTTTTGGTTTTGTTACTATTGAATAGATACCAATATGTAAGGTATCTATCTATTATTCTGCCCCCTCCCTTCCCTCAAATAATCCACTTCTTTTATTGTCATGCATACATATCTTTGATAGTGTATTTTTATGCCATTTCCTATATTTAAGTCATTGGTAATAGGCTGTAGGGTACTTAAACCCAGTAAGCACCTTTCTATTATTCTTTGGATCATCATCTATAATTACAATAACAAAAGCAATCACCATAATTATCATCAAAAGGCCTTCCATGGGATATATCCATGTGAACTCAACCAGCAATATGGTAAAAAAGAAGCAACTAAAAATGGCTGTCATGGACCTGTATATAGAAACAGAAGCTCTCTATCCTTTATAAACCAACAGATGACAAATCTCCATATTACAAATACGAACCTCAAAATATCTTTGAGAATTCATCATATAAACCAAACTGGAACCACAGGATCATTACAGACATTAACAGTTACCCATGACCACCTGGACATAATACTGATTTATTAAAACTCAAGAATAATGTTTTAACAGATATGATTGTGCCAAATCCTTAAAACCTACAAATTCCATGAAATTCAAAATTTTCAAAATATATAGAGACCTTGTAGAAAATAATCGTGGGACCAGAAAAGAAACACATATTTTTTGTTCTTTCTCCTGCTGGAGTTATTCCAAAGATTCTTTCAATGAGTCTAGAGAAGAGCTTCACATTCTTTTTTATACTTTTTTCAGTTATAAAAATTATTCATTCTGTCCTCCTGTGCAATAATCTGTGGAATATTAAAAATGAAAGAAAGAATAACAGGACAGTGACTTATCCTTAAACTCTTTCTATTTGTAATTTGTAAAAAATAAACATGAGAATAAGACAAAAGAGATACAGCAACACCATCAATAAGAAACAACAAACAATGACAATAGCCCCATCAAAGTCCAACCCGTTATAATGCTGTGAGGAAAAGAAGTCAATAGCAAACAAGGAAAATTCTAGAGAGTGTGATAAATAGTGGGTACTTCATATGCCCTAAAATCTTTATGATATTTATGTACGAACTCTAACAGGAATCCTGAAATATTGCTAAATTATGATGTAGGTAATTTCACTGATTGTGTGGGCACTTTGGCCAGTGTGATGAACCTGCTCTTAAGATGAAGAAAGAGACAGGTTGGCATTGGGTTGCAGTTTGGCTCCACTTGAAGCTACCCCGATAATCAGCTTGAAAGGAGACTTAAGAGTGAATGATGTTGCTTTGTACTTTGGTGTGATAAGAAGGCAAGATACATTGGAACAAAATGAAAATAGTCATAGTCTATCTGCTGGAAATGTTTTTGTGCAGATCATGTTAACTATGGATAAACATAAGTGTGCTTGAAATGGACTAAAGAAATGAATACTTTCATTATATCCTAGTACTACTATATAAAAAAATAGAAAATAAGTCTTACTGGGCAAAGATTTTATTATGTTTTCTGTCCATAGTTCACTTAGTTGAAAGTCACATCACAATGTATTGTTAACAAGCTCAGTGCACTTATAAGGGATAACTTCTTCCCTAAGCTTAGATTAGATAGAATACGAATGAAATTGAGAAGCTGGTAAAATGTGAGAAGAAAGATGAAAAAATTGAGGGCATTAAAAATCTTCACTTTCACACATACTATACTTGGGAAATTCTAATTAGTAATGAAACATGAAAAAATTATGTCAGAGTACAACATGATTTTGAAAAGGAGATGGACATACCTAGATATTTTGAAAAATCTTTTTAAGATTAAAAGGTGGATTCCAATGAGAAGACCAATGATACCAAAACAGTAATTTTTTAAGCTAGCATTTGATATAACCCTCAGGAACAATCACATTACCCACACAATATTTAAAGAAATCATAACATTTTAGATTCAGCACGTGAGAATATATTTGATGGCCCTTGGTATAGTAAGAATCATCAGAGAAAAAGGTGAGACTAATTAAAGAATAATCCTAAGAACAAGTACCAACCACCAGTGTGGTAGAAGCTACAAAAGAGAACTTACTAAAGATTCATTGAAAGTCATTGGAAAATTAACAGTATCTAGCTAGAGCTCAGGGAAGAAAATATTAACAAAGTGTTGCCTAGTAAGGGAAAACAAGAAGTGTATTAGAATTTCTTGGTTCCCTGTATCAGTAATAGAAAGCAGAAGTAAAAAGGTTAAGGTGATAGAGTCAAAGCAGTACAGAGAATGAGATAAAACCTCTACCAATCCAAATCTTTACTACAGAGGCTTAAGAAGCAAAGCCTTTAGGAGGTGACATAGAATTCCTGAAGAAGGAAGATGTGGGAAATTCCTGATCATCAATATGGTCTCTAGAAGTCCAATATAACAAAAGGGCAAATTGGATAAAATACTAACAGGAAGCTTAAATGTCATCATAATTAATAACTGAACTGTTACATTTGGGGAGGTGATGGAAAATTTTCACTATAAAACTAGAAAGTAATGGGGTCAGATAAAATCCATCATAGTTACTGGTCAAAGGCTTCACCATAGTATAAGAATCACCAGCAAAACCCTTTTCCTCTTGCCTCTCAGATGTCAGCTAGTTCTACCCTTCTGAATAGATGGTATTCCATATCTATTGCCAAAAATATGAGAACACTAGTGCCTCCTTCAAATTTAGGTCAATTATATATTTATTTATTTTTACATGTTTAGAGCACATATCACTAAAAAAAATTCTATAAACATTTAGAATAAAATGATAGATTTACTGAGGAACAAAACCCAAATAGCTGAGATATAACCACTTATTATTCATTTGGTAATTATTGAACAAGCTGCCATAAATTACCATAATAACTATATTGTTGGGGTGGCTAGGTGGCACAGTGAATAGAGCACTGGCCCTGGAGTCAGGAGGACCTGAGTTCAAATCCGGTCTCAGACACTTAACACAAAAAAACTAGGCCGTGTGACCTTGGGCAAGCCACTTAACCCCAGTTGCCTTACCTTCCCCCTCCAAAAATAAAAAATAAAATAAAAATTACCAAAAAAATCTATATTGCCTTTATTGATTGTTGCAAAACCGTTGATTCAGTCCCACACTCATGCCTTTTTCATGTATTGCAAATACATAAATATGAAAGATACCCAAGTATGGTAAGAATGTTTAAGTATTTTATGTCAGTGTGAGAAAACTCTCTATTTAAAATATGCCAGTGACATAATACCAAGAACAAATGATATTAAATATGGAATTTTTTAAAGGGAGGTAACTTAAGTACATTGTGATTCTCTCAGTCTTAAACCTATTACAATCTCTTCTAAATAAAACTAAGTATGGTTTCCAAATTAAAGAAGGTATCAAACCAAAAGAGTTTATCATGTATTTTGTGTAGTGATATCAAGCTAAATGGAGTCACTCCAAAACACATTAAATAGTTTATTCATCTCAAGGAATCTTAATCTAATGATAACCAGATGCCATTTTAAATTATCTCAGGTAAAGATAGAGAGTGAAGGCTTCAAACTTGAATCCAGAGATCATACTGAACCAATGAATGAAGGTGGTAAAACATATCAGGCATAAAGCTATCAAGGAGACAGCTGTGGCTGAATATATTTAGACTTCCTAAGACAAATATAAATGGGAAGAAGACATGTACAGTAACTAACAACTGTGTTTATCAATACAATGTAAATTTTTTTTAAATTTAAATTTATTTATTTACTTTTAGTTTACAACATTCAGTTCCATAATCCCTTGAGTTTCAAATTTCCCCTCTCCTTCTCCTCTCCCCCCTGGCCCCACCATGGCAGCATGCAATCAAATATAGGATCTCTAAATACCTTCACATTAAACATGTTAGTCAAGTTGTAAAGAAGGATTATAACCAATGGAGTGAACAGTGAGAAAGAAGAAACAAAACAAAACAAAACAAAAAGAGCAAGTAGTTTGCTTCAATCTGCATTCAGACTCTGTAGCTCTTTTTCTGGATGTGGATATCTCTCCATCATAAGCCTTTTGGAGTTGTCTTATAACCTTGTATTGCTGAGAGTAGCCAAGTCTATCAAAGTTAGTCATCACACATACATTGTGTCTGTAAATTGTGTACAAATTTCTCCTGGTTCTTCTCTCCTCACTCAGCATCAGTTTATATAAGTCTCTCCAGGTTATTATGAAGTCTGTCTGCTCCTCATTTCTTATATAGCACAATAGTATTTGATTACACTCATATACCACAACTTGTTTAGCCATTCCCCAATTGATGGGCATCCCCTTGATTTCCAATTATTTGCCACCACAAAAAGAGCTGCTATAAACATTTTTTTATATATGGGTCCTTTTCCCACTTCTATGATCTCTTTGAGATACAGCCCTAGAAATGGTATTGCTAGGTCAATTGCACTTATTTATAACTCTTTGGGCATAGTTCCAGATTGCTCTCCAGAATGGTTGAATCAGTTCACAACTCCACCAACAATGCAATAGTGTTACAATTTTTCCACATCCTCTCCAGCATTTATCATTTTCCTGTTTTGTCATCTTGGCCAATCTGATAGTCGAGATGTGGTATCACTGAGTTGTTTTGATTTGCATTTCTTTAATCAATAGTGATTTAGAGCATTTTTTCATATCCTTATAGATATCTTTAATTTCTTCCTCTGAAAAGTGCCTATTCATATCCTTTGACCATTTATCAATTGGGGAATGACTTATATTCTTATAGATTTGACTCAGTTCTCTATATATTTTAGAAATGAGACCTTTATCAGAGACACTGGTTGTAAAAATTCTTTCCCAATTTTCCACTTCCTTCTTAATCTTGGTTACATTGGCTTTATTTGTACAGAAACTTTTCAATTTAATGTAGTCAAAATTATCCATTTTGCATTTCATAATGCTCTCTAACTCTTGTTTGGTCATAAAATCATCCCTTCTCCATAAATCTGGCAGATAAACTATTCCTTGTTCTCCCAGATTGCTTACAGTATATCAGCCTTTATACTTAGATTGTGCACCCATTTAGACTTTATTTTGGCATATGTTGTAAGAAATTGGTTTATGCCCAATTGCTGCCATACTATTTCCCAGTTTTCCCAGAAGTTTTTGTCAAATATTGAGTTCTTATCCCAAAAGCTGGGGTCTTTGGGTTTATCAAGTAGTAGATTACTAGAGTCATTGACTGCTGTGTCTCCTATAGCTAATCTATTCCCCTGATCCACTACTCCATCTACTACTCTTGCCAGTACCAAGTAGTTTTGATGACTAATACTTTATAATACAGATTAAAATCTGGTATGGCTAGGCCACCTTCTCTAGCATTTCTTTTCATTAATCCCCTTGATATTCTGGACCTTTTGTTCTCCCAAATGAATTTTGTTACTATTTTTTCTAGCTCTACAAAATAATTTTTGGTAGTTTGACTGGTGTGGCACTAAATATGTAATTAATTTAGGTAAAATTGTTGTTTTTATTATATCAGCTTGACCTAGCCATGAACAATTGATGTTTTTCCAATTATTTAGATCTGACTTTATTTGTGTGAAAAATGTTTTGTAATTGTGTTCATATAGGCCCTGGGTTTGTTTTGGCAAGTAGATTCCCAAATATTTTATAATGTCTACAGTAACTTTAAATAGGATTTCTCTTTCTATCTCTTGCCATTGAATTTCATTAGAAATATATAAGAAAGCTGAGGATTTATGTGGGTTTATTTATGCAACTTTACCAAATTTATTTATTATTTCAAGTAGTTTTTTTTTACTTAATTCTCTAGGATTCTCTAAGTATATCATACAATGTAAATCTTAATTGTATACTTTCTGAAAATACAAAATGTTTCAGGATGATTCTGGAGCGTATTACAACAAAAAACCTGTAGAACTTATTACCCTAAAATCTATAAAAAGATGAACCTTTCTTTGCCAACAAAAAGACTGATATTCATTCTCAGAACACATGATAAGTGGCTTAAAAATTACAGGAACAATTATGAATAAGCAGGTATCACAATACTAAATCAGCAATACTAAAAAAAAGAGCTGAAAACATGCTATTAGAATTATAAAATATACCCTAAAATTGTTTCTCCCTAGATGGCACCTATGAAATAACCAAGATATAAGAGCAGAATCAAAAAGTTCTCCATAGGAGCTAACTGCATAAACTCAGTCAATGGTATGTCCACAAAGTATATTAATAACAAGAGGCTGCGGCATGTGGATATGTTTTTAGGAATGGAAGGATTTCCAGTGGCAGTTTTGAACTCATTCATTGTCTCCTATAATTATTAAAGTAAAATCCTTAAGGAGCCTAGTTTTAAGTGACCAGTGCAGATTATGCAAGGAAAGGAAGGAAGCTGTGTAACACTTTATTGAAGGATGTGAAAATTCAGTGCCTACGAAAGACTCAGCAAGACAAGGAGATAGTTTGTGAAAACCTTAGACCAGAAATTCACAATTTTTCATAGTAACTGGAAGTTAACCAACCTCCATGTTGTAAATACAGACCTCAAATTATCCTGGATAATTCTATCAAATACTGTACTGGAGCTGAACTATTTTCATAGGCCAAACTGTGACCCATAATCATAGCATTGATGCATTAAAAAGTTAAGAACATTAAAAAAGATACTGCTATGTAAAATATTACATTTCAAATTTTGAGGAATAGAAGGCTTTTTCAAGTGTAAGGGACTTACCCAGAAACAAGAAAAATCATTTAGGGGAGAATATAAGGTACATTCCCTCCTTGTCATCCTATCTGCTATTGCAGTTACATCAAGGATGCTTTCAGTGAGTTTACAGAAGATGAGCTCACATCCTAATATTTTTATTCAAGTACAAAGTCATTTTATCCACTTATGCAAACAGTGTGCAGAACATTAAGTAAAAAGGGATAATAACAGAATGGTTACTTGTCCTTGGAATGTTTCTGTCTGTACTCAAAGAGATGAAAAAGACAAATGATAAGGAGAACAAGAAGGAGAAAAGAGCAGTAGGAGAAGTCACATTTTAGCAATGTTTTAAAGTTTACAAAGTACTTTTGAAAAAGAGCCCTGAAAGGTAGGTCATGCAATTATTATGAGTTTATTTTGCATATAAGCAAATTGAGACTTGAAAGGTTAAGTGAGCTTCCAGAGGTCATATAGTTCATTAAATGTTGGAGCCAAGTCTAGGTCTACTGACTTTGCCCAATGCTGTTACTATTATACTATGTAATAATGACCATATCTTATTTAAATTATCTCACCTCAATGTCTAGCATAGTGCCCTGTACACAGTGAGTGCTTAATACATTTTTGTTGAATGGAATTGCCATTGAATGCTGATGGTTTATAATTATTTTAGAAAATATGGTTCTGGATTAATAATGACAGAAAATAATATTTGTACTCAGAAGCTTCATATCTGAATTACACTAGCTTCTTCCCTGCTGTCTAGAAATACTGCCAGATCCTGCCCATCTTAAAACAAACAAAAAACCCCAGGCACAACTACAACAAAAACTTCACTTGACCCTACTATCTCCTCAAGCTATTATTCTATATCTTGTATCCTTTTCATAACCAGACTCCTAGAACTATCTGTCTATACTGGCACCTCTACTTTCTCACCTCCTGCCCACACTCAGTTCCTTTCAATTTGGCTTCTGTCCCTATCATTCTACTGAAGCTGCTTAGCTAATGATCTCTTTGTTGCAAAATCCAATGACCTCTTCTAGTTCTCACCCTTCTAGACATCTCAATAGCTTTTGCTTCTATTGACCACCTCTTTCTTCTAAACACTCTTCCCTTCTCAATTTTTTGTAACAGCTCCAGGTCTTTTTCCTTCCCCTCTAACTGATCTTTGGCATTTTCCACTGTGGAAGTAAAGACATTCATGTCTTACTCTTTCTTTGAAGGTTCTTTTTAGAGCTATGTGTTAGACCTTTTCTTCTTCTCTCAATATTCTTTCAGTGATTTCCTTAGCTCTGATTAATTCATTTATCATCCTTATGTAGATGATTCCCAGATCTATGTACTTACAATATTAATATTCCTAAAATCTAAATATGTCACTCCACTGCACAAGAAACAAGCTTCAATGGCTCCCCAATAAAATCTGTGATAAAATATGGCTCCAGTCTATCTTCCCAGGACGATTTCACATACTCTTCACTCTCAAATTTGCTTATTTGATGATTCTAACACATAACATTTCTATTTCCCATCTTCATACTTTAACACTAGCTATCTATCCATCATTCTTGGAATGTTTTCTCTCTTTACCCTTCCTTCTTAGAACTCTCAGATTGCTTAAAGGCTCAGTTCAAGTGCCAGCTTCTTTTAGAGGCTTTTCTAAAGATATCCCAGTTGTTATTGCCCCCCTAAATCATTTTGCATTTATTTTGTATGTATCCTTTATTTAGTTATCCATGAATATGTTATATCCTTTCAGTAGAATGCAAACTTCTTGAGGATAGAGACTCTCTCACTTTTGCCTTTGTATTCTCAGAACCTAGTTTAATATTTGAGATATAGTAGTTGCTTAATAGGGGCTCTAGTTGACTGATTAATGCTTTAAAAAATCAGTCATTTATGGAAGTACCCTTTCCCTTTATTTCATTTTGACCTCTCCCTTGTCCCTAGATAAAAACTATTAATCAAAAATCTCTGAAACAGTGATTGTATTTGAGAACAGATAGGAAAAAATAGGATAATTACCTTTATCATCCTCTGCCTTTTTGCTGTGTTATGTAACACCTTTTACTATGTATTTTCCAAAACCCTTGTTGTTTTTTTTCATTTTCTTTGAATTTGTATTGCTTTTGGTAATATTTTCAATTACATTGTTGTAGGCATAGACACATACTGTTATTTTGGTTAAATACTTTCTCCAATAATAGAAACGGAAGGCTTTGGTCACAGAAGCACTGAATATCATCACCAAAATAAAAGCGATTTTATCATAGATAAAAACGTCTGATTACTCAAATGAGTCATTTTTAGATTCATATGGACTTCCTGAGGGACAAACCCATTTCTGAAGTAGGATTCCTTAGGAAATATCTTTATGACCCACATCCAAATCTAATTCAATAATTAAAGTTAAAAACAGTCAGATTTTCAAGTATCAGTTCACTTTTCCTTACACTGGAAAAGATCAAGTTAAGGAAAGAAGGTGGTAACTTCCTTTTGAGACATATCAGATTTGAGCTGTCAACAGGTCATGGAAATATAATTGCCTGGCAGGTAGTTGGAGATGCAGGACTCCATTTCAGGGGTCGTGATTTGGGTTAGGTACATAAATTTAGGAATCTGATACATTGACCTGAAATAGAAATAATCACTGAATCCATGGTAAGGAAGAGAGTAGAAAGATGAGGGCAAAGGGCAAAGTCTTAGGGAACTTCCAAACTTTGGAGTGAGAGGAGGATGATGAATCCCTGAAAGAGATTAAAAAGGAGTCATATTGTAAGAGAAAAAGGACAGGGCAATGTTACAGAAGGAGAGACTAGTCAACCCCAAAGGTCAAGGAGAAGGAGAGCTGAGAAAAAGCTACTATATTTAGCAATTAAGGGTTCATTCTTCAATCTAGTGCAGTAGAATTGTGGGGTCAGAAGCCAGAATAAAAGGAGTGGGAGAGTGAATGGTTCATAAAGAAATGGAAGTATAAGATACTCAATAATAATTTAGTTGTGAAATGCAGGACAAATGTGAATTGTTCAGAAATGTTCAGGACATCAGAAGGTTATAGGAAGGTCTTTTTTTCATTTGCTTAAACATGAGAAAGGCATATTTGTAGCCAGTTGGGAAGGAGTTAATATGGTGAGATAAGAAAGTTGAAAGAGAGAAGGAATGATGGATGGAATTAGAGTAATTTTCTTCTTTGAGGCTAGAGCAATGAAGGAAAAATGGGTAAACATGGAGAAGTTTGGGGGTGTGCAGGAAGGAAAGACAAGGACAGAAAGCCTTGACCTTGTCAAAGTAACATCTGACACGGGGTGACTAATGTAAATCCCCACATTTACTCTCTAGGATAGCTCACTCACCTCAGCAGGCCTAGGTTTGAACAGGATCTTTAGCATGTGATTACTCTCTCAGGGTCCTAAAGATAATCCTGTTGTGGTGGAATTCACTCTCCCTAATCACCAGTCTGTCTTGCCCTCTCATCAGTGTGCTTCCATTTTCCAAAGTCAGTCACTTAAAATGATGACACATTAGGTCCTAAACATTAACATTTATTTAACAACAAAATGAAAGCAATGATAACGATGTCACAGGTGTTCATATAAGGCACATGCAGAAGTAACAAACATATTAGAGGATACACATAAGCATGACACCCACCTACCAATGCACTCAGTATCTGGGGGAAAGTAGACACATTCTTAAAGAAGCCTAGGAGGGAAACTCATGAGTGAGGAAAACCCACGGGTCATTCCTAACTCTGAGAATATAATATAAGTTTCCTCTATCTGTCTGAGGAATTATCCACAAAAAGTCCTCAATGGATGCAGCTTCTGAGGGCAACAGATGCTTTTATTACTAAATGGTTAATCCATCCTATGCTTTTCTAACAACTCATCAACAAATGTCTCAACAAGTTGATGTGTTCAACCACTTCTTTGATTCTCTGCTTCTAAACTGTTCTGCCCAGTCAGATCTATACTTCTTAGAATATAAAACAAAGCAAGTTACAGGATAGAGTTGCATTTTGAAATAGCTTCTCTTAAGTGAGTGATAGAAAATTAATAGAAATGAATTTGTAAAAGAATTTTCAAGTAGCACTGAGGGACCACTGAAGTGCAACACGAATTTGTAGGAGAACAAGTCTACATGATTCCGTGACTTCTAGAAATAGATCAGAAGTAGGAGTGAAGAGGGCATTTGGTAGGAGTGATTCAGTATTAAGGATTAGTTAGCTCTGGACAATAGAATGTGAAAGGGCAAGGAGTTCAAGGGTGGAAAACAGTACATTACTGAACAGGTTAATTGTACAGGAAAGACTCTATAATGAGAAAAGTATAGCAAAAATAGGAGTGATGGCCCCAGAGAACAAGGAGAAATCATGGGACCAGAGGTTATGGTAAGGTCATATAAGTAAGTTTAGGAGTACTAACACAGTGGAAGAGATAAAATCATAGTATATAGGGATTGTGAAGGGTTATTTCAGAATTAGATCTCCTAGAAGCGGGATAGTTTCTCATAATGGTGAAACCTAAGGAGTGATTTTGCCTGTGGGTGACTAAGGTGGTATGGAAACAGAGATCATGGAAATTGTTAAGTGGATAAATTGAGAGTCTCAGGTATTTGTTATATTGACATGTTCACTGAATTCACCAAGGAAAAGGTCAGGGTCTGGGGAGAAGAAGACTATGAGCCAAATATTGAATTATGTGGAAGGAGGGGAGTTAACATGAAAGTTGGTAGATGGCAGAAATAAGAATGTGGATGGGGTGATAGAATCCAATAGTGTAAACCTCAAAGTAGGGAAGGTTCCTTAGTGACGTTTGCAGGGAGAGATTCTGGAAGTGTTAGTAGAAGAAAAGAGTATGTTAACTTCTGATTCCCAGGGTTATTTAATGCTAGGGAATATGAAATATGAAGCAACTGGAATTAGCAAGGGTTGCAAATGCTGAGGTGACTTCTGAATGAAAACAGGCTTTCATGAGTTCTAGGAGATAGAAGGAACATGAAAAGAGATTTAGCATGCAGGTGAGTTTATTAATAATATTAATTATATATATATAATATTTATAATAGAGTGAGAGTTGCAGAAGGCACAGGATTTCAGGACTATGGAAATGTGGGATCTGGAGGAAAACCAAGTTAAGAAGACAAAAGAGAAGGCCTAGTAGGGGCAAGGGGTTTTTGCTTAAATAAACTGCTGGTTCTCAATGATGGATAAGCAGAGCAGGAGTGGGAGGGGAATTTTCTAGCTATAGATCAAGGGAGGAATACACTTAGAGTACAGTGGTTCATAGCATTTTCCAGTATGAGGGGCCCTTTTTGACATCCACAGTTTTGGGGGACCTCTTCATTATGGTAGTACTATTAGTATCCATTGATTAAGAAACTGCACAATGACAAAAAGCTGCTATGTACTCAGTAAAGCTTTTAAATAAATTATTATTCTATTAATCATGATATTTAAATACATTAAAATGTCTGAGACATATTATTTATTCATTTAATGAAAGGTACATGTATTTAGTTATTATGAGAGGTACCTTGGTGTGGGGGTTAGAGAGCTAGCCTCAAAAACAAGAAGACCACTATTGATAGATTTTGGCTGTGTGACCCTGGGCAAGGCAAGTCACTTGACCTCTCAGAACACTAGGCTACAGCCTAAGACTAAGTTGCAGAGAAGATGCTAAATGGAATTGGAAGACAGAGTTTCCTCATCTAGTCCAGCCACTAACCCTACATTATACTTCTTATTATACTGTTTCACTGAATCTTCTCTTGGAGTTAAACAACTATAAATATGACAACAGAGGTATGTACCCCTTACAATAGGTCTGTAACTACCCAGGGCTGTCTTTGGGCCAAGTCAGCAGGTAGTGCTGTAGACTGAAATGATCTCATAAGAGCACGACGGTGTTTCTGCTGATGGTGTCTCCTATGTGGATCTCATTTGGTTGATTGTAACCTTGGAGGCTAGCATTAATGCTTATTGAAAGTAGCAGTGTCCTGAAATGAAACAGGCCTTAGTTATTATAATAGCATGCTGTATTAGGCATAGGTGAAGAGATATAAAATAAGCAGAAACGATACTTTATCTTAAAGAGTGAAAAACCTAGATGACTACAGCAATATGGCAGCATTTATAAATTCCTGCTGGGGAAACAGGCTATTAATATAGGTGCCTTCTTGATGAATCCTCTAAGTCTTTGGATATGTTAGGCAGGGGGTAAAGGAATTTCAAATTCTTCTACTTGATTGGTGGTCAAGTACTTTCAGCATTTTGCTTCTTTCTTTTTCTAGACAAGCTTTGCATAATGCTTATATTAGAAACCCAAGATTAATAAAAGGATAAAATTAAAAAGGCCTTTATGACACTTGTATGTTTTTCATATTCTTATAATCTGAAATACCTGAAATGAGGTCCAAATGGCATAGGATAATATACTGTGTATCTGGGTATGTGGCAGTTGGAACTTATTGCATAAGACATTTTCCATTATGTAAAATTAATAACATGTCATTTATACTCTTTTACTAACATGAGATAAAGGTAAACAACATATTTTCCCTTTCCTGTCTCTCAGGTCATGTATGACATTAATAACTTTTCCAATCAAAACAGTAATTGCTCTCATATTCCACTACCAAAGACTGATGACACAAGCAGTATCTTGGTAAGGAAATTTGCTGAAGGTAGAACAATCACCAATGTGACCAGACATTAGACAGATGTGTCTTTCCAGAATTATTAAAGGAAGGAGTAAGATTCTTGCTCTTTTATCTGTTATTTGCAAATGATGGGATTGTGATGCTGATATTAAAAATCATTCCTATTGTAGTTGAAATCAGACCAATATTCCACTTACTTTACTGAAACAACAAAAATGCAAATATTCTTTAGTCTTCATGATAATTAGTCTTCCAGACTCTCCTGCAGTTTCCATCCCTCATCTGAGCTCACCTTGGACAGCGGTCCCCAATACAAATATACAGTAATTTATCTTTTCCTATCATTTCTTCTTTCCCCTCAGGGGGGTGTTTTGGTTTTGAGCACGCATAATTACAATCATTTTCCCCAGAAACAAAAAACAAACCTCTCAATTAAAAAAAACAACACAATTATTCACCTAGCCATTCCATCCTGATTAATCATGCTTTTTCTTCACTTTTCTTTCCACAGTTGGCTTTACCCTTCTATCCATGTCCACTGTTGACTCTTTCATATTCTAAAAAGAACTAGAATTTCATATAAAATTATGAGGTTATTTACAATCACTTAGATACCTACTCATAGGTAGTTTCATCTTCCTTTTTCAGCTGAGGAAATGAATACAGAGACATAAGATATGAGAGAGTACTATATTAGATATACTTGAGTAACACTGGAAGCTTGCGACAGAAGGATCTGGGAATGGAGTCCAAGTTTCTTTATTCTTAGTCCAGAATTCTTTGGATAGCATGCTACTACCTCTGTTTTCATGGAGATGATGGCAACAGCCTTGGTCTTGAGGTTTGCACCTTAGTTCTACCACCATATGACTTTGGGCAATCACTTTAACATTTTCATGTCTTTTAGTTTCTTCAACTACAAAATGGACAAGAGTTTTACTCCCTAACTCACAGATAAGAAATTAGATAACAAAGTGCTGGGTACTATAAAGGGTCATGTGAGTTATTACTTTCAGAATGGAGTACCTATGTTTTAGCTAACAATGTCAACAATAAACATTTGCAAGCTCCTTTGGCAAGGACAGTCTTCATGTCTGAAATTGTTTCTCTTCAGAATTGATGCTACTCATGTACTGTGTCAGTGATCCCCATCAACAGTGCTATAATTCAATATATACAACAATTTATAGTATTCAGTTCATACATTTTCCCTATGTTTCATTGGATCAATGAGAACAGACTCTTTACAACCCACTCAGATCTTCTTAACTTGTGTGATTCTTGTCCATATTTCTCAAAGAGAATATATCCTCTTTGGAAGATAAAAGCCTTCCTATAGGTCTTTTTGACATTTCCTGGGCACCAGTCCAGTACTTGTGTTAATCCCTTTTTATAATCATATGTTTCAAGAATGATATTTTTGTAACCTTTCCTGTCTATAGTTCATCATTAGAAATATACTACCACCTACTAAGACCCAACGGGTATCTCTTTATTGCCATATGAGTCACCTATAAATGATTCTTTGGAGATTGTAGTGTTCATAGGTGTTTTAACCATACAAATATCACTTTTAAATGCTGGAATTTAAAAGATGTCTTTCCTATTTGAGATCAACTTGGGACTAGTAAAAACACTTCACAATTTTCTAGATGCAACTGAGACCACTCCAATCTTATTTTTCAATTCTGGACCCAGTTCAATGTAATATTCTTGATATATGGACCAATGTACTAATTCTATGGATTCTTAATTGAATTACCTGCCTGGACAGCAAATATTTTTCATCCATTGTTTTTCTACATGCATTGATGGGCAAATGTATTTTAGGTAATCATGGATTTCATCAAGGAGGTCTTGTAAGCTTCAGGACATGTGTTTAGTCAGCACAAAATCATATGCAAAGAAGAACATCTAGAAGATTTCATCACCTAGAACATCTTTCTATTTGGACCCATATTTTAAAATGAACACTCAGATGCCCCATATTTCCATATAATAACATGATCGGATCAGTTTTTCCCCCTCTGGTACAAAAGGATATACATTAGAATATAAAGGTGTTGGAGGAGGTAGTCATCTCAGACCCCATCTAAGGGTTTACTGAGGTGCCCTCAAAATTTAATTATAAGGTAGTTTCATAGAATAATAGGATGTTAGAATTGGAGAAGACCTTAGAAGTCATGAGTATA
Source organism: Gymnobelideus leadbeateri (assembly GCA_011680675.1). Taxonomy (NCBI): domain Eukaryota; kingdom Metazoa; phylum Chordata; class Mammalia; order Diprotodontia; family Petauridae; genus Gymnobelideus; species Gymnobelideus leadbeateri. The sequence goes on from WOXC01008358.1 coordinate 39,016, forward strand.
ATCTCTAATTTTACAGGGACCTAAACTAAGGAGGCCCAGAAAGGTTAAGTAACTTGCACAGGTAATGGAATATTATTATGGCAGAACTGAGATTAGAACTTCATTTTATTAACTTCTAGTCCAGTGTTCTTTTTCATTTAAGTAAGCTTCAAGGCAAGAACCTCAAAGATATTACCATAAAAAATTCCACAAAAAGTGAAATTCAACTCTTACCCAAAATAACTTCCCATTTAATGAACATTTCCATTTTCTTAATATTAGTTACTATTCTGTTGAATTGATGATCTTTCTGACATAACTTTTGAATATTGAACACAAAATAAAGTGATGTTGGCCAGTACAAATCAGCTCAAGAAATGGAAACATTACTTCTTGCCCTTTACAAGGATGAACAATTTTCACCTTTAAAGAAAACCACCTACTTTAGGATGTAAAATCAAATGCAATGAGAGCATTCCAGAATTCAGGACTTGAGGCAAAGAAAAAGAAAAGAAAAGACATCATACCTTAGTCTATGTATTTCTTTACTATTGTTTGAAAAGTTTATGATCTTTTAGAGCATTAGTTCTAATGAGTAATAATTAGTTCATTGGTTCTGTTAATTAGTGATAATAGACTCAAAGAGTTTTATAGCCAGAGAACCATGAAGACTGTATAGTCTGACACAATCCCTTCTGACAAGGAGCTCAGAGTCTAGGAGGAGGATAAGAAATCAATCATGTTGGCATTGAATAAATGTGTGTTGGCTTGCTGACATTTGAATAGTCCTCTAAAATTTGCAAAGTGCTTTACATATGTTATGGGACATCTGAAAGAGTCTTGAGTTTGGGTCAACAGACCTGGGTGGAAATATTATCTGTGTCATTTGCTATCTGTAGGACCTTGAGCAAATCACCACTCTGGGCCTCAGTTTCCCCATCTTTAATTTGAAGGAGTCATACAAGATGGTTTCAAAGATCTTTTCTAGCCTTCAATATATGATCCTATTATCCTACAGGGTCATTCATTTTACAGGTGAGAAGGCTGATGCCTAGAAAAAGACAAAGCAATTGGCCCACAGTCATATAACTAGCTAGTGGCAGAATCAGGACTAGAATAGATATCTCCAAAAAATTATGCTTAGAGGTTCTAATACTGAATCTTGTTTTCAAAGGAATTAATAAATTTATGGAAAGTGTATTTTTTCATTTAACCATATTTTTGGAAGTCTAGTTATTTTGGATTTCAAGGCCATAGTCAAGGCATTGTCATTTAGATGATAATATTTCATAATAATTAGCAGTCAAGTACCTGGGAGAAAATAAACAACATTTGCAAAGTAACTCTTTCAAATTCAAACCCAAAATGTGATAATAAACATGACATGAAAATTTAATGTTAGTAAAAGGACTTTTCAGTATAATGTGTTTTACTTAGCTAAACTGTTGTTACTGTTTCATCCTTAGACCTTCAGGTTCCTCTTCCAGGTATAAAAAGAACACTGACTACTCTACCTCCATGTGTAGGATTTACTTTAATATTATGTTTTTTTTACCAAATATATGATTTTATGACCTTGATGATTAAGTTGAGTTGTAATAAAGTCATTCTTCCTTTACAGAATAACATATCTCCATTCTTATAAAAATAATAACAGTACATCTTATTCAGATCTCTATAGCTGGCAGTATCCCAGTGGCTTCCAGGCCTCCCTCACTCCATCCCTCCTTCCTTTCTGTTTCATATTCTCTCTCTCTCCCTCTCTTTATATATGTGTATATATATATATATATATATATATATATATATATATATATATGTGTGTGTGTGTGTGTGTGTGTGTGTGTATGTGTGTGTGTATGTGTGTATGTATGTATATGTATTGATATGCATATAGATGCATTTGAATATATGTATGTATATATGTATATACATATTTATGTACACACATATATTCAGATTGGCTTTCTAAATTAAAATGTCTTATTTGTATCCTGACTGATAGAATGCCTTACAATTCATGGAAAATTTTTTTTCTCCACTCTTCATCCCTACAACATCACTGATGAAACCAGGCAAGGAAAGAGCCCAACCTCTGTGCAAGGGTCAGATCAAGGTGGAGGTGAAAAATCGGTACCAATGATAAAAGTGTGGAGCTCTGAGAAAAAAGTGGTCTTCAGCCAGTCAATTTGCTGACATCTATTATAATGGGCCTCCTGATTTCTATGTAGACTTCTTGAAACTCCTGTTCTTGTTGTCAGTTTCCTATTCTCATTTGGAAGACCCTTTAGACTGTGATATTCCATGTCTGGTTTTTGACCCAGTTTGTGCTTTGATATGGATGCTAATTTGGACATAGAAATCCCAGAATTTCAGAATAAGAAGTTAACTCAGAGGACAAAAAATACAACTTCATCTTCCTCTTCATCCACCCATCCATGTCTGGCTTTTTTCCTTCAGGACTGCTGACTATCATACTAATTATGTAAATGTCAACATCCTTTAAGGTAGGTAGTGGAAATATCATTTTCCCAGTTTTAAAGATGAGGCTGCTCTTAGGATCCAGAGAGGTTGAGAATTTTGCCTATAATCATGTGGCTAGTAAAGGTTAGGTGCAGGGCTCCAACCCTGGCCTTTTGATTTTAAGTCCACTATACTTGTCACTACACTGTAGATTTTGCTAAAAAATATTTCCATTTCTTTTCCTTCCAAGATTCTGTAACTCCTGAAGATGGGTTTATGTGATTCTTGAATGATTCAATTTTAAAGAGCCTCAACTTGACCCTTACATTTGCAAATAATGGAGGAAAGTTTCCAGTGCCTGGAGTGTATTTTCTATGAAGGATTTACAAATAAATCTAGGTGAGAATCACACAATGACAAGGCAGGTAGGCACTGTGTTTGGTATGTGTGGGATGAAAAATCCCTTTCAAAATTTAATCAAAAACACTGAGATTTCTTAGAATAAAAACAGGAAATTTTTTTTTCTCTTCCCCCAGGGAGAAGAGGGTGTTTCTCCCCATAACAGGTCAAGGAGAGGAAGCCCTCAATGTGGGGTGGAGTTTTTAAACCCTAATACAGCAGGGTCATATTTTCCCCATTGTCCCTCACTCCCATTGGTTGGGGGGGGGGGTGAACTCAGGCTGTCCCTGATTCCCACTGGCTGGAGGAGGGGCCCACAGAGGCAGGAAAAGCAGACAAAGGACTGAGGCTAGGTGGGGGTTGAAAGACTCCTAAAAGGGCTTGCTGATTGACTGCAGAAGTGAAGGTGGGGGAAGGGTGAAGTGACAGTCAAAACTGATACCAATTTATAAGACACATTCTGAAAAGTTTTCAAATTTTCATTCCCCAGACAATACCAATGAAGGGAGCTCCCATATCGGTGAGATGATGAATCCACCTTAGCACCTATGTAAGAATTACAGAATGTAGAAACTGAAAATAATTTCATCTGTCATATAATCCCCTAATATAAATAATGCCACATCAAGTGTTTAAAAGTGCCCATGCAAAGGGTAAGGACCAAACAAGCAAACACTTAAATGGTATCCTTTGAGGAGCATCATGTGGTCTTTTTGACTCCATATATCTTGTCTCAACAGTCTCTCACAGCAATCCATATTCCCATTACTAGAATCATTCATTTCAGGTTAAGGCATCGACTTTAGAACATGCTTTTTGAATGAAATGCAGCTTTATTAACTTGAAACATGAGCATTCATTCATGACAGCCTGTTCATTAATCTTCATATCTTATATCTCCTTGACTAGCCCACTATACTTTCAAAGATTTTACTACTGCTACCACCACTGCTTTCACCATCATCATCTAATTCTTCTCATCTTTTTGATGAAGTTCAGTTAGAATGATCTTACCAGAAGTTACTATCCTGCCATTGTTGTTGTTGTTGTTGTTGTTGTTTGTATACCAGAGCTCAAACCTAATTATTTGCATATGACTCTCCTCACTGGTGGAGAGAATGGCTATTTGATGCCCCATGCTTATGTGAGGACATTCCTATGTCCAGAGCTTAGGAGAAGAGAGTTTCTTTTTTCTGACTTCTGGCTTTGAAAGAGGATACATGCAATCCCAGACCTCTTTCGGGGAGAAGTGCATGGAATAAGAGATAGACATTTGGGAAGAAGCTGACACAAAGAAGAGTTGTAACCTTGTGCTTGCCTCACTAGGGACTTCAAGGAAGTCTCAGATATCCAGCTTGTCACATTAAAGACTTCAATGAATTTCCCTTGGGGTGCCACCAGATACTCTCTCAGTGGAGCTGTGATTTCTCATTCTCAGTAAGAGTATTCATTCCCTCTATTTATTATCTGGTATATCTTAATCTATTTAACTTCTCTGATTTCTGTTAGCTATTGGCTTGGATAAATGGATTTATTCACTGTTCAGATAGTCTTTGGGAAATTTACATTTGATGGGAAGGAAGGCAAGCCTTTGGATAAAGGTTGGGCACCACTCCTCCATGAAGGGATAGTAACTAGAAAAAGCAGTTTAAACCTAAAAAAAAAATCCTCCAAATCACCAAAATTTAGGGTAGGCAAATCAGATAGATATAATTTTAGTTCAGTATCCCCATTCTGAAACTACTGATGCTAATTTCCCATCGCCCTCTTGACTAGAATCAAAATCTTCCTTGGAAGGGAGAGGGCAAAATTCCAGATATATCTATTCCTGCCTCCCTGTAAGCTACATTGAGATATAATCAAGTGAGCATACATATGTCCTACATGAGCAACTTCTATGTTTATATAAAATATTCCAGTGCCTTTATTAGGCTTGGATTTATTTTATGTATTTGGAGTATATGGCTAAGTCATGAACATGAAACACAATGGTGTTTCATTATAGTATTTGTTCAATAATTTCTGAATCAATGATAAATTGTTCTTTACACTCCTGGGCCTTTTTGGCAAAAACTTGTTCCTCAGTTAATGTATCATTTTCTTGTAATTGTTAGTAGTTTTTTGTTTTGTTTTTAGTGTTACAAGTTGGGATGTTTACACTAAACGCATAAGCATAAAATTGACCTGTATCTTCTACTACTGATCTTATGTTTTGATAATAGACATTCCATACCTTCTGTAAGAAAGATGGGGTCAGCCTTTTGTCTGACAGGATTCTATAGTAAAAACAATCATTTCATTATTATTATTTCTAAGAGTATACAGAAATACACAAAGTGAGGTATTTGATTCTATAAAAATTTATACATTTATTTATTTTTAGAACAGCATAAAATTCTCCAAGCATACAACTCAGTAAGAGGTTGTATTTCTCCTTGCTGTGATTGAGAGAATGTGAAATATTTTTAGCTAGTGTTGTGACAAGCTATATTTAGCAATGTGTAAATAATAGAAAACTCTCTGTATATTCTACTCACAACAAATTAATTTGAAAAGGCATTTTTTTAAAAAAAAAAAGAAACTTAAGACAGAAATAGAGAGAAGAAATGAATCAATCTTTCAAAGTCTAATAACAGCATTGGTAGTCTACCAGTTTTTAATTTTTGTTCTGGGGAAACTGTAGAAAAATGGGTCACTGAAAATGGGAATGAAGTAATATAAATATAATTGCCTTTATATATATATATACACATGATACATACAAACATATATACCTAAAGAATTTTTTAAACTATTTATGAGGCTGTCTGATTGTCTAATTGGTCAAAGGTATTGTGTGCTTTATAGATTACAATGTTAATTTCCATATTTTTTGTTTATTTTTTGTTTTTGGAAAGGCCTCTAATTAGGAGCAGGAGTTAATAATGCTGGCAATGAGACATTTTGTTTTCCTCTCTCTCCACTTCCCGCTAACAATAACAGTGGTACTCCAATCACTTACTGCTGTATCCACATTATTTTCATATATTCTACTCTCAGCTTTGGGAAATAAACATTATGTCAAGTACTTCACTCTAATAACCAATCAGATTTTTGGCCTTATTTCTGACTACTTCACTACATAAAATCTGTACTTTAGCCAAATAAGACTAATTTTTGTGTCCTGTTCACTGTCATTCACATTTACTTCTTTGTTCCCTTGTTTAAGAGGCTTCCTCTGTCTAGAATGCCCTGCTACTCTCTTTACCAATTTTTATCTTAGCCCCTATTCAAGCTCTTATCAACCTCCGTATCTTCTCCCTAGCTTCTGTTGCTACTATAGGCCACAAGTTTCTTTGTCCTTTCTCTGAATCCCTGGGGTACTCCTTGTTTCTATTAGGCATTTGCTACAGCAAAAGCATTTTTGTATTATTAATTTTCTTTTTATTCAATAAATTAACTCTTTAACTGTACTGTAAGCACCATATCCTAAGGGGGACCTTATCCTAATCTAGGCCTTTATTTATTTTTGGCAGTCAACAGTACTTTGCATGTGGTAGATGTTCAATGAATATCTGTGCTTTAAATGATAGATTGATCCTCCCACTGTGCTTCCATTTAGTCAATCAATTCATCTGTCAGTCAAGTATTGAGTTTCTAGTACTACACTGTTTAACCTGTAGAATATAAAGATGGATATAAAAATATAACATAAAAATGAATATAAGTATATTAACTGCATCATAGATTTAGAGCTGGAGGGGACCTTGGAGAACATGTAGTCCAACCCTCTAATTTCATATATGAAGAAAGTAAGGCCTAGGGAGTTTAAATGACTTGGCTAAGTTTGTCTAGATAGTAAGAAACAGTGTATAAACATATTCTTGGGCTCCAAATCCAATGCTCTTTCTACTAGCTCATGATCCTTCCATTAATAATAGGCAATATTTATAAAGCAAATTTAATATTTTTGAATGGATGAATAGTATTACAAAGTATATATACATATGCAAATATGTAATACTTATATTTCTATATATATATATATATATTATTCTGATTTTATGAACACAAAACTTAGAATCTGAGGAGGTGATACCAACACTACTACCATTATCATTACCTAAGTGTGATTTGTACCTCTACTAAGTGGTAGGGTTGAAATTCAAAGCTCATGCCATTGGAATCTAAGTCTATTTTTCTTCCTAAAATATCAAACTTGTTCCCAAAGTTTATAACATGTGTTTATTTGCCTGTGAGACGCTGACAGTCTGGTTGAGGAGACAAGACTGAAATATATTTAAAAAAAAGAGAATAATACATATGATAAATTCTGCATTGTTTGATTCTGACTGAATATTACAAAGAAAGGGTTAATTAATAAGGGGTAGGGTAGTCAGGTAAGGCTCTATGGGGAAGTGTGACTTGAAAGATGAATGGATTTTACTTAGAGTGGAGTCAGAAGACATTTGGAGGGAATGGCCTGGCCAAAGACATGAATGAGCACTATTATATTCAGGGGTTAGTGAAAATACAATCTTAAATAGAACAGGAGGTTTGTATTGGGAAATGGTGAGAAAGAAATTTCAGAAGATAGAATAAGGCCCCTTTAATGTTAGTCTCATTTCTCTCTACATAGCCTTTCCTTGTGCATATCTTTAATCCCTTCCATTAGACAAATTCTCAAATGCCATTTTCACTAAGAAGCCTTCCTAAGATTGCATGAGATGAAAATAAGTATTCCCACTTTTCTCAAATTTGTGTCAAACAACTAACTTTCTTCAACATGTGAAAAGAAGAATACAATAAATCTTAAAAAATAAAGTTGGCTTGATAAGTGTGGAGGCTCTCAAGAACAGGAGATGAAAATGAAGATAATTTCCATGTGGGAGAAAAATATCTAAAGAGTTCTATGTGACCTAAAAGTAAACTCACTGATGAATTTAGACATAGAATTTAGGCATTGATAGGTAACTAAAGGGGAATATAGAAGAGGAGAATTGTTATATATAAAAATAACATCAGGAAGATTAAACCAAGAACAAAACTTAGGTTTGCAAAAGATGCTAAGAACACCCCAAAGAAGTGCTAGCAGAAATAGGAGAAAGAGGGGATAGTACTACATTTTAGTGTTGATAGGAAGATAATTGACAAAGAGAGAAGGTAGAACTATTTAATTCTCAATTTGCTTCTGTTTTCTGCACTTAGAGAATGATACCACATCACTGAAAAGGGTGGGGCAAAATATTTAGCAAACAATGAAACCCCCAGATAAGTCAGAAGATGGTGAGAAAGAACATAGTTGCCTTCAATGAGTTCAAGTAGCTAAGGCCACACTGACTGTATCCATGAATACTGAAAGAATAGTCATATAGTCATTATCAGTGATCTCTCTGAGAACCACAGATTTAAGGCTTGAAGGAATCTTAGAGGTCAAGTTGTCCACTTCTCTTATTTTATATAAGAGACAACAGAATGCAAGTAATTTACCTAAAGATACCATATGTAGTACATGGCCATGTGTAGTACATGGTGGAGCCTACCACCTCCACCTTTCCATTTCAAATCCATACCTTTCATATCAGCCATTTCTGGAGAAAGAGAAAGTTCCAAGAGCATTGGAGGTGGGTAAATGTCATTTTTTAAAGAGGAAGCTTAAGTTTCTTACAAGCTAGTTAGCTTGATGTCATTTCCTAGGAACAGCTAGGTGGCACAAGTGGACAGAGCAGGAGACCTAGATTCTGGATGAACTAATTTCAAATCTGACCTTGGACATTTACTAGATAGCTTATGACCCTAGTTGCTAAACCTCTCTGCCTATTTTCCTAATCTGTAAGATGGGGATAATAACAGTAACTACCACCTGGGGTTGTTGTAAGGCTCAGATAAGATAATATTTGTATATAACACTTCGCAAATCTTAAAATGCTATATAAATGCTAACGTTTTTATTAAAGTCCTAGAATGTGGTTTAAGTATATAGTTTATTAGCCCATAGAAAAGTTCTAATGAGCCAGGATGTATCCATTAAGAACAAACCATGTCACATTAACTTCATTTTATTTTCAAACAGGATTACTAAATTGATATAGTAAAGCAGGCTAATGCCACTGTAGGGCATTATGCCTGTAATGTACTTTTCACCTCTGCTTACTAGAATCCCAAACTTCCTTCAAAGTTTGGTTCAGGTGCCATCTCCTACAAGAAACCTGGCATGATCTTTCCATTTGCTAGTACCTTCTCCCTGAAAGCACTTTTATATATCTTGTATTTGTTTTTCTATGTACATGTGTTTTCCCACCTGGATCACTGCTTTGTCACAGCAGTAGGCCTCATGTACCTCAATGAAACTATGATCTATATTGTGCAGTTTTAGCCAAGATGGACAGGTCATAGTGGAGAGTTCTGACAAAAGGTGATCCACTGGAGAAGGAAATGCCAAACCCCTCTAATATCTTCACCCAGAAAACCTTATGGACCATATTAAAATGCTAAAAAAATTATATCAGAATGCCATATATACGTTGGTCCACAAGATCATATAGATTCAGATGTGACTGAAAAACAAAACAAAAAAAAGTGGTTTCTTCCAGATAGAATTTAAGCTCCCTGGGAAAAGAATCATCTTGTTTTTGCCGTTGTATCCCAGTACCCAACATAGAGGCTGCTAGATGCCTCCCTGGGCCTGGAGTTAGGAAGATCTGAGTTCAAATCTGACTTCAGACACTTAATAGCTGTGTGACCCTGGACAAGTTACTTAACCTCTGTTTGCCTAATCCACTGGATAAAGAAATGGCAAATCACTCCAGTATCATTGCCAAGAAAACCTCAAGGAAAGCATTAGTGTGTTATGATCCATGGGGCCATATCGTACAGGACTGAACAAGAAGTCAGTTCAGAATTGGGTATATGGGTGGTTTAAAAACACTGGTTGAATTTCTATAGTGTATCTAGATTTTCAGCAAGGCATTTGGAAAGATCTCTTATGCTATCCTTTTGTTTGAGTTGGAAAAATATGAACTAGGGCATAGTACAATTTTGTGGATGCAGAATTAGTTGAATGACTGGCTAGATCCAAATAACTGAGATCAATGGACAGATTTTAACCTGAGGATAAAGTCAGTGGGCTATGTTATTTGACTCCTTTTTTCTCCCAAGGGGATGGGACATAGGATTTTAGAATTGGAAGGGACCTTAAGGATAACACTGAAAAGAGGTGTCAAACATGCCCTGTAGGCCACACACACACACACACACACACACACACACACACACACAAAGGGCAACACTCCCAACTGCTCCCAACAAAATTAAAATGCAACTGGGAAATAATTAACAAAACATATAAAAATATAGAAAAACATAGATAATGTGTAATTTTCTAAGTTAATATGCAACCCAGAGGGATCTGTATCATTTTTAATAACCCCCATTTTTATTTGCGCTTGATACCACTGATCTAGAACAACACCCTATTTTACAGATTAGAAAATTAAAACCCAGAGATGAGAAGGGTACTTTCCTGGTGGTAAAACAACATTAAATGGTTTGGCAGGGCTTTGAACCCAGGTACCTGAGTCTACTATTCCATAGAATTTCCCAAATTTTACCAGTGACTTAGATGGAGGTACAAATGGCATAGTTGTCCTTTTTGTGGATGTCATAAAATTTGAGGCAATAGGGAATACCTTAGAGCACAGAATCAAGATCCAAAAAGAAATGGAGAGTCTAGGGTAATTGATGAATACCATAAGATGTATTTTATTTTTATTCCAGTGATTAAGCATCAGTGTGATAGTCTTTTTATTGAAGAATACAAATAATCCTATGCCTCAGGTTTAATGAATTCTTGAAGGCAAAGTAAAAATCATTTGATGATAATTAATTCTCCTTCAGCCTACCTTGGTTGGTCCTCAGAAGAGTGTCTTTTGCCAGTTCCATACAAGTTTTAATTATACCTAATGAGAATTTTTACTCTACTAATACATCTATGTCTACATCAGGAATTTAGAATCAACTCCATGACAATATGAAAATAGGTAATGTAAACTCTGACTCTTGGGTTCAAAAAATCAAGGATGTAAGTGCAGGAAAGGGGGAAAGAGGAGAATAATTAAATTTACCTAGATAGTAATTCAAGTGAAAAAAAAACCAAGAGTTTTTGTGTACTTCAAGCTCAATATGAGCCAATAATGTCATGAGGGGACCCAAATGAGATAAACAATTATTAGCTAGCACAGTAGCCAGAATAAATGTGGCCAGAGTCCTTGTATATTCTCTTCTGTTGAGAGCTCATCTTGAATATTTTATTTTCTAAGCATCACATTTTAGTGAATACATTGACAAGCTGGAGTAAATCCAGCAAAGTTTCACCAGGGCAGGGAGGGGACTTGAAGCTTTGCCATATGAGAATCAATAGAAACAATTGACTCAGGGGGCACATGATTATTCTATTCAAATACTGGAAGAATTGTGTGAAAAAGGAATTAGATTTATTTTGTTTGGCTCTAAAAGATAAAAGTTGGACCAATGGCGGGGAGTTGCAAAGAGGCCATTTTATTCTTTTCTTTAAATTTTTAAAAATATTTTACTTTTTCCAATTGTATGTAAAAACAATTTTAACATTTGTTTTTTAAAAAAAACTTTAGGTTTTAAATTCTCTTTTTCCTTCCCACACTATCTCTTTCCTTTAGTAGACAAGCAATTTGATATAGATTATATATGCACAGTCATCTAAATCATATTTCCATATTAGTCATGCTGCAAAATAAAATAGACAAAAACCTAAGAAAAATAAAGTTTAAAAAGGGAGCTTTGATCTGTATTCAGAGTCTAACAGTTCTTTCTCAGGAGGTAGATAGCATTTTTCATCATAAATCCTTTGTAATTATCTTGAATTATTGTATTGCTGAGAATAGTTAAGTAATTCACAGTTGATAATCAAACAATATTGTTGTTACTGTGTACAATGTTCTGGTTCTACTCATTTCACTTTGCATCAGTTCATATGTCTTTCCATGTTTTTCTGAAGCCATTTTGCTTCTCATTTCTTAGAGCACATTAGTATTCCATTATAATCGCATACTACAACTTGTTTAGTCATTTTATAATTGATGGGCATTCCCATAATCTCTAATTCTTTGTCACCACAAAGAGAGCTGTTATAAATATTTTTGTACACATAGGTCCTTTTCCTTTTTTTCTTTCATCTCTCTGGGGTAAAGACCTAAAAGTGGTATTGCTAGATCAAAGGGTATAACACAGTCTTATAGCTCTTTGGGAAAAGTTCCAAGTTGCTTTTCAGAATTATTGGATCAGTTTCACAACTCCACCAATAGTGTGTTAATGTCCCCATTTTCCCACATCCCCTCCAACATTTGTCATTTTCCTTTTCTGTCATATTAGCCAATCTGATAGGTATGAGGTAGTACCTTAGAGTTGTTTTAATTTGTATTCCTTTAATCAGAAGTGATTTGATCATTCTTCATATGATTATAGATAACTTTGATTTCTTCTTCTGAAAATTGCCTGTTCATATAATTTGACTATGTATCAATTTGGGGAATGACTCATATACTTATAAATTTGATTCAGTTTCCTATATAGTTGAGAAATGAGGTTTTATCAGAGAAACCTAACATAAAACTTCTTCTCTCCACCCAGTTCTCTGCTTTCCCTTTAATTGTGGCTGCATTGGTTTTGTTTGTGCAAACATTTAAAAAATTTAATGTAATCAAACATAACCATTTCACTTCTCATGATTATCTCTAATGTTTTTTCATAAATTCTTCCCTTATTCATAGATCTGACAGGCGTTTCAATTGTCCCCTAATTTGTTTATGATATCACCTTTTGTCTAAATCATGTACCCATTTTGATCTTATCTTGGTATTTGTAGTGAGATGTTGGTTGATACCTAGTTTCTGCCAGACTGCTTTCCAATTTTTCTAGAATTTTTGTCAAATAGTTAAGTTCTCATTCCCAATCAAACACTAGATTACTATGGTCATTTACTACTCTATATTGTGTACCTAATCTATTACATTGATCCATCACTCTATTTCTTAACCAGTACCAAATTGTTTTGTTGATTACCACTTTGAAATTCAGTTTGAAATGTGGTATGGCTAGGCTACCTTCCATCATTTCCCCCCCCTCACTCCCCCCCCCCATTGGTCCCCTCAATATTCTTGACCTTTTGTTCTTCCATATGCATTTTTTCCTAGCTGTATAATTTTTTTTTAGCAATTTGATTGGCATGGCACTGCATAAGTAAATAATTTAGTTAAAACTGTCATTTTTGTTATATTGGTTTGGCCTCCCCATGAGCAATTGATATTTTTCAAATTGTTTAGATCTGACTTTATTTGTGGGAAAACTGTTTTGTATATGTGATCATATATTTTCCTGGGTTTATCTTGGCAGGTAGACTTACAAGTATTTTATATTTTCTACTGTTATTTTAAATGGAACTTCTCTTTCTATTTCTTGCTGCTGGACTTTGTTGGCAGTATACAGAAATGCTGATGATTTATGTCGGTTTATTTTATATCCTGCAATTTTGCTCAAGTTGTTAAATTTCAACTAGTTATTTTAGTCAGTTCTCTGTTTCTCTAAGCATACCATCATATCATCTGCAAAGAGTGATGGTTTCTTTCTTTAGAGAAACAGATTTTCATTCAAGAAAGGATATTTTGAACATAGCATAAGAACATAATATGAGAATCACCCAGGTTGAACAAAAATGAAATGGACTGCCACTATAGGTAGTGAGTTCATAGGTATTATAAATATTCAAGTGGAGAATAGATAACCACTTTCTGGGGATATTAGAGGGGAAATTCATTCTTCTGGTTAGACTAAAAACTCTGAGGTGTCTTTTATTTCAAAGTGTCCATGCATAAAGAGAAATCAACATAGAAGCATAATTACCTTGACTTTAAAAAAAGTTACTTTATAAGCACTTTTTTTAAGCAATTGGGGTTAAGTAACTTGCCCAAGGTTACACAGCCAGTTATTTTTATGTGGGTGTTAAGTATCTGAGGCCGGAACCAATCCCAGGTCCTCCCGACTCTTGGCTGGTGCTCTCACTCACTGTGCCATCTAGCCACCCCTTATAAGCACTTTTTAAGAAGTAGATGAATTAAACTGTGATAATAATAATATCTCATAATTAAATGGTGTTTTATAGCTCCCAAACCATTTTATTCCCAAGATTATTGAATAATCTTGAATGGAAAGTTCATTGAATTAGTTCATCAGGTCATATATCTTGGACAGGCATTGTAGATGGACAATAAACTGAGCTTAAAGTTAAACATGAGCAGGAAATTGAGCAATATTTTCAATAATTTCAAGGTAATATTTGTCCCCAAAGTCCATCTTTCTAAAGCCAATATTCTCTAGGTGATTCCTTATAGCTATAAAACTTGGAACACTATCATCTCAGAAGAATAAAAAACTGCAAGTAATGCAAAGGATAAATCCATGCATTTAAGCTGGCTATTATATATTGCCAAAAATAGTTATGATGTGAAAAGTAGCTAAAATACATCACTTATGGAATGTATTATTAGAAATGTAATTGAGTGAATTACATGGTATGATTGAGGGCTAACAGCCTGATTAGCCACTAGTAGCCACAAAATACTAAGAGAACCACAGGAAAGATTCCAGCACAGTATACAGATCTACAGATGATATTTTTAAAGAAAGAAAACCATGGGAAATAATTACACTGGGTTCATTGAATTAAGAACTTTCCAGTGCTGGAATAGATTGTCTTAAAATGGCTTGTTTCATTAAGACATTATTGGTAGAGCTGTGAATTGGTACAGACATTTTGAAATGTAATTTGGAACTAAGCGACAAAGTTGCTAAATTGCTCATACCCTTTGACCTTCCAATTCAGTGATGCCACTGCTATTAAAGACCAAAGGAAGAAGAAAAGGAATCACATGCACAAAAATATTTGTAGTACCTTTTTTTTTTTTTTACTAGCAAAGAATCGGAAACTGTATGGAAGGTGCCCATCAAATAGAGAATGGCTGAACAAATTATGGTTAATGAATGTAATGGAGAGGGAAGAGCCAAGATAGAGGAGTGAAAGGCCACAACTAACAAATATCTCCCCCAATCTCTGTAATGGTAATGGAATTTGAACCTCACAATGGGATGGATTTGTTGATGTGACAGGAAAGGGCTGAACTGGGAGGAGCTGGTGCCATGGATAGAGAGGCCCAAGCATAGGGAGGCCAGAAGAACTTCTGGGAGCCAGTATCTGGAGGCTGTTGCTACTGCTGGAGAGAGAGAAATGAGAATTGAGGACTCAACTGGGAGGAAGCATGACTGTGGTGCCAGTATTTGGTATGTGTTTTGATGTTACTTTGTCAGATTCATCTGCTGATGGAGGACATTGCTGTTGCAGAAGTCCTGGGACCTTGCTGTTGGTTCAGAAGTCCTGAAACAGTATTTTCTTGTAATATGTTTATAGAAATCCTGGAGTCTTGTTGATGTTTTCAGGGGTCCTGGGACCGTACTGATGATTTTTGCTAATTCCTCAGACCTTGTTGTTGGGTCTAGCTTGACTTCACAGGGAGATAATGAATTGATGAGGATTGACTTTTGTTCTTTGCGATTGAATGGAGAATTTACTAAATGATTGAGTTACCCTGTATTTTGATTTTTCTCTTTTCTGTGAATGTTTTGCCTTAATCTGTTACAGAATAAATGGAGAGTTACTATGTTTGTAATCTGAACCAGGAAGTTGCTTGTGCTTCATGTTACAATATCTCCTACAAAATGACCACAGAAAAGACAAACAGAATTATGAGGGGGAAAGCCTCAAGAAAAAAAGTCACAGCGAGATTTTTTTTTCTAGCCCAGGGCAATTTAGGAAGATAGAAAGAGAGATCTGTGGACTCTGGGTGGGAGGCTGGCCCAGAGTATGGTGGAAGCAGCACTGGCTGTAGACCATAGGGCAGCAGCAATGCCCAGGAAAAGTAAGGGGACTGAATACCTTATTAAAAAGAGAGCCCAAGGGATCTTGTACTACATTGGATATAGGATTGGTTGTCATTGGGCATCTCTGTTGCCCATTACCTAGTTTCAGGATCAGAGTACAGAACAGTGACAGGGACCAGACCTCTCCCAAGAATATATCACATTGAAAACACCAAACACTGTTGTGAAAACAGAACATAAAAGACTAAAGTTCAGTCCAGTCATTTATCCCTACCCCAAGTTTTGCAGAGCCCACCTCACATAAAATCCAAGGTCAAGAAGTAAGCTGGTAAAAGAATGACAACAGCAACCACAAAAGCTGATCCAAAAAACCTGCTAGAATGACCAGGGAATCTCAAGATGCAAATTCAGAAGACAATAATTTGAAAATATCTACAAGCAAAAAGAGAAAGAGAGAGAGAGAGAGAGAGAGAGAGAGAGAGAGAGAGAGAGAGAGAAAGAAATGGATATTTGAATATAAGCCCAGCAAGAATTTCTAAGAACTAAAGAGATTTTTTAAAAGAATAAAAATTATTAAAAATCAAATAAGAGTGTCAGAGGGAAAAATTAAATAAATAGTGTTAAGAAATTCTGAAAACAGTTTGGTAAAAGAGGCACTAAAATTACTGAAGAAAACAACTCCTTAAAATTATAATCAGTGACACCTTGAGCTATGAAGAAACAATAAAGTCAAAAGACTGAAAAAAAAAGAAAATGAGAAATGCCTCGTAGGAGAAGTGACAAATTTGTCTTACCCAATAGGGAAGTTGGAGGGAAAAGGGCTATGAGAAGGGGGTGGTAGTAATAAGAGGGAGAATAGATTAAAGGAGGCAGTCATTGGAAGCAAACTGGAAGCAAAACTGACTTTTTGAGGAGGGAAACAAGACAATAGGATGGAGGGAAATAAATACACAGCAATCATAATTATGTGAGTGGAAAATATAGCAAAGTAGATTAGAAATTATTATTATCAGTTGGTATCAGTTAGTCAAACCTAATTATCTTTTAGAAAGGGGTATTTACTAATGTCGTATAGTAAGAATAGTTAGCACAAAACATTTCCTTAAATATCTGCGGTATCCTTTCCTGTCAATGCATAAAAACCCAGAAAACATGGTTTCTAGCTTAGAGAGCACATGTGGCCAAAGAGCAACTCACAGATTTGGTTGCTAGAAATCATTTTCTCCACTTTGTGGGATACTAATGAAGTCCCTCTTAGCCATGGTCTAACTTCTTTTGTTCAAATTGTAATCTTGAAGCTGTCTTTCCTCAGTATGTTGAGTTTGTCCTTGGTTTCCACTCCCAATGTAAATACTTCACCAGTTATCCTAAGGACTATTACTCCATAGAAAATCACAAATACTCCAGCCCTCCAAGATTTACAAGGTTCTCCCCTCTAGTTAAGGTAGTGATGAAGTGTATGAGGTGGTGGTAGAGAGCAGGCCATGGCTTCTTCTATTTTCTACTTCCCCAAAATATTCCTTCTTAGGAGTTTAATGGGTTTTTCTCTCTCCTATCTTACACTCACTTGAATCCCCAGATTCTAAGCTGGCTTGCTATTTTGTAAATTAACCTACAAGGCATGACCAAGTTTCTCCAACCAGTTGACTACATTTTCTGTGCAATATCATTCTAATACCTTTGATTTCTTTCAAAGGCATTTAAAATAATTAAGAATGTGTCACACTTGGTCTAAAAGCTTACAATTGATTGATTTAATAGGGGCATATTCTCACCTTGTTAAGATATTAGGAATTAGTATCTTGGCACTTATTTAAGTAATTTGATTGATTGACTTAATAGATGCTCACCCTTACACTATTATACCATATAGTCACATGCTTTATGTGCTACATGTACAATTTTAGAAAGTGAGGTTTTATTACATAAATGGTAATTAGAAGTGTTCACTGAGCTGAATTCTTCAATCACTCATAAGATCATAGGATGATGGATATAGATGGGATATTTTTATTAAATTATTTACTTTTAGTTTTCAACAATCACTTTCATAAGTTTTAAATTTTCTTTCCATCTCTTTACTCCCTCCCCAAGACAGCTTGTCATCTGAAATGGGTTCCACATATATATTCCTATTAAACACATATAGATGGGATATTGACGTCAAGCCATTTAGTACAACCTCCTCATTTTAAAGACAAAACAACTGAGGCAAAGAGAGAAAGTGACTTATCCAGAGTCAAGTTGGTAGTAAGTGGCCTTACTATTTTCTCTCCATTCCACTGATTCTTTATACTGAAATTCCATTATCTTTTCAAACAATTTACATAGTCATATCATTGACTATTTACATGTCATATCATTGGACTGAATTATTCAATTGATTAGTACATATTGTTAAATTAGGACAAGGTCATGGCTTTGATCCTCTCTCTACTTGGGTTTACTTTAGTTGTTCATTCAGTGATCGACTCTACCTTTCAGTCTAGCTTACAGCTTCTTATTAGTCACCTGGGAAACCAGTAGGAGGTATAAATAGCATACAGAAGAACCATTCAAGGGGCATTCTCAGCTGCCGCTGAGCCTCCAAGTAGCTTCACCTTCATATTCAAGGGATAGTGAGCAAATACCTACTCTAGTAGTCAGTGCAGCTTCCCAAAGTGTTTAATTTATAATGATGACGTTACGGGGGATGGGGAGAATCTAGTTCAACTAAGATCGGATAACTGCACAGTTGCTGCATAGCTGTGCTACTAGGAGCTATCATCACAGTGTGAAATAGTTCATAATTCTCTTCTTTCTGCAAAAGCAGCTTTCATTTCATTGCAGATATTTTACACAATTCTATACTTATGGACATTTGTTATTCGTGAGGGATAAAATTGTTGCAAAAATTACCGATCTTCTCTCTTCTTCCAAGTTTGCATCTAAAACCCACCCCCCCATGAATTTCTAACAGAAAGAGTACTCTGGGCATGCTTACAATGAACAATACACAGATTAAGTTTTGTAACTCTTTTCTAAAATACAGTTAGTACTTGCTTCATGGGTTTTGTTTGGATAGAATAATTAAATATGTTTTTTGCCATACATAGAGCTGCTTTAATTATAATCATTCTCTTCCTTCTGATGAAGATAAGAGAAAACTTTGATTCTAAGCATGACATATAGTAATGAGGACAAAATCCTTAGAAAAAATGAAGCACCCAAGGAGGTATTGATTCTATAGAGTTCATTTAAGATTGAGATATTTCAGATGAGAAGAATGACAGCCATGCCTGTTTCTATGGAGTATTAAGGGTGCACAAAGTGCTTTCCTTACAAGAGCTCAGTCTCAGAGAGAGGCTGGGGATACAAATTCAGACTGTGTCTCTGGGAAAATCCTTGAGGGGTGTTTCCATTTGGGCAGATACTGCAAGAAAAAAAACACAGCACATGATATTCATGGCTTGCTGCAGCAACAGGAGATTTCCCTGCAATTTTTATTGCTTTCAGCTTGTAAGAAAACAGGTTTTTTTCCTGATGTTTAGTGGCTCATCTGTGAAAAGAAACTTTAAGCAGGTTTCCCTTGGAAATAGAAATGCCCTGTATTTTAAGATGAAGGCCATCAGTAACCAGAGCTATAGCTAGTAGTGACTACTCCTGAGGCAAATTCAGTTGGGTATGGGAGGAGGTGAGATGAAAGGGTTATAAGCTTAGGTGCAGATGCCATGAGAAAGGGGGTGACCTATCCCTTAGAGAGCCTAACCCTTGTACCTCTGTAGATTTGGGTGGGAGAAAGTAAACCCCAGAAGAGGGGTACCACAGTATTGAGACCCCAAGAATGAAGGCCCAGTAGAAATTGTACCATGCAAGGTATTGGAAGACTATGAATGAACTAAAGGAACAACAATCCCAGCAGGGAGGAAGTGCTCCCACTTCTATCCCTATGGGGGAAAAACATCTCCCAGATGATGACAAACTGGGACAAAGGGCCATTCACCCCATGATAGTGCTGATGTCTATAATTATAAGAAACTCATCATAAGAGCTATGTCCACATGCCTATTGGCGATGGGGAATGTTGAGTGTCATCCACCTTAATTCAGGGATTTATAATTGTTATTTGTCCTAAAGACACATATTTAGCTAGTGGCAATGCTTGAAAGATCTCCCAGTGAATCTCAATTCTGAATGTGAACTATCTTTTAGATCTTCTTAGGTGTATAGAAAAAGAAATGGCATTCTTTAAAAAGTTTCTTAGTCATTACCATCTAATTAACATTTTTACTTGCATTTATTCTATCATTATTACCATTACTGAACTACTTTTCCCCCCACTATTTAATTAATATGAAATGGACTTCCAGCTAAAAATGCTTATTTTTCTATGAACCTTGAAAGAACAGTGCCTTTTAACTTGTTAATGACTATGCCTACCAAATTTCAGAAAGATGGAATAAAGAGTATGTGTTTTGGGGGGGGGTTGAGCTGAGTAATAGGTTATGAGCAAGAGTTAGCCTTGGAAAGACCCTCTTTCTGGTATTCTGAATGCTCTACCAAAAGAAAAATTGTTACATCTGTCCCCAAAAAGATGTCCACCAGAACCAGGCAGAATCTGATCTCACAAACTTTCAAAAAATTTGCTCCATTTTGTCATAAACTGTGTGGGGAGTATTGCAACCAAGTCACATCCCTATCCCCATGTGGTATGGCTATTATTACTCTATCATTTTCTCTTTCGATGAATTTCCCAAATGTACCTAAGGTGTTCAAGTTGCTAGGAAGCTAGGCGACACAATGGATAGAATGCCAGACTTGGAGTCAAGAAGACCTGAGTTTGAATCCTGACCCAGACCCTTGGGAAGTCACAAAAACAGCTCTGTGCTTCATTTCCTCTTTTGCAAAATGAGGATAATAATAGCACCTCCCTCTCAGGGTTGTTGTGGGGATCCAATGAGATAGTATTTATGTGGCATGGCATGAAGCTAGCAATTATTAAAGTTCTGAGCCCCATTCATTGTCCCTTTCAGGTCACTCCATCTTTCCTCATGCTAAGCCTTTTGCCACACCTCCCAAGCTCCATACACAGGCCTGCCACACACTCCTAAGAATACTGCAGCCACCAGCTGTCCTTCCATTCTGCAGTGCCCATAGTTTTCAGGCCACTTTCCCAAAATGACCAACAAACATATCCCAGCTGAGACTACTTGCTAATGTTTCTACATATTCCCTGCAGATCTTCAAATACCTCTTTGGCCCAGCAGCTGCTCTTGCTGCTGCTGCTGCTGCTGCTGCTGCGAGTGTGTGTGTGTGTGTGTGTGTGTGTGTGTGTGTGTGTGTGTGTGTGTGTGTGTGTGTGTGTGTGTGTGTGTGTACACTGTTGTGTTGGGTACTCCTACTTCTTATTGTCCTCTTAGATCCCATAGCATCTCAGGCTTCAGAAAATTATTATGGAATGGATTCACACATTGGCTCAGAGGTTGAACTAGGTCCTATTAAACTTTAGTAAAATGTCACATGTGAATGGATTGTAGCAATGGAAGGGTATCCTTATTCAAAAGATCAGATTATACAGAACAATCAGTAGAAAATAATCACGCTTGATACTCGGTTGATTTAATTGAACTGATGACTGTAAATTTCAAGAAGGCACTTTTAGGTTCAGAATTAAAAAGACTTGACTAACAATTAGAGCCATACCACAATGGAATGGGTTATTTTGCAAAAACAGAAAATTCACAGTCACTGAAAATATTAAAGAAGAAACTTTTGAAAATGTAGAAAAGTTAAAAGAATCAAGTCAATTAATGGACAGGCATTTGTGAAGCTTGTGCTAGTGTTGGGAGCCAAAGAGGCATGAGCCAGGACTTCAGATAATTCCCTTGATATCAGTGGACCCAAATATCAAAGACCTCTTTGAGAAGTGACTTTTCAGCTCCTGAGTTCTTTTGATATGGCTTATACTTAGAAGGATGTTGTTTGAGTTCTGAGACCAACAGGGTCTGCCCCAAGACTTTAGTTGTTCAAAACCAAAATATTTGAATTCTTAGGTGGTCAGTTCCTATGCAGATGTACTTGATGATGAGACTTTGGCTTCAGGCCTTGAAGCCAGCTCTCATGGGCATCCTTTGTAATGTGACTGCATATTAAAGGAGTTAACTGAGATTTCCTAAGACTTTTTGGCATTTAGATAACAAAGCCTTATTGCCATGCTACTTCCAGGATATGACAGACTAAGATAATAATAAGAATACTTGAGTCTTTTTTTGTCTCATTGCTCTATAAAAACCTTGCCATAAGAATCAATAAATGGAGTTCATCATTCTCCCTTGAACTACCCACATGGCCTGGTCATTTCTTATTCACATCTCCAAATCATGCTAAGTGCTGGACACTAGCAGCCCATGGCTTGCTAGTGTATTCCCATTTGCAGGTCAGGATACAGGGAGAACCAAGATAAAAGAACTCCAAAGAGTCCTTTGCCTTTAAGGTGATTAGTTTATTAGAAGAAGAAAAAGACAAAAAAAATTAATACAAGATATTTTGGTTTGGGGGGAGGTGCGAGCTCCTGGATAAAGGAGAAAAAAAAAGGCTTGATGTAGGAGGTAGTATTTGAGTAGAATTTTGCTAGAAGACAAGAATTCTTAGAGGCAAAAATGGACAAAGTACATTTTAGCTATGGGAGACAGGCTATATAAAACCATAGAGATAGGAAATGGAATGACATGATCTAGGGATAGCAAGCAAGCAGTGACATTGGACTATATTGGACACCAAGGGGTGTACTCTATCTGAAAATGTAGACTGGGGCCAAATGTTGAAGGGCTTACATAGCAGGGAAATATAAGATACCAGATTTGATAATAAGAGTACCTAGCCTCCCTCAGTGTCCTTAGTGTATTCAAACCATCTGTGGTTTGTACAAAACAGCTTTTTGGCATCCCTGGGTTTTAACCACAACAGTACAAGAGGGTTTACTACAATATATTACATGTTAAATGGGGAGATTTTATATATGGACACAAAGAGATATATCAGCTATATTAGGGTAGTGCAGGAGATTGAATTACTGAATAATTTTTAAAGAAACTGGAGAATGAGAGGAGTGCTATACAGCTGGAGAACCTGAAAGATGAACTCAATTTCTCATTTTTTTTTTTAAGCAATTGGGGTTAATTAACTTGCTCAAGGTTACACGGCTAGTCATAATTTTTTTTTATGTGTGGGTGCTCATTTTCTGAGGCCGGATTTGATCTCGGGTCATCCCAACTCCGAGGCCTGCACTCTTACTCACTGCGCCACCTAGCCGCCGCAACTCAATTTCTCTAAAAGGAGATAAAGTATATTCTGAAAACTATAGACCAGTGACATTGAGGCCAATTCCTAGTGAAAATTTGAAACAGACAATTTTTGTTTGGTTTGTGAGTACAAAGAAGGAAATTGTGAAAACAATTAGTCAGTATAGATTCATTTAGAACGAGACTAAAATCCTTTCCTTTTTTTATCATTGGAGTTAACTCTATAAATGAACAAAATGCCATAGAGTACAACTAGATTTCAAAATTGAGATTTCAGTTTTATAAAGTCTCCCACAAGCTTTTTAGACAAAGTATTGAGACTGTGATAGTATAATTAGGTAGATTCAGGACCATTTGTCTGAAAACCCAAAGGATTCATTAATAGCTGTATAGTATGTTAACCTTGGTTCTATTCTGTTCAACATTTACTAATGAATGGATAAGAACAATGATTATGAAATTTTCAGATAAGATGAAAATTAAAGTAGTACTTAACAATCTAGAGCTGGGATTCAGAAAGACTTGACTAACTGGTAAAATAAGACAAATCTGATAAGATAAAATTGAATAGAAAAAAAAAGATAAAGTCCACCTCTGGTATTAAAAAAAATAAACTCCAATAAATACAGTTTGAAACATCCATGGCTAGTAATTCATAGGGGGAGGGGAAGTCCTGGGAATTTCAGTTTCAAATGTGTCAATTATGTGAAAGGTCAGTCAAAAAGCTTAATGGGTTGCTAGGCATTATATCTGAGGCATAGTATTTGGAATAAGGGAGTCTGGATTTATCTTATAGATTGTATCTATAACAGTGCATTTCAGTTTGGGTGTATCATATTCTAGGAATATCTTTGAGAAGTTAGACCCACCTAGAAGGCTATAATTGGATGGTGAGGGGACTTGAAACCATTCCATATGAGGATAGTGTTTAGAAAATGGGGATCTTAACACGAAAAAGATGTATTTTAGAGAGGATAATATTGGAGGGTTGGAGGACAAGGCATTAAACCAGCCCTTCAAACAGAGGGGAGAGGCAATTGAAGGTGAGTTTAGAAGGTACTGGGTATTAAACTGACTATTCTGCTTGGCGGTGAGATTTCTCATGATCAGCTTATCCTAGGCAGGGCCTGGCATTTTTGAAGTCAAGATAAGCAAAGCTACTGATGGAAAATGGAAAACATGAATAGGAATCTGGAACATAAAGAGGAACTGCAATCTGAGGAGTTATGGGTGGGTTGCTACATATGCTGATATTCATTAAATATTGAAATATTCATTTTCCTTTTTAGATGGTAAACAACATTTCAGGTAACTCCATTTTCCATTAGAAGTGTATGGGGTGTTCAGGGAGAACTAGTATATCTGGTGTGAGCACTTGCTGAGATTTTCCAGGGCTCCTCATCCACTTTTGGTGTCCACCTTTCATCCAACTCTTATCTGTGGCTCCAAGAACTTTTATCATGACAGTGATCATTCCCAGATAAAACCATCTTAGCACATGGGCTAAACCAGACTTATGGTAACCTACAGGCCTCAGACCTGTCAGTGAGTTAAGGGGATATCTGCTCCAAATATGAAGATTTCCCTCAACAGAATGGGTAGCTGTTACAAGAATGTAAATTTTTAAGATCTTCCCTGCCCTATGTTAAGTTCACCTGGAGCCTGTGGTGGGAGGCTTCTTTTTCAGGAATGGCCACACATTGGTGCTTTGTGATTAGGCATTGGGTCAAGAGGTCTCTGACTCAGGAGAAGGCTATATAATCTCTATTGTGAGACTTTGTTTTGGGGCTCACTTTGAGAAGCATTGTGTGATTTGACCAGAGAAGACTCTGGGCAGCCGTTGAGAGCTGCCCAACTTTGAAAAACCCAGATGTTGATGCTTCTCTCTGGTAACTGACTAGGTATGGACGTAATGGTCGGACAGTTGGAGGTCTGTCTGCTTGATCTGTTTGTTTCTCTGTCTTTTTGCAAGTTTCTGCTTGTAACCTCTGTATACTCTGAAGCTCAGGGTGCTGACTCTTTCTCCTGAACTAGGTAAATGATGTTTGATTTATTAAAGCAAGATTGTTAACCCATTTTGAGTTGTTTTCCTTTAGAAAAGCAGATGTAGGGAAAGGAAGCAGTAACCTCGCTGAGCTCCTCGGTCACTAAGTCTCAAAGGGTGAATCTGAGTGGATTCTGGAGTGACAGAGCCCACTGGAAGACAGAGTGTGGCAGAATCCAGCCCAGGAGGTTGCCCAGTGTGTCCTCACAGGTCGAGTGCAGAGTGCGTGGGGTCTGCACAGCTCAGACCTAAGAGCAGACAAGCAGACTACACCAGAGAGAGAAAAAGCCCCAGCCTGCAGACTTACCAAAGACGAATCGCAGTCATCTCGCAGAGGGAACGGATCATTGGAGCCAGGTAGGAGAGTCGGGCTCCCAGTGGAGAGAGTGGCTTCTCAGGCTGCATTCAGCCCCCAGCCTGGAAGTTTAGAAACTGCCTGCCTGTATGATACAGGGGCTGGAATGGCAAAGTAAATTCTAGCTGCTCTGATCCTCCCATCCCTCCTTCATGAAGCAGAAAACCCAAAGATAAGTCTCCCACCCAGATTGAAATCCCAAGTTAATGGAAATAGCCTCAGGCTTGAGAATCTCCAAGAAGGGGTGTAACTGAGACAGCCAGAAATCTGAAGAGAAGAGAGGGAGGGGACCCAACAAGCCCCACCTCACCTCACCAACAAAAGCCTACTTATAGCCCAGGGGTATAGAGGCAGAAATCTGAAGTGGTCAGACTCATCCCCACCTACACATCTACATTCCTCACTGACTTCCCTGACTTAGCCATAAACTAGCCACCCAGAGGTATTCAAAGTCAAGGATCAGGCCCCAAACTCATAGCCTGAGAAACTAAGAAACAGGAAGTCACAATGGGAAGGAAGGAAGCTGAAAAGGAGAAGGGGAAGGCAAGAAAGTCTATTTGAGCATACTATGCAGGGCAAGAACAACAGAACACACAGGACAATATAGACTCTCTGCCCACACCAGAGACCACAGAAGGAAACATGATCTGGTCTCAAGCCCAAATAGCATTCCTGGAGGAGCTTAAGAAAAATTTAAGAGACCAAATCAGGGAGTCAGTGACCAACTTGGAAAAAGAAAATACCTCCCTAAAAAAGGAACTTCAAAAACTAACTGAAGACCATAATTCACTAAAAATTAAATACAATCAAACTGAAGCTCAGAACTCTATGATGCAGCAGGAGTCAATAAAAAAAATAAAACGATCGAAAAATTGGAAGAAAATGTAAAATATCTCACTGGAAAAATAACTGACCTAGAGAACAGATCCAGGAGAGACAACCTAAGAATTATTGGTCTACCAGAAAGTCATGATGAAAAAAGCAGTCTAGACAACATCCTCCAAGAGATTGTCAAAGAAAACTGTCCTGAGGTCCTGGAATCAGAAGATAAAATAGCTATCGATAGAATTCACCGGACTCCTCCTGAAAGAGATCCCAAACTGAAAACTCCAAGAAATATAGTAGCCAAATTCCAGAATTACAAGATTAAAGAAAAAAATTCTACAAGCAGCCAAAAAGAAACAATTCAAATATCGAGGAACTACAGTTAGGATCACACAGGACCTAATAGCTTCTACATTAAAAGAGTGGAGGGACTGGAATTTGATATTTCTTTTTTTTTTTTTTAATTTTTTTTTTTTTTAAGCAATTGGGGTTAAGTAACTTGCTCAAGGTTACACGGCTAGTCATTTGATTTATGCGTGGGTGCTCATTTTCTGAGGCCGGATCTGATCTCGGGTCATCCAAACTCCGAGGCCGGCGCTCTTACTCACTGCGCCACCTAGCCGCCCCTTTCGGGCAATTGGGGTTAAGTAACTTGCCCAAGGTTACACGGCTAGGTTTTTGTTTGTATGGATTAAGTGTCGGAGGCCGGCTCCGAACTCAGGTCCTTCTGATTCCAGGGCCGGCGCTCTATTCACTGCGCCACCTAGCCGCCCCGGGAATTTGATATTTCATAGGGCAAGAGAGCTAGGACTACAACCAAGGATTAACTACCCGGCAAAACTGAGCATAATCTTTCAGGCAAGGAGATGGACGTTTAATGAAATAAGGGACTTCCAGACTTTCCTGATGAAAAAGCCAGAGCTCAATGGAAAATTTGATCTCTGATTACAAGACTCCAGAAGGACATAAAAAGGTAAACAAGGGTAACATAGACTCACACATGCAGAAGTGCACACACCCACACCCACAAACACACGCTCATTACTTGGGATGCAACAAGAGCAAAATGTTCACATCCCTATATGTGGAGCTGATAACTGTCAATATTCGAAATCTTTATGATTATCATGACCTTCAAAAGGGTTATACTTAGAGGGTGTGGGTATGAATGCACTAACATGGAGTCTTAAAAAAAAGACTATTAAGGGGATCAAAGGTACTGTAATAATGGGAAAAAGGAAAGGATAAGCTAGGAAAAGGTAAAATATGCCATCTGAAGAGGCATCAAAACACACTATAGAAGAGGGGAAAGAAAGAGGGAGAACATCATTTAAACACTATTCTCACTGGTTCTGGTTCAAAGAAGGATCAAATTAATCAGTGAAGTTTAAGATTCTAACGTGAATAGACACATAAATTCATTAAATAGAGGAAAAGGAGGGAGGGAGAGGAGCACTGTTTGAAATGTACTCTCATTGGTTTGGAATCAAACGGGGAGTAATTTACTCTGATAAGTATAAAAATTTATTGTGTCCTATAGATAGTGGGAGGGTAAGGGGGGATGAAAAGGAGGAGACTAAAGGGAGGGATTAGAAGGGAGGGAAATAGTAGTAAGGGGAGAGGGTAGATTAAGAAGGGGGGTCACTGGGTGGGAACACTGAGGGAGGGGGCGGTCAAAAGGGAAAACTTCAAGGAGGGGAAGGGAGAAGGAAGAAACAAAAACATAAACAGGGGAGGGAATAGGATGGAGGGGAAGAGACAAATAGTCATCATTACTGTGAATGCAAATGGGATGAACTCTCCCATAAAACAGAGGCGGATAGCAGAATGGATTAAAAACCATAATCCTACAATATGCTGTCTCCAAGAAACACATTTGAAACAAAGGGATACCCACAGGGTAAAGGTAAAAGGTTGGAGTAAAATTTATTATGCCTCAGCTAAAGTAAAAAAAAGCAGGGGTAGCAATATTTATCTCAGATAAAGCAAAAGCAAAAATAGATCTAATTAAAAGAGATAAGGAAGGAAACTATATCCTACTAAAAGGCACCATTGAGAATGAAGCAATATCACTATTTAATATATATGCACCAAGTGGTATAGCATCCAGATTCCTAGAGGAGAAGTTAAAGGAATTAGAGGAAGAAATAGATAGCAAAACTATACTAGTGGGGGACCTTAATCACCCCCTCTCTGAACTCGATAAATCTAACCTCAAAATAAACAAGAAAGAGGTTAAGGAGGTGAATAGAATCTTAGAGAGACTAGATATGATGGATCTCTGGAGAAAACTGAATGGGGATAAAAAGGAATTCACTTTCTTTTCAGCAGTGCATGGTACATACTCAAAAATAGACCATGTACTAGGGCATAAAAACCTCACAATCCAGTGCAGAAAGGCAGAAATCTTAAGTGCATCATTCTCAGATCATGATGCAATAAAAATTATATGCAATAAAGGGCCAGGGAAAGATAGACTAAAACTAATTGGAAATTAAACAATTTAATCCTAAAAAATTGGTGGGTCAAACAAGAAATTATAGAAACAATCAATAATTTCATTCAAGAGAATGATAATAATGAGACAACATACCAAAATTTGTGGGATGCTCTAAAGGCAGTTCTCAGGGGAAGTTTTATATCCCTGAGTGCATACTTAATTAAAGCAGAGAGAAGGGAGGTCAATGAATTGGACATGCAATTGAAAAAGTTAGAAAAAGAACAAATTGAAAATCTCCAATTTAGTACTAAATTAGAAATATTGAAAACCAAGGGAGAGATTAATAAAATTGAAATTAAGAAAACTATTGAATTAATAAATAAAACTAAGAGCTGGTTTTATGAAAAAATCAACAAAATTGTTAGACCCTTAGTCAAAATGATAAAAAAAAGAAAGAAGAAAACCAAATTATGAGTATCAAAAATAAAAAGGGGGAATCTACCTCTAATGAAGAGGAAATCAAAATAATAATGAGGAATTATTTTTCCCAATTGTATGCACATAAATATGACAATCTTAGTGAAATAGATGAATATTTACAAAATCACAAATTGCCCAGATTAACTGAAGAGGAAGTGAATTACCTAAATAACCCCATCTCAGAAAAAAGAAATCAAACAAGCCATCAATGAACTCCCTAGGAAAAAATCTCCAGGGCCAGATGGGTTCACTAGTGAATTCTATCAAACATTTAAAGAACAATTGATTCCAATACTCTACAAACTATTTGGGAAAATTAGTGAAGAAGGAGTCCTACCAAACTCTTTCTATGACACAAATATGGTACTGATTCCTAAATCAGGAAGAGACAAAACAGAGAAAGAAAATTATAGACCAATCTCCCTCATGAATTTAGACGCAAAAATTCTAAATAAAATATTAGCCAAAAGACTCCAACAACTTATCACAAAAATAATACACCCTGATCAGGTAGGATTCATTCCAGGAATGCAAGGATGGTTTAATATTAGGAAAACCATCAGTATAATTGAGCATATCAACAATAAAGCTAGCAGAAACCACATGATCATCTCAAAAGATGCAGAAAAGGCTTTTGACAAAGTACAACATCCATTCCTATTAAAAACAATAGAAAGTATAGGAATAAATGGAGCCTTCCTCACAATAGTTGCTAACATCTATTTAAAACCATCAGCAAGTATTATATGCAATGGGGATAAACTAGAAGCCTTTCCAATAAGATCAGGAGTGAAACAATGGTGTCCACTATCACCCCTCTTATTCAATCTGGTACTAGAAACACTAGCAGTAGCAATTAGAGAAGAAAAAGAAATCAAAGGAATCAAATTAAGCAAAGAAGTTACCAAGCTGTCACTCTTTGCAGATGATATGATGATATACTTAGAGAATCCTAGAGAATCAAGTAAAAAACTACTTGAGACAATAAATAAATTTGGCAAAGTTGCAGGATATAAAATAAACCCACATAAATCCTCAGCATTCCTGTACATCTCTAATAAAACTCAATAGCAAGAGATAGAAAGAGAAATCCCATTTAAAGTCACTGTAGACATTATAAAATATTTGGGAATCTACTTGCCAAAACAAACCCAGAATCTATATGATTACAACTACAAAACACTTCTCACACAAATAAAAACAGATCTAAATAGTTGGAAAAATATCAATTGCTCGTGGCTGGGTCGAGCTAATATAATAAAAATGACAATTTTACCCAAACTAAATTATATATTTAGTGCCATTCCAATCAATCTACCAAAAAACTACTTTGTAGAGTTAGACAAAATGATAACAAAATTTATTTGGAAAAACAAATGGTCTAGAATATCAAGAGAATTAATGAAAAGAAATGCTAGGGAAGGTGGACTAGCTATGCCAGATCTTAATCTGTATTATACAGCAGCAGTCATCAAAACTGCTTGGTACTGGCAGAGGTGTAGAGTAGTGGATCAATGGAATAGATTAGGCGCAGGAGACCCAGCAGTTAATGAATATAGTAATCTATTGTTCAATAAACCCAAAGACCCCAGTTTTGGGGATAAGAATGCACTATTTGACAAAAACTGCTGGGAAAACTGGAATACAGTATAGCAGAAAGTGGGCATAGATCACTATCTAACACCATATACCAAAATCAAGTCTAAATGGGTGCATGATCTAGGTGTAAAGGATGATACTGTAAGCAATTTGGGAAAGCAAGGAATAGTTTACCTGATGGATCTGTGGAGAGGGGAGGATTTTAGGACCAAACAAGAATTAGAGAGCATTATAAAATGCAAAATGGATAATTTTGATTACATTAAATTGAAAAGCTTCTGCACAAACAAAGCCAATGTAATCAAGATCAAGAGGGAGGTGGGAAATTGGGAAAGAATTTTAACAACTTGTGTCTCTGATAAAGGACTCATTTCTAAAATTTATAGAGAATTGAGCCAAATCTATATGAATACAAGTCATTCCCCAATTGATAAGTGGTCAAAGGATATGAACAGGAAATTTTCAGAGAAAGAAATTAAAGATATCTATAAGCACATGAAGAAATGCTCTAAATCACTATTAATTAGAGAAATGCAAATCAAAACAACTCTGAGATACCACATCTCTCCAGTCAGATTGGCTAAGATGACAAAACAAGAAAGTGACAAATGCTGGAGAGGATGTGAACAAATTGGAACGCTAATACATTGCTGGTGGAGTTGTGAACTTATCCAACCATTCTGGAGAGCAATCTGGAATTATGCCCAAAGGATTATAAATAATTTCATACCCTTTGACCCAACAATACCATTTCTAGGGTTATATCCCAAAGAGATCATAGAAGTGGGAGGAAGACCCATATGTACAAAAATATTTTAGCAGCCCTTTTTGTGGTTGCAAAGAATTGGAAACTAAAGGGGTGCCCATCAATTGGGGAATGGCTAAACAAGTTGTGGTATGTGAATGTAATGGAATTTTATTGTGCTATAAGAAATGAGGAGATGACGGATTTCATAATTACCTGGAGAGACTTATACAAACTGATGCTGAGCGAGAAGAGTAGAATCAGAAGAAATTTGTATGCAATCACAGACATACCATATCTGTGACGACCAACTATGACAGACTGGACTCTTTTCAGCAATGCAGTGATATAAGTTAATCCCGAATGACTCAAGAAAGTGAGAAATGCACCATCCAGAGATATAACTATTAAGAACTGAGCCTGAATCCTGATGGAAGCAAACTAAATGATCTTGTTCTTCTCATTGTTTGGTTTTATTTCTTCCTTACCATCTTTCATCCCACCTAGTACAATATGCCTTTGTAATTGGAATAATGTCTAATATGAATGCATTTGCAGACCCTATACTGTACTATATGCTGTTGTGAGCGGAGGGGGGAGGGAAGTAAAGGAAATTTGAAAATCAAGGAACTATGGAATTGAATCTTGTTAACTGAAACTAAACTAATAAATTAATAAAAAAAATTAAAAAAAAAAAAGAAAAGCAGATGTAGGAACCTGTGTTGGCAGCCACCCTGGGGATGCTCGGGTGCTTGCTGCTACAGTAACTGAGAATAGTTTGTTCCAGTGGCCATAAAGATGGCTAAAGCAGGCATCATGGAGTGCTTAGAGCTTATTGTTGTTTTGTCCTTTGTTCCTGAAAAGAACCATGATATCAGGAAGGTGATACCATGACTTACAAGTGAATTGGATTTAAGTGAGGAAGGGCTGTGCAAAATCGCCAGCATCACTTTCTCCTCTGGAGCCATGTGGGTCAAGTAGCAAGATATGGATTAGGATGGCTTAGGGCTCCATCAGAAATTGAAGAAACCAAAGTCATCCACTGCATCCTGGGCGACTGCCAGTTTTCTTGGCTTTTGTCTTGCCACTGGATTTGATGACTCTGGAAGAGAAAGTGAGGCTGTTGACTTTGTGCAACTTTGCCTCATTTAAATCTAATACATGTACAAGTCAGGATATTACACTTTGATGTCATTGGTCCTCTTTGAAATGAAAGATAAACAATTTTCCATCAATAGCTCTGCTTGGCTTGGACTCCACTGAATAATACCATGTTCCCCTGCTTTTCAGTTTCTTTTTGTCTGTTGTCTTCCCTCATTAGATTATAAGCTCCTTAAGGACAGACACTGCCTCCTTTTCTTGTTTGTATCAACAGCACTTAGCACAGTACATGGCACATAGTAAGCATTTAATAAATATTACTTGAAAATAATTTAATGTTTTCCCATAAAGAGAGTTTTAACCACCACTTTTTGATACCTGTGGTAAGGGGCACAAAACATATGGTAAGTCAATCTGAAGATAAATTCATTTTTTAAAGGAGAGACCTACCCAAGTCTCAATTTTGGGGGGAAGGTGGGGTGGAGTCCACAGGATATTTATTTCAAGGCCCTTGAGGAGGAGGCCTTGGAGGTAAGTGGAAGAAATGCTTCATTTGGACGTTTAGTGGTTTAATGACATTCTTGGTAAATAAATGGTAAATTCAATTGTTTTACTGCTTTTAAAGGACTCCTGAGAGTTGTTAGAATCCTCTAAATTTGTGGTTCTTGGGTGGGGGGGAACCATGATCAAGAATGACTTTGGCCATAGGGTCTCCTATACCCAATATGGTAGAGAACTTCCTTAATTTCTTCTTCTTATGTTATATGGGTATCAGTGCACCAATCAAAATATCCATCTACTATTGCTTGTACCTGATCCGCAATTTCCCAGGCTCCTTTTCCCAATTATACCTTTTTTCTGGATAGTATTCCTTATTCCATTTATTTGGTGGAAAGGCTAATCATCAGATGGTTGGCCTCTAGGTGATATTGCCATTGGCCATGGCAATTCATAAGACAAAGAAAAAATTGTCTTTAGTCTTAAGTGTATGTTTTCCTATTTCTGTCAATTGTAGAGTGGAAGAGAAAGAGGTAGAAGAGAGTAAGAATCATGTTGTTTTTAGACCCCCTAGACAAGGCAAGACATTAAATAAATAGTCATATTATCATAGGATCATAGATTTAGAACTGGAAGGAATCTTAAAGGCCATTGAGACCACCCCCTTCATTTTATATGTAAGAGGAGTATCACATATCCCTCAATCCTAATTAATATAACTAACAAGATATTCTACAGACTAATGTTTTTTTTACGTGAAAATGGTTCTGATTGTATTATACAATAAATAAAAGGTGGAAACTATTGTGCATATTTAGAGTCCTTTATTGAATCAAACAAAGATATAATCTTGGTATGAGCTGAATGAAAGTAGATGAGCCTCCCAAGAAATGTCTTGTGGTTGGTTGAAGAGAGTCAGTCACACTTCCTGTGATATTTGGATAAAACAACAAGCCATTTCAAAATTCAGCCATCCTAATAGCAGTCCAGCCTAGTGGAGTGGCAGTGCAAACCAAGTTCCGAGAGGTTATTATTTTATCTCTTCATTACCTCTTTGAAAAGAAGATGATGTTATGAACTCAAAAAGACACTCTGAACTTAGCCATCAGCACCAGTCTTCTTGGAAATGCAGTTGCTGATAATAATTTTTGAATTTGGGAACTGAGGCCAAACTAGACACACAGTATGGTAGTTGCAGGAGTCTATCAGTACAGTACCCTCAGAATCCAGAATAGAGCTACACAATCAAAGGAAAACTTCACTGGTACTCCACAAAGGAAAAAAAAAGACTTATAGAAACTGGAAACTGTGAATGACCCCTTTTGCCATATGTGCTATCTAATCTTGAACCCACTTTGCCCTAGACTCTCTATGTACTTAGGGGGAATGTGAGCAATAATATCGGAAACATCCTGTTCTCTCACAATTGCCCTTAGAATCTTGAGAGGAGAACTAGGTAACCACTCTCTGGGAAGCCACTTATCTATGGGAGAGGGAATGAGAACTGAAAGAGTTAAGTACAGAAATGATACTACATAGAGAGGGAGAAACTAAGACACAGAGAGATTACATAACCTACCAAGGATCACATAGCTAGGAAGTAGATGAGGTGTGATTTGAACCTAGGTCTTTCTAATTTTAATTTTGGTACACTATCCACTACTAGTTTATGCTTTCCATGTCACAAATTAACTCTTCTAATGGACAAGGAACTCCTTTTTCTCATGTAGACAAGCATAATACTCTTTCATATATTACATAGTATCATGGTTTAATGAATAAGTCGTGGAGCCAAAAGATGTGAGCTTGAGATCTATTTTGAGCATTCACTAGTTATAGGTACTTAATAAATAATTGTTGACTATACAGAAATGGACAAATCAGAATTAATATCTCTGAGCTTTTGTTTCTTCATCTGTTAAGTAGGAAGAACAATACTTGTATGACCTACTTCACAGTTATTGAAAGGAAAGTACTTTGTAAACTTTAAGGTACTATGCTAATGTTATTATTAATCTCAATTATCACTGAATTAGCAAAAGAAGATTGCTTTTAAATATAATTTTAAGAATATTATAGATAAGGAATTCTATGAACACAACGATGAAATACTTTCCACATAAATAAAGTCTGATCTAAACAAGTGGAAAAATATTAATTGCTCATGGGTAGGTCGTCAATATAATAAAAAGGCCAATTCTACCTAAATTAATTTATTTAGTGTCATAACCAATCAAATTACCAAAAAATTATAGCATTAGAAAAAATAACAGCAAAATTCATCTGGAAGAACAAAAGATTAAGAATATCAAGGGAATCAATGAAAAAAAAATGTGAAGGAAAGTGGCTTAGCAGTACCAGATCTCAAACTGTATTACAAAGCAGTAATCAAGACAGGCAGCTAGGTGGTACAGTGGAAAGAGTGCCAGGTCTGGAGTTAGGAAGAGTCATCTTCCTGAATTCAGATCTGGCCTCAGACACTTACTAGCTGTGTGACCCTGGGCAAGTTATTTTGCCTCGATTCCTCATTTGTAAAATGATCTGGAGAAGGAAATGGCAGAATACTCTGGTTTCTTTGCCAAGAAGACCCTAAATGGCAGTCACAAAGAATCAGATACAACCTAAATGAATGAGAACAGCAAAAATAATCAAAACACTCTAGTACTGGCTAAGAAATAGAGTGATGGATCAGTGGACTAGATTAGGTACACAATGTAGGGTAGTAAATGACCATAGGGATCTAGTATTTGATAAACCCAAAGGTCCAAGGTTTTCAGATAAGAACTCACTAGGGAAAACTAGACAGCAATTTGGCAGAAACTAGGTATAGACCAATATCTCACACTATATACTGAGATAAGGTCAAAATAGGTTCATGATTTACACATAAAGAGTGATATGATAAGCAAGTTAGGAAGCATGATATATTTTATCTGTAAGATTTATGAATAAGGAAGAATTTCTGACCAAACAAGAGATAGAGGTTGTCAAAGTAAATAAAATGGATAATTTTGATTACATCGAATTAAAAAGTTTTTGTATAAAGAAACCAGTGCAGCCAAGATTAGAAGGAAAGTAAGAAACTAGGGAAATTTTTCACATCAAGTTCCTCTGATAAAAACTTTATTTCTCACATATATAGAGAACTGAGTCAGATCTTAAAAATATGTGTCAAAGAATATGAACAGGCAGTTTTTAGAAGAAGAAATCAAAGCTAACTATAGGCATATAAAAAATGCTCTAGGGGCAGCTAGGTGGTGCAGTGAATAGAACACTGGCCCTGGAGTCAGGAGGACTTGAGTTCAAATCCAAACTCAGATACTTAACACAAAAAATAGCCATGTGACCTTGGTCAAGTCACTTAACCCCAACTGCCCTCCAAAAAGCAAAAAAAAAAAAAAAAAAGGCTCTAAATCACTATTGATTAGAGAAATGCAAATTAAAACAAGTCAGAGGTACTACTTAATACCTAAATACCTAAATGTTCTATTCAGGAAAATGCAGGCAACTATTTATTCTGTGACAATGGTTTGATTTGGAGACCATTTATTTGCTGAATTATTAAGCACATTTTGAGGAATGTAGTATGAGGATTTTCCATTTACTAGTTAAAGAAAGATAGTTAAATTTTGTTGTATAATTCTGAAGACCATGCCATGTCCCTCTAGGTAATCAAATGATTCTAAATTTTTGGAGCCTTCCTTTATATCACACTGGTTTTACAATTTATTTGAGGTATCTGTATTTATCAATAAAACTGAATTCCTTAAGAATAATATATCTATATATTCTGGTGATGAAGATCTGGAACTGAGTGGCAAGCATAATCATAAACCTCTTTTATTTCTATAGATAAATACATATGGCATCCATTTGTTTTATGCTTTGTTGTCAATATATCATTTGTTGGTTTAGTTGGTATGCACGTTGCCTGTTGAAAGCCTTTTGATTCCATTGTTGAATCTTAGCATTTTCATAGGAGCCATCAGATGGTATACTACTTTGTATAACATCAGAAAAATTCGGACATGTGTGCTTATTTTCAGGGCTGTACCTGATCCTAGTAAGCATTATAATTAATATAATTATCTCTCTCTCTCTTTGTCTCTGTCTCTGTCTGTCTGTCTCTCTCTGACTCTCTCTGTCTCTGTCTCTGTCTCTCTGTGTCTCTCTCTCTCCCTCTTCCACCCCTCCCCCCCACCTTTCTAGAGATTCACTAAAAGTATCTTCAGGAAAATTCCAATAGCAGACAAAATGGCAAAGATTAACTGAATCCCCACATGGTTTTAATTTTTCTTCTAAGTCTCTATATTTTGAAGACTTTTGATTCCATTCAGATTAGAGACTTTCAGCATTCTATATGATACTATCTATTAAAAAAAGTTATTCTTGAATTTTTATGGATCAATGTTCTGTGTGGGAAATAGTGAGGCAAGTTTTGTCTGTAATGATAGTATGATTATGCTACAATTTATTTCTTGAACTCTCAAGGATATTTTGGGGTCTTTTTAATATTGGCATATGCTTAATTATTAAAATATTTTGTTATTAATGAGAAGAATTTTTAGAAGAAAACATTGATGAAATACTTAA
Source organism: Gymnobelideus leadbeateri (assembly GCA_011680675.1). Classification (NCBI taxonomy): domain Eukaryota; kingdom Metazoa; phylum Chordata; class Mammalia; order Diprotodontia; family Petauridae; genus Gymnobelideus; species Gymnobelideus leadbeateri. The sequence goes on from WOXC01008358.1 coordinate 76,759, forward strand.
GGGTGATTTTTGGTGGATGTCAATTACTTTAGGAAATTCTATCTAAAGGCAATTACATTTAGATTCCATGTGCTCTCACACTTCATATAATTATGAAATAAAATAGCAATAATCCAAAATTAATGAAAATTCCAAGGCCAGAAGGGAATGTGTACAAGAGATATGTATTACTTAATATTTCTCTTGTACCAACAGGGGATTAATCATACCAGAGGAGATTGCCATCTCATTATCTCTCTCATGTTATTTAATATCTTTGGGCCTTAAATGTGTGATGTACAGAAAATAGGATTGGCTTTGAGTCAGAAGACCTGAGATTAACTCTTGGTTCTCATATTTACCAGTCATGTGATTTGGGGCAAGTTATTTGATATCTCAACCAAAAATTCAAGTTAAGGGGGATCAGAGGAATGATAATATGAAAAATGATATTTTTCTTCTTTTATGGGAACACTATAAACATGGAAAGTACTTTGAAATAAAAAAAGTATCAAATAATTTTCTTGAATTCCCTTCCATTTCCAACATTGTATGATCATGGGTTCTTTAATTCTTTAGAATCTTGTGCAAATCTTCCATAATGTACCTTGTGTTCATATAAGAAAATAACTTCAGGATTTTCCCATCTCCTCTATGGGAGTCAGATATTTGTAAGATATGTTATATCATACACTAGAAACTGTACTTTAGGCCCTACACTAGTACTACAGTAACTACAAAGTTACTGTCGCCTCTAGATGACTAAACTTTCCTGATATAACTAGCTAACTAGCTGAGAGGCAAGGGGGAACAAGAGAATTTGGTTCAATGCTTGCTTCTGTTTTCGTTTGCACAGTTAACTGCAAACTTTATTACTAGAAATTAACAAAGGGGTTCTCAATAGTACTAAAAAACACAGGAATTTCCAACTTTTATGTTAGAGTTGAGTAATCCAAAACCTTTTGCTTCTTTGACTCTCTCTGACAGCAGCTCTCACATCTCCTTTCTTTAGAATCTATATTTCAGATTCACTTTTAGAGCAAATGATAGATGCACTATGCTTGAAAAAAGCATGACTAAAATAGAAAATAGAGAGTGGCTGAGTGTGATGGCATTTGCCTATAAGCCTGCTACAAAAGGAGACTGAGGGGGATAGATTGCTTGAGTTGGGGAGTTCTTAGCTACAGTATGCTTAAAGATGACCAGTGCATGTGCTAAGTCAGGAACCAGTACAGTGATTCACCAAGAGCTTGGGTAAGTGTGTGTCAGACTACCTAAGGAGGCTCATAAATGGAGATTAAAGCTTCTGTCCTAATAAACAGTATGGTTGGGCCAGCTAGTGGCCATTTGTAATGGCAAGAAAGTAGGAATTTTTTGTTGTTTTTATGGATTGAGTTTTAGCTAAGCAAGTCCTTTGAGCCTTTGATTGTATGGAATCTTTGATTGTAAACAGTATACATTGTATTACCTTTAATAGGCCAAAGGGAATTTGAAGACCTCCCCTGTCCCTTAACAGGCCAAATGTAATTCCTTATTGGAAGAAGCTTGAAAAAAGGGCGGAACAGGAAGGAACAGATAAGAGCAGGAGCAGAGCTAGGAGCAGGCAGAACTGAGAGAGAATGTTTGCAATGTTGGCATTCTATCTGTCAGTCAGAAGTCCTGTTTGTTGTTCTGTGTTGATTTCTCAGACAGAAGCCCTATCTGTTGTTCTGTATTGGTTTCTCAAACAGAAAGTGAATTGAGATGATAGCACCAGTAATGTGTGAAATATTGTTGTAGCCCTGTTAAGTTTTGTTTTCCTAGAAACAGAAAATGAAAAGAGCTTGGAGTGGAACAGCCCTGGTGAGATAGGAAACATAAGCCTACGTGTGAATTTAGGCAAGAGTTGGGAGTAGTCAGCCTGTGGAGTAGTGCTATAGGGTTTGTTAGCCAGCCTCGAGATGAAAGAGGATTTTACTTTGGATACTCTGTATTGACTGATGAGATTTATAACTTACTGTGACCTAGGGGTGGATGGTGTTTGTATTTTCTGCTACCCCTTAAAAATGACTATAAGATACACTGAATGATATGTTTTGTTTAATATTATGTGGCCACCTTAGTAATTAATTGTTACATTATGTTGTTGTGAGTGTTATGCTTTAGTTTCTTGAACATTATGCTTTAGTTTATTAATGAATAAATAGAGAGTTCACTATACTATGTGATTAGAACCTTAAAATTATTCACAGCAGCAATCCTCAGGAGAGCTGCTCATGATTGGCTTCACACCATTGGACTTCCAGCCTAAGCAAGATAAAAAGACCCAATCTCAAGAAAAGAAAAGAAATAACTCCTCAAATCAGTTTACTTTCCCCTTGCACACACAAGCTCTTAGGGGAGAATGGACTCAAACTTAGAGCATACATGTAGCTAAAGGGAAAACACACAATTGCTGGTTGCTAAAAGTCCTTTTCTCCCTTCATGGGGTCTTCATGAAGTTCCTCTTAGGCACAGCTCTCTGCTAAGCTCTGAAGATCACTATCCTTGTAGTCTTGGAACTGCCTTACTCTGGTATGTCTGCTTTGTCTTCAACATTTCTCTCAACTCCCAATGCAGATGGTGCCATATTGATAGCTGCTATAGTGACAATGCTACTGAATCTGTTGGATATTGCTATCAGTGTCAATGCCAACTCTACCTCTTCTGAACTTTTCAGGATCATGAGATTAATACCTGGTCAGTAGGTGATTTCCCTCTATTCCTCCTCTCCCACACCCCCATCCCCACCTTGGCAATTCTTAAGAATCCTTTATCACTAGATTTGACCATGGATAAATTAGCTAGCTCCAAAACAAGATTGCTGCTTTTATATGTAGCTCCAGAAGGCATAACTTATTCTCCTTAACCAACCACAACCTGTTGTGTGTCATCTTTCATCCAATGAGCCAAAGCTCCTCTGATCCTCTCAGACTGACCAAGGACTTATTTGTACCTATTTACTTTTGATTGATTAAATAGAGATGTCAAGGGTTTCTGTGGTTCATTAATTAAACTAATAAATTTATCTTAAATCAAGCAAACATTTTCTGCAAAGAACTGACAATTTCAAAGAGACTTGTTTTGCCTTAAGGAAAGTGACTTGCACAGAAAGAATACAGATGTACCCTCCCAGGGTGAGCTTTGAAAACCTTCAGAATCTTCAAGCACATTTTCAAATTTATTTGATATCTTATTCAGGCCTTCAAAAAGGTTCTTTAAAACTATGAGTACTATTTTTCATCTTCTATCTTTTTAATGAAATTATTAATTAGGTTACTTTTTATAAAGAGAATGGTGGCAAGGAGGTGAGGCTAATTGAATAGCTTAGGATAAAAACAATTGATATTTGAACTGTCTTTATGACATACCATCTGTATGCACATTAACTTCTATAGGATTTTATAGTCTTCTTGAATGTATCAGTACATAACAGTCTTTTAGGACTGAAAGAAAGGCAATGTAGTGGCGTTGTATAAGTAGGGAAACAAGAGCTGGGATGGAATGCTGACTCATAATAAAAATGTTCTCACCCTATGTCATGTTTCATGGTTTATTTATAGGAAAGAAGCAATGTTACCAATTCTAGTAAATATAGTGAGATTGTTTAATACAACCCTGTAACAGGAGAGACTGTTTATGAGGATAAAAGGAAATGAGAAACTACAATGGACTCTTGGGTGTAATTGAGCTACACAACTTTAGTGGTTAGTTTCCTAGTCAAGTTCCCTTTATTTGTACCTGTTTGCTCTGCTGACCAGTCTTTTTTTTTAATTATTAATTTATTTATCTTCAGTTTTCAACATTAGCTTTCATAAATTTTAAATTTTCTCCCTCCTTTTCCTGCTCCCTCTCCAAGATGGCATGAAATCTGATATGGGCTTTATGCATACATTTCTATTAAACACATTTTCACATTAGTCATGTTGCATAGAAGAATTATAATGAATGGGAGAAACCAAGAGAAAGAAAAAACAAAACAAAATAAACAACAAAAAAGTAAATAGTCTGTTTCACTCTGCATTCCAGCTCCATAGTTCTTTCTCTGGATGTGGATGGCATTTTTCATCATGAGTCCTTTGAAATTGTTTTAGGTCCTTGCATCACTGAGAAGGGCTAAGTCTATCATAATCAGTTCTTGCACACCGTGGATGTTACTGTGTACAGTGTTCTCTTGGTACTGCTCACTTCATTCAACATCAGTTCATATAAGTCTTTCCAGGTTTTTCTGAAGTCTGCCTATTCATCATTTCTTATAGCACAATACTATTCCATTACATTCATATCCCACAACTTATTCACCCATTCCCCAACTGATGGGCATCCCCTCAATTTCCAGCTCTTGGTCACCACAAAAAAGATCTGCTATAAATATTTTTGTACATGTGGATCCTTTTCCCATTTTTGTGATCTCTTTGGGATACAGCCCTAGAAGTGGTATTGCTGGGTTAAAGAGTATACACATTTTTATAACCCTTTGGGCATAGTTCCAAATTGCTTTCCAGAATGGTTGGATCAGGTCATAGATCTACCAACAATGAATTAGTGTTCCAACTTTCCCACATCTTCTCCAACATTTATAATTTTCCTGTTTTGTCATGTTATCCAATCTGATAGGTGTGATGTGGTAGCTCAAATTTATTTTGATTTGCATCTCTCTAATCAATAGTGATTTAGAACATTTTTTTTTATATAACTATAGATAGTTATAATGGTAATTAATTAGAATTTGAAGACTCTTTTTTGTATTGGCAAGTAAGCAGGTACTTAGCACTTAGTAATTAATCAAACCTCTGTAAAAGAAACAGAAGGTATAAACCCCTGTTCCTGATGTAACAGGAAGGGGTTGGCTGAAACAGGAAGTAGCTAATGCTGTGTGTATGTAAGGAAAAGCCCCAGAGAGGAACTGTCAGAATTTCTTGGGACCACCATCTGGAGGCAGAGCAGCTACAGAAGAGAAATGAGAGTCTAGAACTCAGTCAGAATTTCCTGAGAACCTGTGGTGCTGAAGCTTCTTCTGAAGAGGAGCCCAGGTGCCCAGGAGGCCAGGAGGCCAGGACCCTCTCTCCCCCCTCCATCCCACCCCCAGGCTGGATAAGATGATTCTGATTTTTTTAATGCACTGCAGAAGACCGAGGAAGCATGACCCAGATGCTAAGACTCTGTTTGTGGCTTGGTTGAGCCTTGAATTCCCAGGAACAGAAATTGTGAAGGATTTGAGATGAACTAGACCCTGTAAACTTCATTGTGGAGCAGGACTTAGAGAGCTGGACAAGGAACTGGGGACTGTCTGCCTTTGAATCCAGGTAACTGGTGGGTTCAGGTAGGAATTGCCTGCCTCAAGTCAAGATGAAAAGACCTCTCTGTGGGTACTGAGTAACGATGAAATTGTAGTATACTAGTAAGGGACCTAGGGGTAGAGGGTCTGTATATTATCTAATGATTGTACTTAGTGATTTATGATACTTAGTAATTGATTGCTGAATAAGTGACTAATTGAGTTATTTAGTGTGCCCCATGAGTGGAAGACTTTGACTATTGTACTTTGAGATGATTGTTCTTTGTTCAAAACTTTGTGGCCACTATGGTGGAAACTATGTGGCCCTTTTAATGATAAGCTGTTGTAAATACCACATTGTGATTTTCTGTGATAAATTGCAATATTGTGAATACTGTACCTTGATTTTCTGTGAATGTTTTGCTTTGATTTGTTACGGAATAAATAGTGTTCGCTATACTGTGTAATCAGAATGTTAAAAGCTATTCACAGTAGAATTCTTCTAGAAAACCGCTTGTGCGTGGCTTTACAATAGTTTTAATTTCTCCCTCTGAAAACTTTCTGCTCATATCTTTTGACTATTTATCAGTCGGGGATCTGCTGACCAGTCTTTAGGAAGACATATATGGTATCTTGTCCCCTGGATGTCTTGTTTTTTTCCTGGTCTCAATTAGGGCTCCAGTACAAATCACTGATCATTATAGCTCAAGCAGGGGCTCCCAAACTTATTTGAGCTGCTGCACCCTTTACAAAAATTTACTCAGCACACCTCTGGAAATCTATTTTCTTTAACCTTTTAATGGATTTTTAAGAAAAAAAGTTTGTGTCATTTCAAAAAATATAATTTTTTAAATGAATCACTGTAAATTTAATAATTTATTGTAAATTTGTGGTTTTTTCCTGCATTGAAATTCTGATAGCACGATATTGTGTCATGTAATCTATAGTACTATACTGTAAACAAGTCATTATATGCACATATTTCTGCTGATGCATGCTGGACTTTCTGACAATGTGTGGCAAGCTTGTGTGCTAACACTTACTTATTAAGACTTGTAGGCAGACTTGATCACTGATCAGTTATAACTTTCATTTTGTGTGTTTATTTGGAAAATAAGGTAATCACTACACTTTTAACTCTGTTACACAACAGATAAGACAGGTATGAACAGTTTTTCAAAATATTCTTATCTTTTCTTATACTTCCACTGCCCCCTTATTTTTATTCAGTAGTCCCCAGTTGCACCTGAGGTTACTACCCCCCCCCCCACCAGATCCTTCCAGTGCCCTCCAGGGAATGGTATCTCCCACTTTGGGAACCTATGGCTCAGAAATAATCTGTAATAATACATGTGTCAAGAAATGAAATGTTGGGGCAGCTGGGTCTCACAGTGAGTAGAGCATCAGCCCTGAAGTCAGGAAGACCTGTGTTCAAATTCGGCATCAGACACTTAACACTTACTACCCATGTGACCTTGGGCAAGTCACTTAACCCCAATTGCCCTCCAAAAAGAAAAAAAAAATCACAAAAAAACCCCAAAACAACAAAACAACCAAACAAACAACAAAAAGAATGAAAAACATTAAAAAAAAAAAGAAATCAAATGTTGCCCATCTAACCATGCAGGGGTTAAGACCACTTCTCTATGCCTAAAATATTTTCCTCTGCTAATCAAGGAATGGGACTTAGTGAAAATATTAATTTAAAAAAATAGAAGATGAAAAGTATGAAGGACTATAATCTGAGATTAACAAAATAAATGCTATAAAATAATCATTCCTAGAAACAATGAGAACATAGTGGTAAATTGAAGGTTTACATTTTATAGCAATGCTTGATAATTACTGAAATAAATAACATTTTCAGATAATAAATGTTTATTGAATAAATGAATGAACTTAAAAAGATCTAAGTGTGACATCCCATGGTAAAACTGGATATAATGAATCAGGGGTTGTCAGTCTTTCTGGAGTGGTGAAGCCTTTGGAATGAAATCCTAATTAATTTTTTTTTGCTTTTTTTTTTTTTTTTGGAGGGCAATTGGGGTTAAGTAACTTGCCCAAGGTCACATGGCTAGGTTTTTCTGTTTGTGTGTGCGTTAAGTGTCTGAAGTCGGATCCGAACTCAGGTCCTCTGACTCCAGGGCCGATGCTCTACTCACTGCACCACCTAGCTGTCCCCCTAATTAATTTTTTAAAAAAAGTTTCATACTAATGGTACCAGACAACATGAGGCTGATTTATTTTTATAAATATATTTTAGATCAATTTTGTCCTGATTAATCATTTTATAAGGAACTTAGTGGAAAGCATGTGATGGCTGACCATCCATAAGTTCCATAATTGAGAATATTAGTAAATGCTGTAAGATACTTCATAATCATTTATTTTCCTCTTGGATTACCTGTCACTTATTAAGTACCTTAACATGTGGCAGGTACTGGAGATAAGAAAAAAAAGGGCAAAAATAATCTTTGCCCTCCAAGAGCTTACATTCCAATTTGGCAAACAACACTTACATAACTACAAATTCAGGATATATCTTGTAAATAAAAAGATAATACAGAGTAGATGAAAGGTGATCTCTGTAAGGAAAACATTAGGCTCTAGGAGGACCAGGACAGGTGTCTTGCAGAAGGTGGAATTTAAACTGAGTCTTAAAGGAAGGCAGGAATATTAAAAGGCAAAAGTGTAGAGGAAGATTATTCTAGGCATAGGAGATAGCCAGCGGAAAGGCATAGTGATGGGAGATGGAAATGTCTAGTATGAGGAAAAGCTAATTGGCCAGCATTTTTAGGTATTATTTCCATTCATCACAGTTTTGCTTTAACATTTTGAGTTTTGATTTTAATTTCAGAGGGTTTTGTTCACAAATGTCTTTGCAATTTTGCCAGAACTAATTTCTAAAAATTGATAACACAGCATACATTACACATTTCCCCACCTTCTTCAGTTCTAATCACTTCT
>WOXC01008358.1:690000-998350 GCA_011680675.1 Gymnobelideus leadbeateri
TGACTGGCCCAAAAATTCTAGTACCAACTGGAATGGGTGAAAAATATCTTGACTGTTAGGTTCAGCTACTGCTGCTTTCCTTATTTAAATGAGTAAGATTATTTGTACTTCTTCGGCAAGTCCAGAGCAATTGTTGGAATAATTGCCTAGGCAGGGAGGGCTCCTTGAGGACAGGGACTCTTTGTCTTTGCATCCCCAGAATCTGGCCCAGTGCCTGGAATACTGTCAGTACTTAATAAAGCCTTGTTGATTGATTGATTGAGGGCAGAATCTTCTCTGAGCCTGGGAATACATTGTTTGAATACACTGAATTTTGGATTGTCTATGTATTACTTATTTATCTATTTTTGTGGGATTATCTGGAGCAAATTTCTCACTGTCTATACAACATTACCTACAATAAGTGGGGTTGTGGTTGGAAAATAAAAGTTAATTCTCTTGCTAGAGTATCTGGAGCATAACTAGAAAGGTAAACCACCCTCTTGCCACCAAAATCGAATAATGTAATCCAGGACCAAATACAAATGACTTTTTTCTTCTAGTTTATCTAAAATTTGCTATTCTTCATGATTATAGAGATCAAAAAGCTGACTCAATTTAATAATGTTAAAATGTCTTCCATTTTTAGCGTACAATTTAATTTTTAAAAGAATGGCCTTCGGGGTGGCTAGGTGGCACAGTGAGTAAGAGCGCCGGCCTTGGAGTTGGGATGACCCGGGATCGAATCTGGCCTCAGAAAATGAGCATCCACACATAAATAATGACTAGCCGTGTAACCTTGAGCAAGTTACTTAACCCCAATTGCTTAAAAAAAAAAAAAAAGAATGGCCTTATAAGGTAAGATAGGAAAGATATCTCAGCTAAACTGAAAAGAAATGATTATTTTCTCTATTTCTGAGAACCAATGTAACAAGACTATTACATAGAAAACAGATAAAAACACAGTTTCTAATATTTTCTAGTGTATTTGGGGGTCTTTGGGGTGAAACGATTTTTCTTTTTTAGCATAAGCCTTTATTTGGATGAAAATGGGTCTTATGTCTTTATAGTTTTAGATCATAGAAGTTTTAAACCTTCCAAACACATTTAACTGATAATACTGGGACTTATAATTTCATTTTAATAGGAAATTCTCCATGTGGAAAGTACTGCCTCTGTTACAGAAGGGCAACATTAGAGAATTTCCTGGAGGTGTTAAGAAGTTAGATGAATTGCCCAAGGTGACATGCCTCCTGTGGGTCAGTCACACAACTTCAACCACTTCTCTTAACCCCAAGGATGACCCAGAGCTACTACCTACCACTGCCTTATTTATGAGTACTTAAATTTTTTCCAGTCTTTAATCTGTTAGATTTATGCACTGGTATAGTTCCTTTTCATCTTCTCTTTTACCCTTCCCTTTCTCCTCTTTTTCTCTAAAGTTGGAGGACCCAGAGTCTCTTTATACCGCATTGGAAGCTTGATGAAAAACATCTTTTCTTTTTCATTTGTCCCACTTTTTTCTTTTATTAAAGGGGAAAAAAAGAATCTGTTAGGTTCACGAATTTGGTTCTTCCAATTCATCCATTTTTCAAAGGCATCATTTGGTCTTGATTCTTGAATTTCTCAGACTGTCTATCCAAATTAGGGAATAGTTTAAGTAATGTACAAGTGCCTAAATAGAACATTAATGTAAATTCGTGGCTTTGTTCATGGTCATATACAAATGAATGTACATTCACTCTCATAGGAATATATATTTATGGTGGAATATTGTCCCTTTCTGTCAGTAAGTTTCATTTCCTGAATGCAGAAGCAGCTCCATTCCACTGATAGAATCAATGATTTATGATGGGTTTAAGGTATTCACTTAATTCTTCACTGCCACCACTCATGATAACTCACAGGAACTTTTCTTCCTACATAAAAGCCTTTTTTGAGGAGTATAATTTTGAGTTTGAGTGCTTAGAATCATCTTGGAGGGTAGGGTTCTTTGGGGTTAGGGGTGAAGAAAAAATGAGGCAATGGTTTATTCCCCAGCTTTCTTTCAGAATGTTCCTAAACCTTCTCTTCTCCCACCCCCTGACAAAATTAAATTGATGTGTCAAGAAGATCGATGGAATGGTTAGTTAACAGGAGAGATGGAAACTCTACTGGGAAAGTTAATAATAACAATCCCAAGGCTGAAGTCTTGTATCAGAGTACCTGTTTGTTGACCTAAAGTGAGTTCTGGGATTGTTTCCAGTAAGCTCTGTTTTCTTAATTTCAATTAGAGTGTTTTGCTTCAGATATCTGCGAAACTTTGAATCTGCTGATCTTAAAATGGCCTATACTGTAATTTCAAATGTATTCTCAAAACTAAGAACATTTCTTTCCTCTGATTGAAGAGCAGATCAAGTAGAGGAGGAACTCTGAATGGAAGAGTAACCTAGAGAAAAATTTGAAGGGTGTGTGTATGTCTGTTCTCTCTCGTGTGTGTGTGAGTGTGTGTGTGTGTGTGTGTGTGTGTGTGTGTGTGTGTGTAAGAAAAGGATAACATAAACCAATTGCTAGAGAAATTCCTGAAATGGGTAGGGTGACATGGAGTAGGAGAGGTTGGTGATGGAAGTAAGTCAATCAGTCAACTAGGTTTTATTGAGTTCCTACTATATATAAAGTCAAGCACTGAGATATTGTGCAGGGCCAGGTACTTCCAGGATTGAAGTTGATATCAGAGAAGGGGCAGGTGGAAATGGAATAGAGTGAAGAGCCAGTGAATTTGGAATCATTCCAGATATGCATTAAATCCTACAAATGATATCTGCTCTGCAAAGTTGGACAAGGCAAACTTATATGAACCTAAAACACTTAATCTGTAAAATAAAAATAGTATTATCTATAGTACTTACTTCATTGCATGGTTGTAGTCCTTTGTTCTCAAAGAGCACCAAAATGACAATGCTATGTTGAGGTCAAGGTACAATGTGTTTGATTGTTGCTGATCAGACCAATATGAGCTGGGAAAGCTCTACAGGTTGGACATAAATATTCCATATGAACATTTGGAGTGTATATGTCTCTAAATTTGTGCATCTCATGTTTCCTTTGAGCTACTGCAATTCTGTCTTGCTCATAGAGTAGAGAGCCTTCTTTAATATAGACATGCCATGCTGGACTGGTCTGGAGCTATGTCTTACATGTCTCAGAAGTGATTCCAAAGTTCTGCAGAGAGACCTTGAGAGTGTCCTTGTATCTCTTCTTCTGAACTCCATGTGAGTGTTTGCTTTTTGTGAGTTCCATAAAATAGTCTTTTAGGCAAATGTACTTTTGACATTTGAAGAACATGGCCAGCTAATTGGAGTTTCTTTCTGCAGTAGAGTTTGAGTACTTGACAGTTCAGCTTGAGAAAGGACCTCAGTGACCAGCACCATATCTTGCCAGGTGATCTTTTGAATCTTCCTTAGACAATAAAGATGGAAGCGGTTCAGTTTCCTGGCATGACACTAGTATGCTCTACAGGTTTCACAGGCATACAACAATGAGGTTAGCACAGTGGCTCTGTAAACCTTCATTTGCAGCCTCTCAAACACTGAGCTACCTCTGGCAATGTGTACATCAACTTCATCATCCATTTGTACAGTATGCCTGCATATTGCCAAAGTATGTGAACTTGTCTATAGTATTCACAATGTGTCCATTTGCTGTAACTGATGGTTCAATGAATGGATGGTATGGTGCTGAGTAGTGGAGAACTTCTGTTCACTTGGCATTAATTGTTAGGCCAAAATGACCAAAAACAGCAAAAAATCAATCCACATTTTGTTGCATCTCAGCCTCAGAAGTTGCATTGAGTGTGCAGTCATATGTGAACAAAAAATCATGTACCAACTCTTCTTCCACTTTAGTGTTGGCCTTTTCAAGTTAAATAATTTGTTGTCAGTGAGGTAACTTACCTTGACATCATTTTCATCCTTGTTAAAGAATCCAACAATATCACTGAAAACGTTATGCTAGGAAGCATGGGGGCAAGTAAACAGCCCCGCTTCACTCTATTTATGACCCTGAAATCATAAGAGCATTGTCTATTATCCAGAACCTGTGCACACATGCTATCATGAAATTGATGTACACTACTGATGGTCTTCTCTGGGCAAACAGATTTTGCCACAAATTTTCCATAAGTCCTCATGATTGACAGTGTCAAAGGCCTTGGTTAGATTGATGAATGTTATATACAGACCTCTGTTTTGCTCCTGGCATTTATTTTGGAGTTGTTGAACAGTGTATTGACTGTTCCTCAGCCCTTTCTGAAGCCACACTGTCTCTCAGGTAGATGACCATCTTCAAGGTAAAGGATCAACCTATTAAGTAGCAATCTGCCAAGAATCTTTTCAGCAAGAGAGCTCTCTATGATTATCACAGAACAATATATTTCCATTTCTTTTATAGAGATGGACAATGGAAGCATCCTTGAACTGGGGGATAGCCTCCTCTTACCATATAACCTGGAAAATTTCAATCAACTTTTTTTTTATGACAGTGGACTCCCTACCTTATAAATCTCAGCTGGAATAGAATAAGTAGCAGGTGCTTTGCCATGTGAGAAGAACCTAATGGCATTTAAAAACTTCTTCAGTTGGAAGTTTGACAAGGGATTGACTTCAACTGGAGGTATGTGGTCAACGGTTTTAGCAGTGACTAATGACAATCTGTTTATAACACTATGGAAATATTGAACCTCTCTCTCCAGGATCATGTCCTTATTACTAATCAATATGACTACATCAGCACTAAGTAGATGAGATGTATTATGTCATTGACCCATAAATAGACCTCAGGACATCATAAAAGTGCTTTGGATTCTTAATATCAGTATAAAAATGAATTTCATCCTCCTTACTGAGCCAAGCATTTCGCTAAGCTTTGCTTGAACTTGACTTGGAGTTACTTTGCCTTCTTAGATATGAATGTACTATCATGCTGGTAAATTCTATGGAGTTCTTGTTTTTCATTTAACAGGTTCTAAATTTCCCCATAATTTTTAATCAGATTGATCTGGCCCAGATGAGTAAATGCTATACTATACACCAAATCTCTGAAAACTTCCCACTCCTTTTCTGCTCCACCATTGCCAACCAAGTGTTGGCTCAGCTCTCCCTCCAAGTTAGTGATGAATTGCTCAAGCTGGGAGCAGCACTCTATTCTGCTGACATTAAGTCTTTTGGTAGTTGAATTGCATTGAGGGCACCACTTTTATTTAATACAAATGATTAGCTTTTAGAGGATAAGTCTATAGTCTGCACAGCTCTCTGTGTCACACATTACCTTCATCACTCTGCCATCTTCTCTGTCTCTTCTCCTTCCAGTGATATAGTCTTTTAAATGCCAATGTTTGCTGTGAGGACATAGCCATGAAATTATATTGTGTTTAGGTAAATGGAAGGCAGTGTTAGTAATGAAAAGGTCATGAGATGAAAATGTCTTCAATAGTTAAGTGACTGTTGCTATTACTGTTTCTATTACTGTTTCTGCATTTATTCCTCCCAAGGACTCCTTGCCATGTCTGATAGTCTGTGCCTATTTTGTTGTTAAAGTCACCCAGAATTATAAAGTTGTACTCTTTTGGTACATTGATGATGAAGGTTTGCAGGTCTTAAAATTTTTCTTTGACATCACGAGGCTACATCTTGGTGGGAGGCTACATACCAATGGCATTCCACTTTCATATAAGTGGGAATCTTATTGTCATGAGTCTGTCATTCACTCCTATTGATAGGCATACACTCTTCTTGACTAGATTAACTTTGAATGCAAAACCTATGTCAGCCTGACAGCATTCTCCATCACTGTGGTCACTCCAAAAAACATGTATCCAGCTCCAGTTTCGGTAAGGTAGTCTTTATTTTTCAACCTTATTTCTCTCAGGGCTGCTATTTGGATGTGATACCTTATATTAATGTACCACTATTTGTTTATCCATTCCCTAATTGATGACCTGTTGCCAAGTCTTTGCTATCACAAAAGTGTAGTGCTAAAAAAAATCTTATTGTGTATTGGAACCTTCATTTCATTCAACAAGTTCCTTGGGATATATGCCTATTAGTGAAATTTCTCAGTTGAAATATATAGACTTTTTATTACTTTCTTAGCATGATTCTTAATTACCTTTCAGAATTTTCCAAATTCACAACTCCATCAATGGCACATTAGTGTTCCCATCTCTCTATAACCTTTCCAACATTAACTGTTCAATTTTCATCATCTTTGCCAATTTACTTGTTATGAGCTGAACCAATATATTATTTTAATTTGTATTTCTCTTATTTTTATGTGCAGTATTCTTTCATATAGATGTTAATATTTTGCATTTTTAAAGCTTCATATCCTTTCACTAGTTCTTTATTGAGGAATATTGTTTTATTCTTATCTATTTACATATTTGTCAACATACATTGAATATATCAATTTTGAATACTCTATATTTTGTCAATATACCTTCAAGAGATATTTAATAAAAATTCTACTAGTCTACTAATTTTTTTCTTATGTACATTAACATACTATTCATTTTTAATTCCTCAGAGATGAGTGTAGTCCTCTCCAGTTGCCATATAACGACATTGGCAGGATGTTGTAATTTCCCTAAGGCTATCTAACTCTTTCCCTCCTCTTTATTTACAATCCCAAATTGTTATACATACATCTTTACATCTGTCCCATATATGCATACTGATGGCCAAACTTTGTAGGTCATAATCTTGACAATATTATTCATTTCCTTGGACTTTCCTGTGTGAGTGGTCAGGCCAAATTCTTTTGAGTAGTTACAAGTCTCTTCTAGGAGTCTCTGCAGAATGCCAGGACTTGATATAACCTGCACATATTATCTTGAAACAGCAACACATGTAAGCCTTTTCTATTAAAGAGATACCTTTTTCAGTTTCAACTTTGTATTTTATCTCCTACATCACAGCAGTCAATTAACTTTGATGAACACACATCTCTTTGTTTTATACTCCCCCTGATGATTATGATCAGAAGGGAACAGAATGGGGTTATTTCTATTCTTATTTCTTTCAAGGTATATTGCATAATTTTTGGTGAGACTAACAACAACAATAATAATATACTATATATCAAGCACTATGCTAAATATTGGGAATGCAAAGAAAGACAAAATACAAACAAAAACCATAAAACCCAAAGCAACCAAAAACTATTAAAAATTCCCTGCCTGGACTTGGCCCGGCCCCGGCCCTGTCCATCCCTTCCTCCTACACTCCCTTTATACTTGGGGACTGGGCCGGCCTGAGGGCAAGCAGCCCGGCTGCCTGGGGCTCAGGGCAAGGGGGCAGACATGGGCTTCTTCCCATGCTGCGCGCTGCGAAGCCTCCTGGGCCATGGCCGCGTCCAGGGCACTAACTGCACCCTGGACACGAGGCAGCTGCTCCTGTCCCTCCCCCACGGAGGAGTGCCTAGCTCTATTCTGCTCCACTACAACTCTGGGGAACTTACTAGAACCCAGGAACGGACATTAATTGCAGGAAAGCCAGATGGTGTTAATCAGAGGCTGGTTGGAGATGTCATCAGGCGCTTTGAGAGACGAGGATTCAGACTGGTGGGCATGAAGCTACTCCAGGCCCCAGAGAAAGTCCTTGCTGAGCATTACCATGATCTAAAGAAGAAACCCTTCTATCCAAACTTGATCAACTATATGAGCTCTGGTCCTGTTGTTGCTATGGTCTGGGAAGGGTACAATGTGGTCCGTACCTCTAGGGCCATGGTAGGAGACACTGACTCAGCAGAAGCTGCCCCTGGGACAGTCCGGGGAGACTTCAGCGTTTACATCAGCAGGAATGTTGTTCATGCCAGTGATTTGGTGGAGGTGGCCCAGAGAGAGATCAGCCTGTGGTTTCATAGCAGTGAGCTGGTGGACTGCGATTGCTGCAGTCACAGCAACCTGTACCACATGTGAGGGAGGGTCTCAGCCCACCTCCCACCCACACTGACTAAGGACCCAGAGTAACTACCTCTGCCAGTGAGAATGCTGTGTTCTTCCTGTCTGAGCTACCTGCCATCCCCCTATCCTGATCCCCTCTTCTCCACAGAGACCTCTCTGATGCCAAATTATGTGCCTTTTCACTCCATGCCCTAAGCCATTGAAGGACTGAGTCTAATCCTTGCCTCGACCACAGTGCCAGTCAACCTTGAGAACCAGAGATAATGATGACTATTAAAGGAAACACATTAAAATTCAATCTAAAAAAAATTCCCTGCCCTCAAGTAGCTTATATTCTAAGTTGGCAGTACATTAAGGGAACATTTATTTTCCTTTACTCAATCAAAAACTTTTTTTTTAGATTAAAAAAAAAAACTCAACAAACACTAAAACTTAAAAACATAATAAGGAAAGAAAAAGAACATTATAAACTTAAATATAAAAGAAAAAAGAAAACACATGTAATGCGCACAAGTGAACATTGAAGAGGATTCAGAATATGTCGCAATAACTTATCATTTCAAGAAAGCCTATATATTAAATACAGTGCATTATGTTGAAAGCTATCCATCTTTTCTTTGCTTCCTTATAAGTTTTCTTGTTTTCCTCTGGTGTACAATTTTTACTTTTTTCTTTTTTCCCCCCCTTTCTCCCCTCTACTTACCACCCCAATGCTACAATTGAGCATGAATATATTTATACATAGGTGCTGATATATATATATATATATATATATATATATATACGCACATATATACATATACACATGCTGATATATATATACATATACACATGCACACACACATTTACAAATACAAACATTATATATGTATAATATGTATATAATATATATATGTAGATAGATAGATAGATATACTTTTCTTGAGATTCTACTTCTAATGTTTTTGTTTGTGCATATCTTTTTTCCCTATCTCTCCTAACTCCTCTTTTTCCTTCTACCTTCTACCTTGCCTTCCTATTACTTAACCTACCCCCACTCCAGCAATCTCTCCCTTATCCTCCCTTTCCTCCAAATCTAAAGCCGATTCTATACCCCACTTTCAACCTATTCCCTCACCCTTCCCTCTAAAGGTCCCTCCTTTATCCTCTCCCCCCTCCCTATCCCTTTAGAGTTTAATTATTTCTAAATTTAGAAGACTTTTATACTCTTTTAAATATATATATATATATATATATATGTATTTACCCCTCTTAAACCCATTCCTTATGAAAATCGGTTTCCAGAGCTAACAGCCCCCCTCCTCTATTTAATTCCTTTGCATCTGTCCTTACTCTTGCACTTAGTTCATGTAAGATAATTACTCTTTTAGCTGTTCTTGAATGATTTTACTTTTTAAAGTCATATCGTACTCAGGTCTACCCCAATCGTTCTTATAAGCTTCCTAATTACTAGTAACAATCTTGGACATAATTTTACATTTTCCATACATAAAAGGTAAACATTCTGTCCTTATTTATTCCCTTGTAATTGGTCATTGATATGTATCTTAGGTTTCTCTTGGCTCTTGTATGTCAAATCTTCTATTGAGTCAGGGTTATTTTTTTAAGAGAGACCTGAAAGTCTGAGAATTGATCAAATGTCCATCTTTTTTTTTTCTTTCAAAATCATGCTTTGCTGGATATGATAGTTTTGACTGAAGGCCCAGTTATTTTGTTCTTTCTTTTTTTTTTTTAAACTAAGCAATAATAAGCACAATTGGATCTTAGTTATAATATATCTTTTGGTCAATTTTTAAATTATCAGTCAACACACATTTATTAAGCTACTACTTTGTGTCAGGTGCTGGGAACATAAAGAAAGGAAAAAGACAATCCCTGCTCTTAAGGTCCTTATAGACTAATGGGAAAGACAGCATATAAACATGATATATGTGTATATCTATAGATAGAGATGTGTACACATGTAAATACATTTACAAAAGTGTGTATATATACACACATATACACATACATATGTATGATAAATTGGAGATAATCAATAGAGTGAAAGTACTAGAACTAAGGGGGTTCAGAAAGAGATTCCTATAGGAAGTGGAATTTCAGCTAGGACTTGAAGGAAGCCAGGGAAGCCAGTAAGAGATGAGGAGGTAGAGGATTCCAGGCATAAGGAAGAACCAATGAAAACTCCTGGATCTGGGAGATTTAATGTCTTGTGAGAGAAACAGCAAAGAGACCAGTGTCAATGGATTGAAAGATGTGGTCTATTAATAAATATTGCTTGCAAAAGCCTTCTTTGCCCTCTTTGAGAATGTTCTGGTTTTCTATGTAAACATTTTGTATAAATTAGAGAGTAGCCATTAAGGTAAGTATATATTGACATTTTTTGCCAAATTTTTAGGTGGGAGAGTGGGAGCTATTAATAAGGTTTGAGATTTTTTTTCCATATTCCCTGCCTTCTGATATCTTGTATTTTAACCTTTCAACACATTGAGAGTTGCGGCTTCTCCAGCACAGATTTTCTTTCTATTAATTTAATATAGTCTGGCCACTTTCCCTATCTTTGTTCTCTTTAGTGACAATTCACCTTCCTCCTCCCTGGCCATATCTTAGGCTATTAGGTAGTAGTTGTTAGTAGTATCCAACTACTGTCCCTGACAGTAAAAAGAGTTTGTTATAGAAAATATTTACAGATTTTTGTATTTTTCATGTTTGTTTCCATTCTATTCTTTCACTTTCATCCTTAAATATGTGTGGGATGACTGTGCTTAGTTATAACTCTTGGAAAATTTTTAAAAGCTGCTTTTAACTTCCACTGGTTCTTTCTGCTTTATGAGGAAATGTCATTCATAATCATTATCTTCATCAGATTTTATGAACAAATTTACAAAATTTATTTTATAAATTGGTATTGCCTTAGAATTCTCTCACCATCTCCTTCAACTTGTTGAATGAATTAAATGTTGACTGATTAGGGTACTTTATGAGCATTTTTGGTGTTCAGGTGATGATAGATTTACAGAACTTAATCTTCTGAATAATTATTGAAATTGGTGTCTGTTGATACCAATGTCTATTTCTCATTTCCCATTGCTTATTACTTAAATAGTTCAAATTTGAGTTCTTTCAATTGTATGCCTTACCTTTCCCTCATTAGTATTTTTTCTCACTTTTTAATAATGCTTATCTTAACCCTGACAAGGGAATGATTTGTCAGAAAAGAAAGGTGTCTTCAGGAATAACTTCAACATCAATGAATCTTTTTTTTCTTTTCTGTTAAAATAATTCTATTTAATTTTATCCAATGACATCTAATATTCACCACATCCAGTACTTATCAATTCTTTTCACAAAGAAGGTATTTATGAGATAAAAGTCTAAGACCTTGGAAGGATCTTTTTTTCCCCCATTTATTCCTTTTTTCTGTACTTCACTTTCCCATTTATTTCTTACCATCACAAACCCCACATTTACGTTGAAGTAATTGAGTATCCCAGTGTCTCGGTATAATTTGGAGGGTCTAATTGTGTTCTTCCTAGAACTTCTCTAATACTTCATTCTCAGCAAAAGGTATTGGTACATAGTCATGATACAATTATAGTCATGGTTGTTTTTTTTTTAATATTTAGGTACAGCTAGGTGGCACAGTGAATAGAGTACCAGCCCTGGTGTCAGGAGAACCTGAGTTCAAACCTGGACTCAGACACTTAACACTTACTAGTGTTTGACTTTGAGCAAGTCACTTAACCCCAATTGCCCTGCCCCCTCCAAAAAGCAAAAAAATACATATTTAGCATTAGCATCATGATGAATTTTCACCAACATTATCATCATCCTTATTATCTCTTCAAATATTATTTTAATACAACAGCATATTTAATTCAGAGTTTATTTAATTATGATGTTGCATAACTAGAATAATCAAATTATGTGAATTTATGACATTTTGTAGTCTCTACTACTTAACTTTTTCCATATTGGCCAAGTCTAAAGCTTGTCTGCTCTAAAACCATGCCCTTTTGGAGTTAACTTAGATTCAGGAGTACCCTGCCTTATGAAAATGTAGTACATGAAAATATAAAGGTGTAAAACAGTCTAGTATGTGATTATCTGCAATAGAATCTGAACTAGCATCCTTTTATCAAATCCTTTCCCTCTTTAGATCAATTAATCAGTCAGTAAACATCTACTAAAAAATACAGTGCCAAGTACTCTCCTAAGTACTGAGAATGCAAAAGGATAGTTCCTACTCTCAAGGAACTCACGATCTAATGGGAGAGACAATATCCAAGCAAATATATACAAAGGAAAGTATGTACAGGATAAAAAGGGAATATTTAACAGAAAGAAGACCCTAGAATTGAAAGGCATTAGAATGGTTTCTTGTAAAAGATGGAATTTTAACTAGAACTTTAGGGAAACAGTGGATGAAGAAAAGACTGAGAGATAGCCAGAAAGGATGCCCAGATACTAGAGATGGAGTGTCTTGTTCATGAAACAATCAGGATGCCAGTGTAATTAGATCCAAGAGGAGGTGGCAGGGAAGAAGGTGTAAGAAGATTGAAAAGGTAGAAATTAGCTATGAAGGACTTTAAATTAGTTATGAAGGACTTTAAATGCCAAAAAGCATTTTATGTTTGCTTCCAGAGGCATATGGGTAGGGCAGTGATATTGTAAGGCCTACACTTTAGGAAAATCATTTTGGTGACTGAAAAGAGGCTGGATTGGAGTGGGGAGGGACTTGAGGTAGTCTTAGTCACCATCCGGATATTGGAATAATCTAGGAGTGAGGTGGAGGGCCTATACTAGAATTCTGGCAACATCAGAGGAGTGGTGGGAACACATTAAAGAGATATTGCAGAGGTTGAAATTGACGGCCCCTGAGAACAACTTTGATATGAAGGGTAAGAAGGAGTGAGGAGTAGAGGATAATGTCTAGGGTGAAAGTGTGAGGGACTGTCAGTATGTTGTCCCTCTACAGTAATAGGAAATGTAGAAGGGGGAATTTTAGGAGGGAAAGATAAAGTGTTATATTTTCACATCTTCCAATATGTAGGAAGAAGATAAATTCTCTGTTGTAGTCATTTTCCTAAAATGTTTCCTTAATGTACTTTAATTGAAAGAAGAACCACTAGCATATGCAAAACCTTTCTGAAAGAATTATCTATTCCAAATTCTAACCAGAGCCAAGTGAGATACAAGGTTTAATTTTATGTAAACTTTCTCTGAAACAAAGGAAGTGGTTAGGTGATGGGGTTTCAAAATGCTAATATAAATGCAAAATAAATAGATTATATGTAAGACCAGAATTAAACAGACTCAGTAATATGGCTGCTGAAATAATTTTCCTAAAACATAGTTCCAACTATGTCACTCTTCTACTCAGTAAAGTCTAGTTAAACCTTATTGCCATTAATATTAAATAGAAATTCTTCTGTTTGGCTTTGAATGACCCTCACAACCTGAAGCCAATCCTCATTTCCAACACTGCTATATGTTTTCTTTTTGCAATCTGTAGTCCAGCCAGACTGGCCTTCTTACTCTTTCTCACATATAACTGTCCATCTGTCTTTGGGCACTCTCTTGCCTGGAATGAGGACCCTCTTAACCTCTACATCATAGAAGCCCTTATTTCCCCCTCATGAATTGGCCTCTCAAGACAAGTATCACCTTCTACATAAAGCCTTTCCTGGTCACCCTAGCTACTAACCCCCCAATTCCTCTGTATTCATTTTGCATATATTTCCATATGTTTATATATGTACATATTATGTCCCCCCAATACATTAACATCTTGAGTGTAGGGACCCTTCATTTTTATCTTTATATTATTATTATTTATCTTTATATTATTATTATATTATTTATATTAGTATAGTTTCTGACTTGGATTAGGGTGTAATACTTTGTTACTGATTATTATTTTTGTCTATATACAAAAAACTCGTTCCTATAAATAATAATTCATTTAATAGTGCTTCCTTATTCAGTTAAATGTTTTCCTAAAGAAACTGGAGGACTGTACCATGGAAATGGAGGCAAGAGAAACCATAAGGATTTATTGAATGTCCACTGTATACAAAATGTTATACTGAGAACTGTGGGTGATACAAAGCAATGATCACCACCCAGAAATCCTAGAGAGGGATTTCACAGTAGAAATATTGACAGCCTCAATATCAAGAACTTTTGAGTTCCATTCCCAGATATCTCCTGGCCTTGTTTTCCTTGGTGTATCATTTGAACATCTCAGTGCTCTAGGTAGTCTCCAAGTCTCCAAGTTGCAGAGGAAGCAAAAACTATACTGGGCAAAGGAGTTTCCTTATTAGAAGTTCATTATACTTGGGGCGGCTAGGTGGCGCAGTGAATAGAGCGCCGGCCCTAGAGTCAGAAGGACCTGAGTTCGGAGCCGGCTTCAGACACTTAATCCACACAAACAAAAACCTAGCCGTGTAACCTTGGGCAAGTTACTTAACCCCAATTGCCCTAAAGGGGCGGCTAGGTGGCGCAGTGAGTAAGAGCGCCGGCCTCGGAGTTGGGATGACCCGAGATCAGATCCGACCTCAGAAAATGAGCACCCACGCATAAATCAAATGACTAGCCGTGTAACCTTGAGCAAGTTACTTAACCCCAATTGCTTTAAAAAAAAAGAAGTTCATTATACTGATGAAATCATAGGTCCAGTAAAAACAAACAAATGAAAACTCTAATCCTATTTTACAAGGTCCAGTCTAAATTCAGTTCCTTCCATGCCCCACTGCCGACTCCTCTGTATAAAATGGGAGCTGAAATAGATGATCTCTAAAGTCTATTCTAAGAATATCAATCATTAAACATTTATTGAGCATCTACTATGCTCCAGGCACTGTGTTAAGTGCTACATAGAATATCCTGTGATACTGCTCTTCTGGCCTCTCTTCCCTGTCAGAGCTCCCATTCATTGTACTTCAGTGTACTCTATCTGTCATCAAGTGACATTGGCTCTTTAAGTGACACTTGCTCCCTTCTATTTTACCATTCCCCAAAGTTCAGTACTACAATATAAACGGCTTGCTTGTTTCCTACAATTGAAAAAAAATCATTGACTATAAAGAAACAGGACACAGATTCAAAAAGCACCTTTGTCACTTTACAACTTTGTGACTGTGGGAAAATCCCTTAACCCTTTATGGACCTTGGTTTTCTCATATGTAATCTAAAGATGTTATTATAATCTGTTCACAGCTCTCTGCAATACAGCAATCTTCCAGCAGATGGTATTTACCCTCCATCTGCCAATCAGTTCTGTCCTCACTCTCCTTAGTTGACTCTCTTCCAGAAGATAGCACTTATTCCATTTCTCATGGGACCAGCTCACTATTTTATTCCTCATGGAGGTTGATAGGGAGTAATTTCCCATGTTTCTCTAATTTGTTTACAATTTGAAGTTTTATATCTAGATCACATATCCATTTGGGGCTTATGTTTGGCATAAGATATGAAGTGTTGATCTAAATCTGATTTGTTCCATTCCATTCCATTTTTCCCAGGAGTTTTTATCAAATAGTGAATCCTTATCCTGGTAGTGATTTTTGTGTTTATTGAATACTAGGCTATTAAATAAAATGTATTTAGTATATTTGCTTCTGTATGTTCGTTTACCCAATCTGTTTCACTGATTAATCTCTCTATTTTTTAACCAGCACCCAATTATTTTGATAATAACTGCTTTGTATGATAGCTTGAGATTTGCCATTACTAGGCCCCTTTTGTTCCCATTTCTTTTCATCCTTTCCCTTGAGAGTCTTGACTATTTTTGTCTCCATATGAATTTCATTATTATTTTTCTAGTTCTGTAAGGTAATTCTTGGGTACTTTGGGTATGGCATTGAATAAGTAAGTTAATTCAGGTAGAATTGACATTTTTGTTAAATTGTTTCATGCTCAGTATCAAGGTTGGAGTTAAATGAATTGATTCATAGTAAGATATGGGAAGCTAAGAAATCAAATTATACTATAACACCAATATTATAGAAACAAACAAGTTTCAAAGTCTTATGTAAATTTACATAGAATGAAATGAGTAAAACCAGGAGAGCAATTTATATGAAAACACTGCAAAGACAAAGGACTTTGAAAACTGTAAGAAGTAAAGTCATATTATAACGTATAAATAGATGCATGCATATACATATATATTTACCTATCTAAATTATTTTTATCTATTTTGTGTATTGATCTATATATATATATATATATATATATATATATATATATATCTTACTCATATTTATTCCACAGCCAATGAGTGAATTTGTTTTGCTTGACTCAAATAAGATAATATTTATAAAGTGCTATGTAGTACTATTGTTGTTGTTTATCTGGATATAAAATGTTTTAACTATTTTAATGCTTTACCATGCTTCATGTGACTTACCCTGTTGTTTATTTTTTTTCTATTGTGGAGATTCTCTTCTAAATCAATTTACTTTGTGATTAATATTTTATTTCATTTCCTTACTTGGAACTTTGCCGTTGAGCACAAGATGGTGTGCCACCTGATGGATTGTGATTATAGGATCAAAGGATGAGGAGATTTAGATCTGGAAGGGAACATAGAGATTACCTACTCTACATCTCTCATTTTTCAGATGATGAAACTGAGATGTGTTGAAATTATATGATTTGCCAAGTGTAATATAGACCCTAAGTAGAAAAGCTACAGTATTTTTCTATTTTCTTCAAATATTACTTTTATTTTGTAAATGGTTCCCAATGTAGTATTAGCATTATGGAATGGAAAGTTTGAACAATAACTTTTGCTGTGCTTTTCAGTATTATATTGTAGTTAGTGTCCTACCACTTTATACAATTGCTATATTATCTGTGTATGCACATATATATATATAACATAGATGCATTATATACTAATTAAGTATACATGTGCATATATGTACACACAGACATTTTAAAGACTGCAACTGTGAAAATATTTTTTGAATGAGCAATTAATTTCATTGTGAATTCAATGATGTGGAAAAATCCTAAAGAAGAAAATATTTTTTCCCAGGCAGACTGGAGACTTTGTGACCATGTATTCTTAGCTTTTTGAGACACTGAGTGATTAAGTGTCTTGACAAGGGCTACATATCTAGGAGATTTTAGAAGTATAGATATAAGTTTTGCTTTCTCCAGGGCCAACTCTTTCCCTCTACTCCATCATAGGCCTTTCTCATTGTCACTTAAGTGATTTAAATATACCATTGCTTTACCCTTATGTTCACTTTATTAACTTGTGGTCAATATGAAAGAAATATTAATTTCTCATTTTGGAAATTGAGGACAGGTCAGGGCTTTCAATTGTTATTTTCTTTCTAAATGAAGATTCTAGTTGTTTCTTTCCGTATTTACTCCTAACGAAAAGAAAGTATTCCCCGGGGATACAATTCTGAGGGCCAATATACACTTTCATTCTAAGTAAAAGTTAGTGCAGTCTTTTGAACAGGATCAGATTAGAATCCCTTCTCTGATATTCAATCATGGTATGGAACTGACTTGTTTGTCACATGGTATGCCAGCTGATGAGAAACTCTGATAGATTTTGCCATGTTGAAACAAATTTCAGTTGTGGTCCCAGAAATAGAATATGTTTGCTCTCTGAAGGCTGGCATGGTCTTCAGCAAAGCATGAAGAAATTTTCATGAGTAATCTGCACATTTGATTGTTAATCTTTTGGCCATAGTAATTTATGGAAAAAGAAGCACTTTTAAAATGTCCTTGGTTTTATGTAAATCCCTTTGCTCATTGGATCCAGAAGTAAAATTCAAAAGCAAATACTCTCAGACCTTTATTTGATAGTGATAGTAATCATTTAAATGAAAAAAAAAATAGAACTAGAATCAGAATGTGGAGCTGAGTCCTACCTACCTCAAGAGATAGGAACTGGGGTGTCTAGGTGGCGGAGTGAGTAGAGCATCGGCTGGAGTCAGAAGGACCTGATTTCAGATCCGGCCTCAGACACTTAACGCACACACAAACAAAACCTAGCCGTGTGACCTTGGCCAAGTTACTTAACCCCAATTGCCCTGAAAAAAAAAGAGAGAGAGAGAGATAGCAACCAACAGGAAAGAACTTTGAGTTCCTCAGGTCATTCCACTGACTCAACAGATGAGCAATAACTACAAAGTAACCACTCATGGATTAGCATCAGTGATTGACCACTCACAACAGTGGAATCAGACATAATATAATAAGAATCTTATAGGAAAAGGGATACATGAGTTTTGAAAACATAGGAAGTTACATAAACAATTCAAGTTGATAAATGGAAACCATCTATTTATTGGAGTGCATTTCATGGACCTCCATGGCCTATGTTAACTGTGTCCTTTGTGTTGCTTACCCATCCCACAACAGTGATAGCTTTCCTTGGCAGTTATCTGATTGTCATTATTAAATGAGGCAGAAAATAGGGAGACATATATTTTCCATAGATGTTTACAATTGTTCTGGAGCATGTCCAGCATAGAATCAGAGGAAAGAGGGAGTCTCTATAAAGTTACATATAAAGTTCCTCTAGAAGTTCTTGGTAGTTAATTACATGAAATTATTTATCTCAGACCTTGGAACATTGGAATACTAAAGGCTTTTTGTATGAAAATCACAACTACTAAAATATACTATATTTACAATTCACCTTTCCATCTTCTGTTATGTGAATTTCACCACCGTTCACGTAATCTTCTATGTTCAAAACCTTATTATTTATCTTTGACTTTTCCTTTTCTGTTAGACCTCATATACAGTCAATTACCCAGGCCTGTAAGTTACATCTCTGTCCTATCTCTTATATCTATTTCCTTCTCTCTCTTTCCACTGTTATCACAAAAATAATCCTTAGTACCACCAATCTGGATCATCTCAAAAGTCTCCTAAAGGTACTTTTTTCCTCTTATCTTCCTTTTAGTCCATTCTCCACACTGCTGGAATGATTGAAATAATCTTTCATATATATATATATATATATATATGGAAGATGGCACCAGTACCAACAAGGTTCTACATACTTCTTGGCATTTTGGTGGTGATGATTTCAGGTCCCCTATGATCTGTCCCTCGGTGTCTATTTAAGTGTTTTGCATTACCGTGTTGACACTGAGGCAAATAGAGCCAGACTGATAAACAGTTTCTGTGTTCCATCAGCTGAAAATTCAGTAGACACTGTCTGACTCTGAAGCACTATCTAAGATAGTTTCACATTTGCAGTGTGCCTAGAAGGTGCTAAGAACATTTTATTAGTATCATTTAAATGGACTTCCATTGATATCTGTGATATGGATCCACTCCCTTTTGTAATGAATTATGCTCATGCCTGTCTATGGGCTTAGACAGAATTCTAGGTTCCAGAAATATTAACCTTATGACATTTGCTCATTTCTTGGTCCCTGAGAATCCACCCAGTCTTTTTTGTATATCACTTGATATAGTGTGTTAAATAGTGGCAAATAGTACCTAATTTTTGATGGGGAACAAGTGATATGAGTACATTATAATAAACAGCTTAGCCTGTTTGCAGACCTTTATTTGATAGTGATAGTGGCTTATTGGAATCACTTCAAATTTATTATTATTAGTAATAGCAATAGTACTACTACTACTACTACTACTACTACTACTACTACTATTTTTCTTTGTACCCCTATTAACACAATGCTGAATAATAATAATTTAATGTTTCTTGATTATTAATAAAAATAAGTAAAGCTCACATTTATAGCTAGTCTTAATGTCCAATCCTTACAGCCCTGTGAGTTAGGTAGTGAAATATCATTATCTTCATTTTATAAATGAAGAAACCGAAGTGAAGACAGACATTGTAACAAGACTTGTAAGTATGCGAATCTAGTAAGTGGAAGAATAAGTACTAGAACCTATTCTTTTTTTTCCTTTCTAGTCTAGTGTTATTTTTTGCTATATTGCATCACCTTACATAGATACTCCTATCTTTATGAAAATACGTTAATTAATTCAGTGTAAAAGACTATGAGTTCTTTTACAAAGTGTATCAGATCCTGAGAGATTACTAACAAATCTTTTCATCTTTTCTTCTGAAGGAAAATAATAAATTTTTAAAATATTTTACTGAGAACTTTTGGGGAAAAATCTTTAATCAATTAAAATTCATCATATAGTCTTAGGATTGAAATACTATAATATTACATAAATGATTAAGTCTCTGGTTAATTCATGGATAGATTATGGTTTCTTTTACTTTCTTTTTTTATTTTTTGGTCAAATGGTGGAAAGAATAGCTCATGTGATTCCGAGCAACATTTTCGGCATCTCCTCTGTTCCAATTCCTGAGCCTCTTTCAATAGATTCTAATACTTATGCTATACAGATAAATGTGTACTAGATGGCAGTCTAAGTATCCTTTTCATTTGTGTCAGGATCCAATTTTGGATTCCAGTCTGTGTTATTTGAGTGTATATGAGGTGTGTGCATAAAAATACTTCATTATTCTCCATAAATTATTTTTATTCACTAGTAGCATAGCATTCATTTCATAAAATCAATTAATTGTGATGCAGGTTTATAATATCATAAAACAGATACTGCCACATCTTCCAAGAGTTAGAATTTTATGTAGATGCCACAGCTCATTTGCAATTCTAATTATGTTTTGGCTCTGGATCTGCAGGAATATGAAGATTCCTGTACTTTAAACCATTGTTCATGACTTATTCTCACAGATTGATTTTTTAAAATAGCAGTAACAAACTGAATTCAAACAGATAGATGTGTAGTAATTTTAAAGAAGCTTTTTCAGGACCCAGAGTTAAGGAACAATGAAAATGCAAATTTGCTAGAGGCTTAGTAATGATTTTAATAATTTGTGCTGATTACTGTCATCCTCAAAGAACTAGTAGAGCCTCACCTTTATACCCCTATTTCCTCCAGAATGATATAGATTGTACCATAAATAAAATATATTAAAATGAAAAATGTCATACTTATTTGAAGCTTTAATTTAGATAGTCTCTTATCTATAGTTTCACCTTGTTTTTCTTAAAAAAATATAGATATATGTGTGTTTATATTGACAGGAATTTTTAATATTATTACTACCAATAGTAATAATAATTATAGTGAATCATAAAATACTAAGAATAGTAAATCAGGGTAATAAGAAGAATGGGTTTCTGCTATAATCACAATAAACAGAAACAGTCTCCTATAGAATTTACAGAAGGAATATAGTATAAAAACATTTTAGGACCTACAGAGAGGAATAATGAAGCTCTTCTTATGCCTCTTTATGACCATTGGAAGGAAGCTGGCACCCTCAAAAATGACTCTAAAGGCCTTAAACTCTAAAGGCTTTTGCCCATGGAAAAAGCAAATTAAAAGCTTTTTAATATCTGCAGAAATGGATGATTATAAAAATCTATTTGCATATCTAGCTATAATATCTAGATGCACATAAATGAAAACTTGATTTCTACAATGTCCAGTTACAAGAAACAACAACAAGAATAGAAGACTCATGGAAAAGAATCAAGGAAATATACCAGAAATCTGAGATTTCATTAGTCCACAATTAAAAGAAAAAGTTAAAAGATTAAGGCAATTCCAGGAATTAAAACAGCACAAGAAACAAAATAAGAAATTGAATATCAGTTGAAATTTTATTAGGGTGGCTAAAGAACTCAATGTAAAGAGAACATTCAAAGAAAGAAGTTGTGAAGAATTTCCCGTTGTCTGTATTTCTTATTAAAATGAACAAAATCACATTGGATGAATGAAGAACGTAAAGCTTGTATGCTATAAATATAAATATACTGAATTATATATGTGTTTTATATACATACACATACATATATGTGTATATCAATGTATAAGATCATGCATGTGTATCTGTTTCCATGTTTATATTATGTAAGTATATACTACCAAAAGGACATGAGCAAGTATACAAGAATAGAGAGTTTTCAAAGGAAGAAATACAAGGCATCAATAATCCTATAAAAATAAGTGTTTTAAATCACTAATAATTAAGAAATTCAGATTAAAGCAACTTTGGAGTTCTATCTCATATATCAGATTGACAAAGATGACAGAAAAGGAAATTAGCAAATTTTTGGAGAGGCTGTGAGAAAACAGGTTACATTGGTGCAATGTCAGTCTAGCCATTCTGGAAAACATTTTGGAACTATGCTCATAAAGTTGACAAACTACACATAATGTTGAACAGAGCTATATGCCTTTACTACTTGCCTATTCTCCCAAGTAAGAGGAAAAGGATATATGTATCACCCATTCCCCCCAAAATTATAGAAGCTTTTTTGGTAAGCCTATATTGGTAACTTAAGGGCTCTCTTCTGTGGAGGAATGGATAAACAAATATTTTTATAACTATCATGGAATATTATAATACTATAAGAAATGATGAAATGGACAATTTCAGAGGAACTTTACAAGACCTTTATGAACTGATTGTAAATACAGGCATGAGCAGTTTTCCAGAGGACTGCTTCTGGGAACAGCTTTCAAGGTTTTGATTATACAGCATAGTGGACTCTCCATTTATTCAGTTACAAATTAAGGCAAAACATTCACAGAAAATCAAAATACAGCATTCACCATGTTACAGCTCATCAATTTAACACCAAAATGGCCATATAGTTTTCACCAAAGTGGTCACATAGTTTTAAACAAAGTAGATTCATTTAATAACTCAAAGTCCACCCACAGGTCATACCATCTTAATCTCTTCAATCAAAAATCTTCCTTCTTAAACATAGTACATCCATTTAGTCAATCACAAAGTACAGAGGTTGAAATTTTTCTACCCGTAGGTCACAACTAAATTGCAGTATCATCAGTCACCACCAAACACCCTCTCAAGGGTCAGTGGAAAGCACAAAGGCCATCCACCCCTAGGTCACAACTAGGTTGTAATATCATCAGTCAGCATTATGTACCCAAGGAGATGTCTTTTCATCTTGACTCAAGGCAGGGTCTCAGCTTCCATGGTTCCCCTTCCCACAGTTTCTGTTCCTGGGAAGACAAAGCTTAACAAAGCCACAATAACATTCATCCATATTGCCATAGTCCTCATCAATTAATTTTCTTCTTGTGAAATTAACATAGACTGAACAACAAGGAATGAGGCCTCTATCAACAAATTAATCTGACAAAATAACTTCAAAACAGAAAGATAAAATATGAGCACCACAGTCATGCCTCCTCAGTTCTTGGCAGTTCTAACTAGCCCTCAAAAATCTTGGTCAGCTCCAGCTGGCCCTCAGAAGTTCTGGGCAGTTCTGGCTGGCCCTCAGAAGTCCTCAGCATCTACCACTAGCAATTCTCTCTCTCCTCTCTCTCTCTCTCTCTCTCTCTCTCTCTCTCTCTCTCTCTCTCTCTCTCTCTCTCACACACACACACACACACACACACAATTCTGGCTCCCAGAAGTTTTCTCTCTCTCTCTCAGCATTCTCATTTCCTGAAGTTCTCTCTCTCTCTCCAGCAGTAGCTGCTCTGCCTCCATGATGATGCTCCCAGAAATTCTGGCCTCTTTCAGCTTGGGCTTATCCCTATACATAGCACCAAATCCTCCCTGTTCATCCGCCTTCCATCACTTCAACAAGTCCATCACACTGTGGGATTCACAAGCCCTGGGTCTTAACACTTAACCTGAAACCAAGTGCTAAATACCTATAAGCTTGCCAATAAAAGGGGATCTTCAAATTCCATTACCATTACACTCATGTGGAGTTAGTGATCAGAACTAGAACAATTTATACAAGATTAAAAAAATGGAGAGAAAAATAACGTTGAAAGACTTTTGAATTTTTATCAACACAATGGTAAATCCAAAATGAAGCAGAAAAAAACTAACATTTATATAATGACCACTATGTGCAAGCATTATGTAGATACTTTATAATTATAAAACCCTGGGAGGTAGGTGCTATTATTGTCCCCATTTTATACTTGAAGAAACTGTGAGGCAGCTATTAACTTGCCCAGGGTCACATAGCTAGTAAGCATCTGAGTCCAGATTTGAACTCAGTTCTTCCTGACTCCAGGCCTATATCCATTGTGTCTCAGGTCACTCATTTCCTGAGAGATAGGTGATAAACATAGCATGCAGAAAAAAAATACATACATTTTCAGGACATGGCTAATGTAAAAATTTGTTTTGCCAGACTACATAGGCAATTATTCAATAATTTGGTGTTTTAAAATTTGCTTAGTGGGGGTGGGTAGTGGTGGGAGGGATAAGTTACAAACAAATTTTTCTTCTTACTTGGAAAAAATTAAAGAGAATACAAGTGACCACTATACATATAGGTTAATTAAATATTTATAGACTACAAAATATTCACTCTTTCTGTCATTAAAACAAAATCTATAAACATATAGAATAGAGTAATGTATTCATCAAGGAACAATAGTAAATGTAGCAAAATTCCTCATTTGTTCAAAAAGCAACATATTATTGATTTAGTGATTTGTCAAACAAAATGTCCCAGATCACCATTACATTTATATTTATTTATATAGTCTGTGTGCCAGTTCCACACATAGCTTATTTACATACTGCAAATATATAAAATAGATTCAAGTATAGTGTGGATAGAGTATCCACATGGAAACTTGTTTTCTGTTGAAAACATGCTGCCAGCACAATAATGACAAGAACAACTAATATAAAATTTGGCATTTTTCAAGGAGACAGGTTAAGCTTTTTATGATTCTTCTGAGCCATAAACTCAATATTATTTCCTCTAAATAGAACTAAGACCTATGAATTAAAGACAGTCATAACAAAATTTCTTATTAAACATTTTATTTTAATAGATGCCATCAATCAACATGGCTTCACTGAAAGTGACATCAAATTCCTTCTTTATCACATGCAATCTTTTCTCATTAATATCAAAATCTTATTTAAATCAGTAAAGATGAAAACTATCAATATACAGCAAAGGAAATAAAGACAATGAGTTGATACTCGAATGGAGCTTTTACATTGAATCAACAAATGAAAGAAATATTGACAAGTACCTTGGTTTTATGCTAATTGAGAAACATTGT
Source organism: Gymnobelideus leadbeateri (assembly GCA_011680675.1). Taxonomy (NCBI): domain Eukaryota; kingdom Metazoa; phylum Chordata; class Mammalia; order Diprotodontia; family Petauridae; genus Gymnobelideus; species Gymnobelideus leadbeateri. The sequence continues at coordinate 715,001 of WOXC01008358.1, forward strand.
TTATAAATCACAAAGGGGAGAGACATGAAAGGTTAAAAATCCTTTTTTTCTAAACGTTCTCTGTTTCCTGATTTTTGTTTTATATAATAACAAGATATATAATCAATCATAATTTCTTTTTTTAATCAAATGCTTTATTAACTTCTGGTTTGCATTATATATTTTTGCAAGATGTTGAGTTACAAAATTTCTCACCATTTTCCTCTCTACCCACCACCCCAAAATAGCGATCCCATTGAATATCCCCTCCTCCAATTTGCTCTCTCCCATATCTTCTCCCATACCCCCTCTGACTTTCCAGTAGGGCATGGTGGATCTCTATGCCCCAGTGCCTGTATATCTTATTTCCCAGTTGCATATAAAGTAATAGTAATAATAGTATCTATATCTATATCTATGTCTATATCTATATCTGTATCTATATCTATATCTATAGCTATATTTAAACATTTGATTTTAAAGCTTTGAATTGCAGATTCATTCCCTGCCTCCCTTATCACCCACCCTTACTGGGAAGATAAGCAATATAGGCTGTACATGTGTAGCTATGAAAAACTTTTCCATAGTGAATATATTGCAAAAGACTGGCTCCTCTTCTCACCTGCCACTTGTTCTATTCTCTACTTTGATCCTTTCCCTTTTCAAAAGTGGGTCCCAACTTCCCTCCCCACCAGCCTGCACTACATTCTATCATCCCCCCTCTCATCCCCTTCCCCCCTATTCTGTAGGGTGAGATATCCCATTTAGTATGTATGTCATTCCCTTCCTAGGCCAAATTCAATGAGAATAGGATTGACCCATTCCCTTTTGCCTTCTTGTTCTTCCCTTCCATTGTGACCATTTTCCCTTGCCTCTTCTATATGAGATAGTTATCCTATTCTGTCTCTCCCCTCTCCTCTCATTATATTCCTCTCTCATCTCTTAATTTCACCTTCTAAGTACCATTCCTTCCTATTAAATTGGTCTTGTACCCTCTATCTATGTATATCTCTACACACACACACACACACACACATACACACACACACACACACACACACACACACACATATATATATACACATTCACATGTATATCCATATGCCCGTATACCTTCCTATATAGACATATACACACATTTCTTTTCCCTTCAACTATTGTTATACTGAGAAAAGTTTCATAAGGTACATTATTATTTTTTCCATGTAGAGATGTAAATATCTCTACTTTGATAAGTTCCTTATGATTTATTTTCCTTGTTTACCTTCTCTTGCTTCTTGTATCTCAATGTTAAATTTTCTATTCAAATCTATTTTTTTCATCAAGAATGCTTGAAAGACTTTTATGCCATTGAATGACCATATTTTCTCCTGAAACATGATATTCAGTTTTGCTGGGTAGGTGATTCTTTGTTTTAATCCCAGCTCCTTTGACCTCCAGAATATCATATTCCAAGCCCTTCGATTTCTCAGTGTAGAAGCTGCCAGATCCTGTGTTTTGCTGATTGTGTTTCCAAAATATTGAAATTGTTTCCTCCTGGCTGCTTGTAATATTTTCTCCTTCATCTGGGAATTCTGGAACCTGGCTATAATATTCCTAGGAGTTTACTTTTTGGAATCTTTTTCAGGAGGTGATTGGTGGATTCTTTGAACCTCCCTTTTGCCCTCTGGTTCTAAAACACCAGGACAATTTTCCTTGAGAATTTCTTGACGTATGATTTCTAGGTTCTTTTTTTGATCATGACTTTCAGGCAATCCAATCAACTTAAAATTATCTCTCCTGGATCTGTTTTCCAGGTCAGTAGTTTTCCCAATGAGATATTTCACATTGCTTTATATTTTTTTCATTTGTTTTTATCTGTTTAATGGTATCTTGATTTCTCATAAAGTCAGTAGCTTCCATTTGCTCCAATACAATTCTGAAGGAACGGTTATCTTCAGTGAGCTTTTGAGATGCTTTTTCCATCTAGCAAATTCAGGCATTTCTTAAGGCATTCTTCTCATTGCATTTATGAGCCTCTTTTGCCACTGGGTTAGCATATTTTTAAGTTGTTATCTTCCTCAGTCAGGTTGTTGACTCTCATTTCACAATTGTCATGCGTCATTCTCATTTCTCTTCCCAATTTTTCCTCCACTTCTCTTATTTGGTTTTCAAAATCCTTCTTAAGATTCTTTATGGCCTGTAAGCAGCTTGTATTTTTCTTGGAAGCTTTTGGTGCAGGAGTTCTGACTTCACTGTCTTCCTCCTGTTCCACGCTTTGATTGTTTTTGCACCCAACACAGGAGTGTAAAGTGTGGTTGCTCTCTTTGCTTTGCATCCCTTTACTGCTTATGATACCACTCTATTACGTGACTTTTGGGCTTTTTGCCACAGTAGGACACTGCCACCAGACAGGGGAACTTTATGCCAAACTCTGGGGTTTTGACAGCTGCCAAAGCTATTAGTTGGCTGCCCTCTCTGAGGCATCCATATGTTCTGGCAAGCTGGTGGCCCACCCCAGGACCTTCCCCTAGACCGACAATCCATATCAAAGCAGATTAAAGTAAAAGCAATTACCCCTCAGACTGGTCACTTGGAAACTTCCACATAGTGGCAGCTACATGGCCACAGTGTCTCAGCCACTTCTCGCCCTGGGGGCAAAGACGGACTATATTCTGGAACTACTAAATCCCAAAGTCTACACTACACTGACCTCTCACTTTGTCCTTAGTATCTATTTGTTGATAATTCTGGAAAACACCACAGCTGCTGGTAATCTGAAGTCCCTTCAGCTGGCAGCTGGTCAGGCCTGCCCTGAGACTAAAAGCTCGGGCTGGAGTGGGGCTGGACTTGGCTCCCAGAGCACTTTTCTTTCTTTTTTTTTTTAATTAAAAAAAATTCTGTTTAAACAAATGCTTTATTAACTTCTGTTTTACATCATTCATTTCCACCAGATTTTGAGTTACAATCATTTTACCCCCCTGCTTTTCCCCTACCCAACCTCCCAGAACAGCAGTCCCTCAAGACATTGCTTCCTCCAATCTGCTCTCTCCCATATCCTCTCCCAAACCCCCTTCTACCTCTCCATTAGAGGAAGGTGAATCTTTGTGTCCCAATGCCTGCACATCTTATCTCCCAATTACAAGCAAAAGAGTATTAATAATAGTATTTATATATATTTGAAACATTTAATCTTAAGACCTTGAATTTCAGATCCATTTCCTTCCTCCCTTGTCACCCATTCCCTCTGGGGAGATAAGTAATTCAGTATATTTTGTATATGTCTAGCTATGCAGAACATTATCATAGTAGATATATTGTACAAGGCTGCTTACAATTCCCTCCCCCTCATCCCAATCCCCACCTGGTCCATTCCCCACTTGATCCTGTCCCTTTTCCATAGTGGGTACCTCCAACCTTCCCTCCCCCCAAGGATGCCCACCTTTCCATCATACCTCCTTTCATCCCCCTTCCCCCATTCTGCTGTATGTGGAGATGTCCCACCTAGTATGCATGTCATTCTCTCCCTAAACCAAATTAAATGAGAATGTGGTTTCATCTTTTTCCCTTCCTATTCTTCCTCTCCCTTGCAGCCACTTCCCCTTGCTTCTTCTACATGAGATAGTTTACCCTACCCTGTCTCTCCCCATCTCCTCTTGCCACTTTCCTATCTCACCTCATAATTGCACCCCTTGAGTATCCTCCCTTCCCAACAAATTCAACCTAAGCCCTCTATCCATATATAACTGTAACCATATACACACACATTCACATATGTATTTACATGTCCATATACCCTTCTTCCATTATTTTCATAGTGAGAAAGATTTCCTCAGTCACAGTTGTTTCCATATAGAAATGTAAATAGTTCAACTTTGATAAGTTCCTTTTGATTTCTTTTCCATGATTACCTTCTCAGGCATCTCTTGCTTCTTGTGTCTGGAGGTCAAATTTCTATTCAATTCTGTTTTTTTCCTCAAGAGTGCTTGAAAGTCCTCTATTCCACTGAATGACCATATTTTCCCCTGAAACAAAATACTCAGTTTTGCTGGGTAGGTGACCCTTGGGTTCATTCCCAGTTCTTTTGCCCTCTGGAATATCATATTCCATGCCCTTCGATCCCTCAGTGTAGAAGCTGCCAGGTCCTGGCTATTCTGATTGTGTTTCCACAATATTGAAATTGTTTCTTCCTGGCTGCTTGTAGTATTTTCTCCTTGATCTGGGGATTCTGGAACCTGGCTATAATATTCCTGGGAGTTTTCTTTTTGGGATCTTTTTTCAGGAGGTGATCAGTGGATTCTTTCAACCTCTATTTTGCCCTCTTGATCTAAAACATCAGGGCAGTTTTCCTTGAGAATTTCTTGAAGGGTGATTTCTAGGTTATTTCTTTGATCATGGCTTTCAGGTAGTCCAATAATTTTTAAATTGTCTCTCCTGGATCTATTTTCCAGGTCAGTGGTTTTTCCCATGAGATATTTCACATTGCCTTCTAATCTTTCATTTGTTTGGATCTGCTTAACAGCATCTTGATTTCTCATAAAGTCATTAGCTTCCATTTGCTCCAGTGTAACTCTGAAGGAATGAATCTCCTCAGTGAACTTTTGAGATTCTTTTTCCATCTGGCAAATTTGACTTTTTAAGGCGTTCTTCTCCTCATTGCCCTTTTGGGCCTCCTTTGCCATTTTAGTTAGTCTATTTTTTTAAGGTGTTGTTTTCCTCAGTCAGGCTGTTAACCCTCATTTCATACTTTTCCTGCATCCTTCTCATTTCTCTTTCCAATTTTTTCTCCACTTCTCTTATTTGATTTTTAAAGTCCTTCTTAAGGTCCTCTATGGCCTGCTACCTGCTCATGTTTTCCCCTGGGGCTTTTGGAGCAGGACTTCTGACCTCACTTTCCTCTTCTCCTATGCTTCAACCCTCTTTGCCCCCAAAGTAGGAATCTAGGGTTGAATTTTTCTGTTAAATTTGTTTCCTTTGCGTTGGCATGTTGCCACTTAATTACTTGACTTTTGGGCTTGTTGCCACACTATGGCTTTGTGGCCAGATAGGGGAATTTTCGTCCCGAATGTGTGTGGGGGCAACTTCTGTTTCTGGCAAGCTGGAAACCCACCCACGACCTCCACCCCAGATCACAATCCAGATCCAGGGAGGTTAAAGCAAGAGCGATTACCCCCCAAGACTGATCGCTGGATCTCCCTATAGTTCGCAGGCCAGGAGCTGGAGCTGCCTCTGAAAACTACAAAATGGCATGTCTCCTCAGCAGCTTCTAGCCCCCAGGGGAGGAAGCCGACACAGTCCCCAAATACTGGTCCCAAAGTCCATAGGGCACTAACCTCTCACTTTGTCCTAGGCATGTCTATGTTGATAATTCTGGAATCGCCACAGCTGCTGGTATTCTGGGGTCCCTCCAGCCGGCTGCTGGCCCTGCTGCCCTGGGCCTAAAACTGCCACTCAGGTGGACTGGACCTGTGCTCAGCTCCCCGCACTCTGCGGGCTCCCAGACTACTGTGCTGGTCCTTCCTGCAGGGCTGCTGGTCTGTCCTCAGCAGGAGGTTAGCTTCTCTGTGTTGTTCTGTGGGTGCTGGGGCTCCAGAAGTTGTTCACAGTCTCCTTTTACATAGTTTGGAGGAAATCTGGGGGCAGAGTGGCTTGGACACGCTGTTTCTACTCCGCCATCTTGTAAAGGATCCCAGAGCACTTTTCTAGCTACTTCCTGCCAGCCTGCAATGCTGTTCTCAGTGGGAGGTTAGCTTCTCTGTATTATTTTGTGGGTTCTGTACCTCCAAAGTTTCTTCTGAATCACCTTTTACATGAATTGGAAGAGGCGGGAGCCAGAGCACCATGGAAGTCCTGTTTCTACTGCCTCAATCATAATTTCTTTGTGATCCATCTCTGTTTAATAATGGCATGAGACAATAATGGGTGACATTCAGAATTAGAAGATGAATTCTCAGAGAAAATACTAGTCTCAGTAGATGGAATAGGAATATGAAATAAGGGAGAGTCATGCCTCCAGGACTGTCTAATGAGAGAGAAGAGTGAAATAGAATAGGCCCATTCCACTCATCGTACAGGAGAAGTAGAGGTATAACACTGAGAGTCTCTTATTTTGAGCCTCTTAAATAGCCAAACCTTGCCTCACAATAACATCTACTACTCACACAATGATGTGTAGGATGTTATGCATCATATCACTGTTGATGCCTACCAAATGCCTAACAAAATATTGCTAGAATGATATAGCAGAAGCTTTCTACTTTCCATAAAATAACATGACAAATAACCACATTATAAACATGGACCTCAAAATAGTCTTGAAGATTTGGCAACTAAACTCTGGTGTCAATGCCCCATTATCACTGAAAGTGCTGTCTGCCATTGTCCTGACCTAACACTGATCTATAAAGCTATATGGAAGGAAAAGGTTTCAAAATATAAAGACCTAGTAGAAGTAGAAGTGGAAGCAAAACCATCTGGGGAAAGCTAATTTAAATGTCATTTTCATAAGTCTATTCTACTAGTGAAGTTGTCTTAAAAATAGAATTGTGGAAATATATATATATATATATATATATATATATATATATATATAATCAGTTTGACAACCTACAAGTGGTCATTTAATTTGTTTGATGAACTCCAATTAACATATCTGTATGAGTGTGTGTGAAATTTGAAGGGCAGATACCCACTACTTCCTAGAAGTTGCTATTTTTCCTTGGGATAACTTTAATTATTATATCAAATCTAAATTTCCCTTCTTATAAGTTCTATCCATCACTCCTACTTCTAATCTCTGGTTGAAAATAGAACATATCTAATACTTTTTCATGTTATAACCACTCACCTAATTCATGTTTCTTCTTATTCTCTTCTTATTAAAATTAAGCATTCCCAAGTTTTCCAAAAGATATGCATATGGCACAGATTTCAAGGTCTTTCATTATCATGCTTGTTCTTCTCTGATTACAATCTTTGTGTTTATTAATGTTTTTCCTAACTTATGGCCCACAGAACTTATATAGCATTTTAGATGTTGTCTATTCAGGGCAGATTATTATATATCACCTCTTTATTATTGTAAACTATGCTTTTTTTCTTTTTTATCATTTTAATTTTTAAAATTTTGTATTTTATTTTCCTCAGTTACATACAAAAATAATTTTTAACATTTGTTTTTAAAACTTTGAGTCCAAGTTCTCTCCCTTCCTCCATCCCAATACCCACCACCCATTGAGAAGGCAAGAAATTTGATATAGGTTATACATGTGTAGTCATGCAAAATATGTCCAAAAAGTCATGTTGTAAAAGAAAACTTAGGCAAAAAAATAAAAAAAAAATAAAGTTAAGAAGAATGTTTTAATCTGTATTCAGACACCATCAGTTCTTTCTCTGAGGATGGATAAAATTTTTCACCATTTTCAAAGTTGTCTTGGATCATTGTATTGCTGAGAATAGCAAAGTCTTCCACAGCAAACCATCTTAAAATGCTGCTATTATTTTATGCACAGTAACTTTCACTTTGCATCAGGCCATGCAAGTATTTCCAGGTTTTTTTTTTTTCTGAGACCATCCTGCTCATCATTTCTTATAGTACAATAGTATTCTATCATAATCACATACTGTAACTTGTTTATTCATTCACCAATTGATGAGCTTCCCCTTAACTTCTAATTCGTTACCACAAGAAAAGATCTTCTATAAATATTTTTGTACATATAGGTCCATTTCCTTTTTTGTAAACTATGCTTTTAAATGCATCCCAAGAGGATTAGCTTTTTGACTCCTATAATGCACCAGTAATTCAAATTAACAATTCAGTGTACTAAAAACCTCATTTTCAGCAAAACTAATGTATAATCATATCTTCTCTATATTGAACTTTTGAAACAATTTCTGAACTGAAGTATAAATCTCAATATATGTATGTGTGTATGTAGATACATATCTAATCAAAATGAATTTCAGTTCATTCAATTCAGTCCACAGATCTAGGTATTTGTCATTTAATATAAAAAAAACTTTATGTATGTTAGTTAATTTTGCTCCTTACAATAAGCCTATGATTTTTGGTAATTTAGGTAATTAATATTTTCAGTTCACATATGGAAATCAATATTATTTAATAAAAATACTTTAAAATTTCTTTTAAAGGAACAACATGTTATTCTTTTTATTCAGGTACATGGTGTAGTGAACAAAGCACGTATTGGAAGGAAGAATATATAAATTTAAAGCTTAAAGCTGATATTTAACAGTTTGGGTTGGGGAAAATAACTTTTTGAAGTCTAAATTTCCTCATCTTGTTTAATACCTTTAATAATGCTTGAATTATCCATTTCATAATGTTATTATGATCAGATAGTTTTATAAATATTATAGCTCTATATAAATATGAAATATTACTTGAATAATATTTAAAAACTGAACTTAATGATGCACTCCCATTTTGCAATCAGAAATGGACTGTGAAGTTTTATATGGGATATTAGAGAGATACTCAGTAATTCTGTGACTTTAATACTTGGTCATTTTCATTTTGAAATATTAGAATTCCTATTAAAATTACGTGATTTCTTTATTTGGAACAAAATATAGGAATTGATGGGGGCTGAAATAAGCATGGGGTGGGGTTGGGGTCCATAATATATCAGTAAGCTGTGAGATGTTTTGCCTTTTAATATTAACCACCAGGAGAACCAAGAAAGAACACTGTTTCATTTGTAGTTCATTGAACTTCCTAATATCCTGACACAGAAATTTCTTAGAATTATCTGAAAGGAATCTTTTCCACCTAAAATTTTCTTATGTTGTGTTTGAATGTCTTCTTTCCCCTTAATTTTATTGTTCTTACTTATTTGTGTGCAGATTTAATCACCTGCCCCCACAGTGGTCAAATTCCTTAACGGCAGATACATATTTTCACTTTTGTATCTTCACCATCTAATATGGTGTTTTGCAAATACTAGCTGCTTATCTAATCAAATTGAATTTCTTTTAATAAACATTTATTGAGTTTCAACTGTATGATAGACACTTTCTAGATGCCAGAGATACAGAGACAACATCCATACCATCAAGGAACTTATATTCTATTGAGTGAATATGATTTGAATTAAGTAAGAATTATTCTTTATTTCAACCCATAGGCTCCTCTGGTTATACTGGGTTTGTTGCAGAATTTACATTTTTCAAAGACACAAAATTCCATATTAATGTTAATTTTTATTTCATAGCAGTTAGTGGCCTTCATTTCACAGAAGTTCAGTCTTATGATTTAAGGAATAGTATAGCTGTAGCTTATATAAGAGAACATCACCCGAAAACCACCCCTGGTCCAACTCATAAGCATTTAAAAAATAACATCTTTAATACTGAAAAAAATCTGACGCAGAAAAATCACAGCTATCATGACTCACAATTAAAAGAGTGTTTTTTTATCATAGCCCATATAACATCTTTCTAATCTCTTTTCAAATGCATCAGTGATGTATGTAAAATTGGAATTAAGCTGAGGCAACTTAACATAATTACATACTTCAGCTAGTTTGTTGTGCAGAATTTGCTGGCACAGACTCACCAGATTTTCCAAACTGAAGCTGCCATGTTTTGTATTATAAGCAGCTCAGCAGTATTGTGCATCTGTCCCTCCCCTCAAATTTAATTAGACTGTCTGTTGCAGACAAATCACGCTGTTTTTTTTTCTCCCAACTGTTATAAATGCCAACGCAAAATATGAATATGAGGAAAACAAGATGTTCTCCAGACACATGCCACTTGACTGAACATCAACATGATAGGTGGCTTTGGTCTCATACTTCATCAGGGGGGAATGAGGTGGCCTTTGAAGTCTGGGATTAGATAAGAAACAGAGAGATGTTATAGTGTTTATCTTAGGTTCAGAAGATCAGGGACCTTCTTTCGTCCTGCAATCCAAACTTGCTCCCATCTCTGGTGGTCAATACTGGTCTGTGACCACATATTCTCCTGCTGTACAATGAGAGAGAATTTAAAAAGTGGTAAAAAACAAAGCAAAACAAAGGACATTAATTGAGAATTTTCTATTATTTCATGATCTTGTTTGCACTTCATTTATACAGTAGTTTGAACTACTGTAACCTTGCCTGATAATAGAGAACTTCTCTTTAATAATTTTTTTAATAAACAGAAATAAGATGAGAGGAACTGTCTATATTATCACATACATAGAATTATGGAGCTGGATTCTAAAGCACATATAAACTCCCACATTCTCTGTCATGAAATGAGAATATTATCTAAAATTGGCAATCAGCAATATTCCGTGGAGGCTGACTGAATTATATTGTACCACACTGCTAGAATGGAGATGACACCACTGACTCACTGTCAGTGAGACATGTGTTCTGACTTGTTTTTCAAATAATGACAATAGATTGCATGTAGCCACACATGATCTTGTACTTAATCTCTAGCAGTACCAATTTGTGAAACAGCTGGTTGGTATTTGGAGTCCATCTGTAGCCATGGAATCCAAAGACATGAACTGGTTCAAACTAGAATTGTCCTTATTTCAGGGCTTATTACTAGCCCCGGTATCTAACCAGGTATATTAACCAGCTCAGCTAAGGTACACAAATCTATCTTGTGAGACATTCATTATAATTTTTCCTTCAGTAGTTCTCTAGAGATGTTTAAAAGGGAAATAAATATAGCTCTTTGTTAGGTTTCATGCCAGCAGATTTTAGAATTAATTTTCTATCAGTTACAACCATAAGAAGAAAATGTGGTTACTCTAAAGGTCATTGAATTGAAAATCAAGACATGTAGGTTTTAGTAACTGATAAAATATTTAATGTTAGAACAACAATAACAATAATAACAATAACTGGAACTGATAGCACTTGAAAGATTGCAAAACAGCTCTGTGTGGTAGATACTATTGTTATTACAATATTATTCTCATTTTCTGTATGAGAAAATCAAAGTTTAGAGAAGGTAAGTGGCTTGCCTTTAGTGACATGGTTAGAGACTTTGGACAAGTCACTTCACATCTCTAGGTGTTAATTTCAGTACTTGGCACTGAATAAATATTTATAAATGTTTATTGATTTACTGACTATAAAAAATAGAGGGTGTGGATCTAAGGTTTCTTTACACTCTGTAACTGATTTTAGCACTAGACCTTTCATTATCATATTAAGTAGTAGTAGTAGATAGTTTCATTATCATATTAAGTAGTAGTTAGAATCTCACTATTCTTTTTTTCAATACTAAAACCTGAATCTTTCCTGACCTTATGACATTCTTGTAAGCTGTAAAGTGGGTAAGTTTGTTAATATAATAAAGTTCATGTAGCAATCACCAAGTGACTAGACAGTAGAGAATACAGTCAATTCAACTTCCTAGTGAGGAGTGGTTAACTTGATAGTGTTGGTTTAATGATTCAATCTAACTCATCTTTTTTGACCATACAATACTTACCTTGTACTGGAGTAGGGGAAGAAAAGAGGGATATAGTACAAAATTATGTATTAGTGGTATATTTTAGGGCTTTCACCTTGAGTGTGTCCTTGTGATTCTTTTTAACTAATAAATCGATGTGTATTCATTAAATGTGTATACACTAAAAATCTAAGACAAGTCGATAGCAAAGTATATAACACTGTAATGAATCAGAATGATTTTAACAATATGGAATCTAATAAGATGAAATATAACCATTAATCATCCACTTAAAAAATCAATTCCATGAGTCTAAACTTTCCAGTTCTGATGTAGTAAGAGAGCAGGTCCCCCAGATAGTGGACCGAAAAAAAAAGCATTTATTCAGCACCTACCATGTATATGTGACAGACACTATGGTGAGCACCTTGCAGATGCTGCCTCATTTGATCCTCATACATGCCTATGATGTCGGTCCTATTAGTATCTCCATTTTATATTTGAGGAATCTAAGGTAAACAGAGTTCAATTATTTATACTAGAATGTTTCTAAGGTTCCTCCCTTCAAATTTTGAATTTTACTTGTTCTAGATAGAATGATTCTAGCCTTAATTTATTTACAAATTTTATTGGCAAAACAAACCACATAGAAATGAAGCAATGACGGGAGACTATGAGAGTACATGCAATGCATTGTATAATGAAGTGCTAAATCTAATATATTCAAATATCAAAGGTATGGCATAGATAGTATTATTATTGCAATTCAGAAAAAGGAGGGATGTGAAGTAAGTTTGGATATATACATTGTCTACATATAGCACATTTGAATCATTGAGTCTGAATCACTGATTCATTCCTTAATTCATTCTATTAAAATTGCTGCATGAGAATGACAATCATAATCATTATGCTGTTACTAATGGTCATCCAAATTGTGTTTTAAGGACATTGACCTATAATTTGTATGGTAAAAAATTGGAGAAGGTAATTATAATGGTTTACCCAAAGTGCTGACTTAGTGCTTCATTGTATTTTGGAAATAATCATAGTTCTTCAAGAGCTATGGAAAGAAAGCACGAACACTGGAGACTTTACTAATAGGTCCAATAAAGAACTGTGTATTATTTCTATTGATTAACTTATATTGGGCAGTGAGGTTTATGACCAGTATGATGACCAAATATTGTTATTTCTACCTCTAAATCATCTCTTATATATGTCTCCTTTTCTCCACTCACATAAGCACTAACCTAGTTCAAGGCCACACCACCTCTTTTCTCTACCACTGCAGTAACTATCTATTTAGTCTCCCTAGCTTGAGTCTCTTTACTCTCCAATCCTTTTTCCAACTATCCGATAAAAGTTTTTTTTAAGTATGAGTCTAATCATGTTAACTCTCTGCTCAGTAACTTTCAAGCCCTATCACCTCTAAGATCAGATAGAAATTCTGGCCCTTAAAATTCTTCATAACATGGCCCCATATAATCTTTCCAGTTCTTTTGCACATACACACTTCCACTCTTTCTGTTCACTAGCTATAATGACTTACTTGCTGTTACTCACACATGTCACTCCATCTCCCATTTTGGTGATCACAGTGGCTGTTACTCATATTTGAGATATTCTTCTCCTTATCCAAATACTACCTTCTGAAGGAAGTCTTTCCTACCTCTTGTTCCTTGCCATCTAAGTTTTTTTGAGACTTCTTTTTGAGATTACTTTTCATTTATTCCACATGAATTTTGTATGTACCTACTTATATACATTTTCCCCCATTAGAATGTATGCTTCTTGAGGGCTTTGATACCCTATTTCATGAAATAATAAATGAAACCTAAACTTATCTCAGCATCAAAAGGCAAAATAAAAATAGTCACTTCTAGTCCACTATACATTGCTTAAAAGAAATCACAAAATGAAAATGTTTAGGAATTGCATGTCTGAAATCGAGCTTAAAGAAAGAAAAATACTACAAAGGGCAAAAAAAATGTGATTCATGTATGAAGGAACCATAGTATCATACAAGATTAGACAGCTACCACAATAAAAGAGAGGAGACCTTTAAAATATTTTAACATAAATGAATGTTATCTTTTATTAGATTTTTTTGCATCTTTTAAGATAATCATGTTTTTGGATGTTTTGATTTCAATAGGATTAATTAGGTTGATTTTTTAAAATTGTATTTTAGGTTTTTATTGATTTTCTACTTTTAGATGCATGTTTAATTCATTAGTCTTTTCTTTTACATTTTGTTAATGTATAATTTTATGGATATGATTTTCTCCCTGAGGACTACTTTAGCTTCATCTTAGAAATTCTGGTATGTTTCTCATAAGTATAATTTTTTACATAGTTATTGTTTCTATGATCTGATCTTTGATGCATTGATTATTTAAGACTTTGCTTACGTCTCCATTTGTGTCTGTATCTTTTGCTTGTGGTCTCTGCTTTTTAATAATTGTTTACTACATTCCTACTTCCCCAGTACCTGGTTAATTTTTGTAATTCCATGTCATGCAGAGAAATATGTTTTTTTCTGTCCTATTTAGAAGATGCTGTGTCTTTTTCATTTTTTGGAGGCAGTTGAGATTATGTGATTTGCCCAGGATTACATAGCTAGTAAGTATCTGAGACTGGATATGAACTCAGGCCCCCTTGATTCCAGGGCTGGTGATCTACGCTACACCACCCAGCTGCTGAAAGCTATGTCTTTAAGTCAAGTTTCTCCGAAGACTTGCTAAGTTCCATATTTTCTCTTTTGTTTATTATTCTGTTAGACTTATCCAAAATCAGTAGAGGAATATTGAAGTCATCTGTCACTACTGTGTTACTATCATATGTCTGTTTGTATCTCAGATAAATGTTTCCTTTATGGGGTTGGATACTAAGACATCTGGAACATTTAAGTTCATTACTGATATAGCTTTGTTCTGTATGGTCCCTTTTAGCCCAATATTATTTCTTTATTTGTACCTTTTTGTTTTTTGAATGTGTCTTTGCTTTGTTTGATAGTATGATGGCAGCTCCTGATTTTTGTTTCATTCACTTGATGCATAGTAATTTTTCTTCTTAATTTTATTTTGTGTGTACTTTTGTGTTTTTTATCTTTCTTATAACAGATTTGGGGGTTTTCTTTTCTTAGTCAATCTGTTATTTTTTTGTTAGTTTGTATAATCCATTCACATTTGAAGTTATGTTAGATTTATGTTTTCTGCCATTTGTCTCTAAAATTGTTTTTTCTTTTTAAATTTATTTTTAGTTTTCAACACTTGCTTTTATAAGATTTTGAGTTCTAAATTTTCCCCACTCCCTCCACATCTCCCTCCTCAAGATGGTATGCAATCTGATATAGGCTATACATGTATGATCATATTAAATATATTTCTACATTAGTCATATTCTGAAAGAAGAATCAGAACTAAAGGGAAAAACCATGAGAATGGGGAAAAAAAAACTAAAACAAAAGAAAAGAAAGAGAAAATAGTGTCCTTCAATGTACACTCAGAGTCGATAGTTCTTTCTCTTGATATGGATAGTAATTTTTACCATGAAACTTTTGGAATTGTCTTCGGTTATCACATTGCTCAGAAGAACTGAGTCTGGCAAAGTCAGTCATCACATAATCTTGCTGTTACTGTGTACAATGTTCTTCTGGTTCTGCTCATTTCACTCAGCATCTGATGTTCATGCAAATATTTTCTCGTTTTGTTTTATTTTGTTTTTTGTTTTGTTTTTGGATAATGGAAGGCAGGGCAACTGGGTTAAATGACTTGCCCAAGGTCACATGACTAGTGTGTCAAGTGTCTGAGGCCAGATTTGAACTCAGGTCCTCCTGACTCCAGGGCCGGTACTCTATTTGCTGCACCACCTACCCGCCCCTGTTTTCTGGTTTTTATGAAATACACATTCTCATCATTTCTTATGGAATAATAGTATTCCATTATATTCATATGGAACAATTTGTTCAACCATTCCTCCATTCCCTCCATTTCCAATTCTTGGCCACCAAAAAAAGAGCTGCTATAAATATTTTTGTACATGTGGGTCCTTTTCCATTTTTTATGATCTCTTTGTGATACAGACCATTAGTGGTATTGCCAGATATGCCCAGTTTTATAGCCCTTTGGGGTATGGTTCCAAATTGTTTTCCAAAAAAATGGGATCAGTTCACAACTCCACCAACAAGGCATTTGTGTACCAATTTTCCCACATCTTCTCCAATTATTTTCCTGTTTTGTCATGTTAGCCAATTCCATAGGAGTCATGTGGGACTTGAAAATTGTTTTAATTTTCATTTGTCTAATCAATAGTGATTTAGAGCATTTTTATATGACTATAGGTAGCTTTAATTTCTTCATTTGAAAAATGCCTCTTCATATCATTTGACCATTTATGAATTGGGGAATGACTTGTATTCTTATAAATTTGATTCAGTCCTCCATTTATTTGAGAAATGAGGTCTTTATCAGAGACACTGGCTGTAAAAATTGGCTTTAAACTTTTTGCTTCCCTTCTAATCTTGGTTGCATTGGCTTTGTGCAAACCCTTTTAAATTTAATGCAGTCAAAATTTTCCATTTTGCATTTCATAATGCAAAAATATATATTTACTCTCTATATCTCTTGTTTGCTCATCAGTTTTTCCCTTCTCCATAGATCTGATAGGTAAACTTTTTTTAAGTTGTGATTTTTTCCCCTCTTCTGCTGTAAACACACTAGAGTATTATATTCCTTCGATTATTTTCTTTAATCATTTTAAAGGCATTCCTATTTCCGTTGTCCCTCTTCATCTCCTCTAGTCCCCTTTTCTCATTTTTTAATGATTTTTCTTTAGGATTTTCTTGATTTTTTCCTCTCCTGCTTTTATCTGATTATATATTTCATCCTCCTCTTTTTTCCTCCCAGTTAGTCAAGTATATTCTTCTTTCCTTTCTTCCTCTTCAGAGAGTCCTGTTCCTTTAGGGTTTTTTCATTTCATTTTTGAACACCTTTCCAGAAAGGATTTCTTTTTCTCTCTTCTCTGTCCATCTTCTCATTCTGTTTACTCTCTATATTCTCATTTATGATTCATGACCTTGTGCACATCTGGTAGCTACCTTTTCCTTATATTCCTTATATAATCAGAGTTTACAAAGTATCCATTCTAGGCTTTATCTTTTAGGTGTTTCCTGTCAGTTGTAGGTGGTCCCACTATATAACTCCCCCTTTTCCTTTGTGCCACACTCACAGAACAATATCAATTATTGCAGGTATCAGAGAGGATATTATCACATGGAGGGCCCTTTGCCAACATTGATATATTCTTTTCTTTACCTCTTTATTTCATCTACATTTGCTTGGAAATTTCCTTGTATCCATGCACTCTCACTCTTCCATATGCCATTTGCCCCCAGAAGTTCCAAATCCCCCCCTTACAGGACAAGTAGATTCTTTAGGCACCAAATCTTTCAAGCATCATTTGGTGTAAAGTCCTAATCTCCATTAACCCATTGGAGCATTCATTAATGGAACCCCTTTCCACCTCTAAAAGTAAAATCTTCATCCTTTTTCTCTTCTTTTCAATCTTTTCCCCCTTCTCCTCACCTACTTCCCTGAAGACTCTTCTCTTTCTGAGACCACACAGGTCACCTTCTTCTCATTGCCAGCCTTTGATTTTCCTCAACAAATCACCTGCTCCTCTCTATTTCCTTCTTTCCTTGTCCCTTTTGATGCACCCTATGTTATTGGAATGTAGTCCCACTAAAAAAAGCATTCAGTTATAGGCAAGAGGTCACCAGATTCTGTTCATAATCCCCTTCCTCTCATATCTTTCTCTCAACTTACCTCCACCATATTTCTGCCTTCTCCCTTTCTGATTCTGGATGTCCTAGACCAATGATTTATCTTTGGAACATAATTTCTATTCTGGAAAGGTTTCAGATGTTCTGGGGATTAGAGAAAATGCCTCATCTGCCATCTTATTTCTTACATGACCTGGACGCTGAAACGCTTATTTGTTAATGGTTTCTAAAATTTTTCAGTTTTGCCCCAAATGAAAATGAATGCTCAACAAGATTTTTATGCCATTGCTATTACTAATTCTCTCAAAAGCATCATTTTCCTTATGAAAAAAATATACAAGTACAGTAGACCAACCTTCATTCCCAATGTCTTGCCACAAGAAGATTTGTTTTTTAAGAATATTAATACCTCAGAAGTTATGTAAAGAAGAATAAACACTCAAATTGTATAAATTATCTAGGTTTGGCAAATCCATTGGGCATGCTCATTAAAATTATACACTTCAATGTCTAAAACAATTATTTTAGTAGAAAAGTCAAAGTTTTTTTTTTCATTGTAAGAATATGGAGGAGGCTTTTGTTAAGCATTTTGTTGGAATCTCAAGGTATTTTTTTCCTTTTGGAATTGAGTAATCATTATAAACAAACAGCAAACTAGACCAAATGTTACTTAACTAGAGCCAGGGCTTCTTAAGCTTTTCCACTCATGAGCCCTTTTCATGTGTCAAGACCCCTTTTCATGTTTTTACAGCATTAGTTGGCATTGTGTGGTCTAAGGGCATGTACAGTAAAAAGTGAGTATACTTTGTGTTTAGAACCAAGACTGCAGTGAAATTATGCAATACAACAAGGGCAAGCACTGCTGAAAATACCTCAGATTCAGTACGTGTTTAATTTTTTAATTAATTTTTGGTCATTTTTTTACTTTGTTTCCCTAAGTCATGCTATTCAATACCACATATAGAAAAATCATTCTTAGTTCACATTGTTGAATTAAATTGAAAATATTGTGTAAATGTGAAGATAGTATTTTTTATTCTTAACATCTTGTTGCTCACATTTCCTAGAGAATTTTATGCTACCCAGAGAGATTAAGTGTCTTGGCCATATCCACATTGGTTACATATTCTAGAAGCAAAATTTGAGTCCAGGACATCTGACTCTCAAGTCTAGCAATATTTTGAGAGGAAATTCAGTTTAGGAAATATATCAAATTGATTTTACTCCCTAAATACTGAACATTGAATTTCACTTCTCAGGGTGGACATTTTCTTTACTCACACATAATACAATTCCATACATTTTGGAAGATTCCCTAAGTTGTTGTGCCCAAAATATTCATCATTTGATAGTCAGAATCCTGGTAATGGGCCTTAGTCAATTTAACTAGGCTCAAGGCATAATGTGACATAGAGGAAAGAGTTGCAGCCTAGGGTCACATTAACTTGATGTTAGAAACTCGGGCCTTTATTAACTATATGATTTTGCAAATCACTTATCAACTTTGAGTCTCCATTTCCTTATCTGAAAAACAGGGTAAATATCTGCCTTTTCTTCCCAGCAAGCATGTTATAAATAGCTTATGAGTCAATAGACAAAAAGGAATTTTGGAAATTGTAAAGTACTATATTAATATAGGAAATTATCAGTGGGATCAGTTTTGCATTTGCTTGAAGGCACTTTTAAGAGAAAAGAAAGAACATTTTAAAAAGTGGGTAGTTATTATGTATGCTGTTTTGAAGACAGAAATGTTTATTTCAAAGACAAGGAATGTTCTTTAAAAATGTCACCTAAGTTTCACACACAGTTTAAAAACATCTTAGCACCAATTCTGTCAATAAAAGATGTCCTATATACAGCAAAAGGTTTATGATTTTTACTTCCTGTTCACCCTGGGGCTTCCAGATATCCAGCCATACTATTTTCTGGTTAATTTCCTATCTTATTTAAATTACTGATCATTATGATTCTTTTCTTTCATGTCTGGAACTTGTGGGGCATAAGGCCCCATCTCATTTTCTTCCTTCCCATGTATCCTAAGATGCCCCAGCTAATCCTAATATTCTCTCTCTCTTTCTGTCTCTCCCTCCTTCTTTCCCTCCCTCCCTCAGCATGTTTGCTCTAGATGTTTTTTATTTTAATTTTTAAATTTTATTTTAGATTCAAATGCCAGAACACAAATACAGGATAGAGGAAGGAATCAAAAATATAAACTTAGTTATTGGAACTTAAATACAAAAGAAAAAAGAAAAAAAAGTCTTGTGCATAGCAGAACATATGAGAGGATTCAGTGTTTTTAAGCAGGAAGTTTAAATATTTATGGGGCATAGTTAGGATTTTCAGAACTGTAGCTGGTCATATACAAAATTCTTAGGACGTGGGAATCGAACAAGCATCTAAGAAGGAAGTCAGTTGATATAGAACGCTAAATCAACAGAATAGTCATGTCTGTGGAAGTCCTGAAATATGGGGGAGGGATTGTGTTGGTGCATCATGATTTGGATAAAGGAAAAAAACATCAATAAGCAAACAAACCAAGGTATTATCAAACTCTAAGCTACCAGGAACATTGAAGGAATTACTTGGGGAGGTTCTGACATAAAGCAGATTGCAAATTTGACAGGGAGATAGAATATACTTGTAAAAGGAAGCATCCACTATCAGATTATATTTGAAATAGTGTGTCAAGTCAACCACACCATTACAAAAGCAGGGGTTCTTAACTTGTGTGTGTGTATGTGTGTGTGTGTGTGTGTGTGTGTGTGTCTATATGTTATACAGCAAAAAAACTGAAACAAAACAGAGTTAGGTATGGATGATCTATTATGGCCATCTATCTTTCCTCTTCTCTCAAAATGTCCTCTGACATCTGACTGCAAGTATAATTCACTGTTAAAAATCTAAACAGATAAAGCAATAGGAATGAAAAGAAGTGGATGGATAAACAACCTTCCAGTTTCCTTTTTAGCTTAGTTTTGTTTGTTTTCAGATTTCATCAGGGCCTGACAGTGGGGACTGGATTGACTGGGATAACTGAAATAGTTTGATTATTTAAGTGGCATAAGAGAGTCAAGCCATGCCACCAAGCACATGAATAACTGTCACTCTTCTCCTCAAGAAGTTTAAATTACTCTTTACTGCCTCAAAAAATAAATAAACTTCATAGCATGTAAAGGCCTTTAACTATCTGATTTCTCCTTACTTTTCCAACTTCATCATATCTCATGTACTTTACTTTCCGGACTAGTGACCTTATCGCTCTTCTCAGAAATCAGATTTTTATCTACATCCTCCATGTCTTGGTAAAAGCTGACCTCAGTACATGGAATTGCATGCTGTCCCAGGCTTCACCTTTTAAAATCTTTAGCTCTTGAACTAATCCATGAAAATGTCTTCTACCAATAGCTCTCTTGCTGCCCACCTCAAATTATCTCTTTAGCTTTTGAAAAATCCCAATAAAAACTAAATACCTGTAGGGCAGGAACCTTTAAAAATATCCAACCCCAGCACTTACCATGATGTCTACTTATGTAATAGAAAGTCAATTAAATGTATTTTGGTTGGGATTTGTCAGAAGACAAGAGAGAATAGTAGAACTAGTACCAAACTATGTTTTTGAAGATCCAGTATTCTGGCCTAAATTAATGAAGGATTCTATTCACTTGTCAAAAAAAATGTTTTATCTGCTCAGTATGATGATATTGTACCAAAAGCACTAGACTGAGAGTTGAGAGACATTGGTGCTCTTCTTAATTCTATAATCACTAGCTATGTTAACCTTAAAAATGTCGCTTAATAATCTCTCTGGATCATAACTCCCTGTCTGTAAAATTAAGGAGTTATGTATGATGACCTCTAAGGGCCTTTCTAGCTCTAAAATTCTATTCCTCCCTGCCTTTTGAAAAAATAAACTTGAAAGGTGAATTGGGTTATTTATAAAATGTTTTCTGGATGTTAAGACATTAGAATAAAATATCAATTGAAATATCAATAGGATAATGCTCATATTAGCTGCAGCTCCAATGTTATAGCATAGAGAAAGTATAGACTGTAGTTTTATATTTTTTAAAAGACATTTTGCTTTCATGATTCTTGCTATTAGGTATATGCAATGAAATTGAATATGAGGAGTTTGCATCTAATCCATAAAGAAAAAGGGAAAATATTTTATATAGAATTTAGAGTTTACAAAATTTATTCCTCACAAAAATCCTGAGTTACCCCAGTTTTACAAATGAGTAAACTAAAGCTCACTGGAATCACATAATTTGCCCGTGGTTTCCCAGATCATAAATATCAGTGGTTGAATTGGAACCTAGATCTCCTGACCCCAGTACTAGATTTTTTCCCCATTGTACAAAGTTGCCTTTCACTATGTTTTCTCTTATTTGCCTGGGCCAATGGAAAGTAGAAAGCACTGATACATCATTATGGGAGAATGGGTATGAGCTTCCCAATATGCCCTAAGCCATAGGTATGTGCTTGGGCTCCACAGACTTATCATGAAGTGAATATGAAAAAAAAAACCCAAACAACAACAGCAGCAGGATTTTCTTAACTTCTTGAAATGTGCATATGTTTTGAAATTGTTATAGTTCATGCCTATGATCGTCTATGCAAAGTTGTCTACCTCGAATAATTTCTTTTTAACATACCATGATTTTATGAGGTTTTATGTGTCCTTCCTCTATTTATATCTTCAAGTTTGTGACAAACTTGAAGGCATTGCATCTCCTTACATATTCTACTTTATCTAATATGGAATTTTAGTATGATGAATAACTACTTTTCATGTGGGTTTTCAAATGCAAACTATTCAGAGAAGAGAAATATAAAGTTTGTCAGTTTTTCATTTAAGAAGTAGGGTTTTTATTGATATGAAATATGAAATCTAAAATAAAGTGAGATTCTGACTATGTAATTCCAAAGAATTCTAATGGGAATCAGGCAGGGAAGACATCTATGGTCCTCGGTTTCCTCACTTGGAAGAGATTGGACTGTGTGATCTGTAAGGATTCTTTGATCTAAATCCTATTATGATGATAAGTCAATATAGAAGTTCAAGGAACATTCCAAGAAGTCTCCTTTTCCCTTTCCCCTCTGTTTGCATATACCTAGAACCATATTTTGGCATTGTGTGACAATGAAAGTGGAGCTCAGATGGATGATTTAGACCAAGTACTATGAAATAGCCAGCAAACATTTGAAGTAAAGACTCAAACTGCACATGTAAGCATGGATTTCCAACTTAAAGTTCAAACTCTTTGGTGAAGAAGGCAAAAAGAAAAGAATTTTGTCTTTTCCTCTCTCATCTGATAACATTTAATAATCCTTCCTAAGCTGTGATTTATCCCTTTCTTATTCACCTTCTTGCTTCAAAAGATAGCCTATGATAACTTTGGGATTCTTCTAACTTTCAGTGATTCTGTGATATACTTCCTCAAATGTTTTTGGCCATTCAACAAAATGCCATGTCACCAACTGTTTTATTATTATCTTTACAATGTATCCTAAAGTTTCCATAATTGCAATGACACATTACTCCAATTGACTTCAACCCCTTCCCCCTTTTAGTTCTATTTAGGACAATTTTTGGTTATATCATCATCATTAGTAGGAGGTTAAGAATAGGAAATGGAGGAGGGGGCGGAGCCAAGGTGGCAGAGTAGAAACAGCTCTTCCAAGCCTCTCTGCCCCTAGATTCCCCACAAACTATGTAAAAAAGGACTGTGAACAACTTCTGGAGCCCCAGCACCCACAGAACAACACAGAGAAGCTAACCTCCCGCTGAGGACAGCCCAGCAGCCCTGCAGGAAGGACCAGCGCAGAGGTCTGGGACCTGGCAGCACGCAGAGCGCAGAGCCGAGCCGAGCCAAGCCCAGGTCCCTGTGAGCCGAGGTTTTAGCCCCAGGGCGGCAGGGCCAGCAGCCAGCTGGAGGAACCCCAGAACACCAGGAGCTGTGGCGACTCCAGAATTATCAACATAGACATGCCTAGGACAAAGTAAGAGGTTAGTGTCCTATGGACTTTGGGACCTGTATTTGGGGAATGCGTCAGCTCCCTCCCCTGGGGGCTAGAAGCCGCTGAGGAGAAACGCCATTTTGTAGTTTTCAGAGGCAGATCCGGCTCCCAGCCTACAAATCGTGGGGAGATCCAGCGATCAGTCTTGGGGGGGTAATCGCTCTTGCTTTAACCTCCCTGGATATGGATTGTGATCTAGGGTGGAAGTTGTGGGTGGGTTTACAGCTTGCCAGAAACGGAAGTTGCCCCCCCACACGTTCCGGACGAAAATTCCTCTAGCTGGCCTTAAAGCCATAGTGTGGCAAGAAGCACAAAAGTCAAGCAATTAAGTAGCAACATGCCAAGGCAAAGGAAACAGAAAAATGCAACCCTAGACTCCTATTTTGGGGGCATAGAGCGGGAAAAGGACTGTGACATCAGAAGTCCTGCTCCAAAAGCCCCAGGGGAAAACATGAGCGGGTTGCAGGCCATAGAGGACCTTAAGAAGGACTTTAAGAATCAAATAAGAGAAGTGGAGGAAAAATTGGAAAGAGAAATGAGAAGGATGCAGGAAAAGTATGAAATGAGGGTCAACAGCCTGGCTGAGGAAAACAACACCTTAAAAAATAGACTAGCTCAAATGGCAAAGGAGGCCCAAAAGGGCAATGAGGAGAAGAATGCCTTAAAAAGTCAAATTTGCCAGATGGAAAAAGAATCTCAAAAGTTCACTGAGGAGATTCATTCCTTCAGAGTTAGACTGGAGCAAATGGAAGGTAGTGACTTTATGAGAAATCAAAATGCTGTTAAGCAGATCCAAACAAACGAAAGATTAGAAGGCAATGTGAAATATCTCATGGGAAAAACCACTGACCTGGAGAATAGATCCAGGAGAGACAATTTAAAAATTATTGGACTACCTGAAAGCCATGATCAAGGAAAGAACATAGAAATCACCCTTCAAGAAATTCTCAAGGAAAACTGCCCTGATGTTTTAGATCCAGAGGGCAAAATAGAGGTTGAAAGAATCCACAGATCACCTCCTGAAAAAGATCCCAAAAAGAAAACTCCCAGGAATATTATAGCCAGGTTCCAGAATCCCCAGATCAAGGAAAAAATACTACAAGCAGCCAGGAAGAAACAATTTCTATATTGTGGAAACACAATCAGAATAGCCCAGGACCTGGCAGCTTCTACACTGAGAGATAGAAGGGCATGGAATATGATATTCCAGAGGGCAAAAGAGCTGGGAATGAACCCAAGGGTCACCTACCCAGCAAAACTGAGTATTTTGTTTCAGGGGAAAATATGGTCATTCAGTGGAATAGAGGACTTTCAAGCATTCTTGAGGAAAAAACCAGAGTTGAATAGAAAATTTGACATCCAGACACAAGAAGTAAGAGATGCCTGAGAAGGTAATCAGGGAAAAGAAATCAAAAGGAACTTATCAAAGTTGAACTATTTACATTCCTATATGGAAAAGCAATAACTGTGACTGATGATATCTTTCTCACTATGAAAATAATGGAAGAAGGGGTGTGGTCATATGAATACATATGTGAATGTGTATGTATATGGTTACAGTTATATATGGATAGAGGGCATAGGTTGAATTTGTTGGGAAGGGAGAATACTCAAGGGATGAAATTATGAGGTGAGAGAGGAAAGTGGTAAGAGGAGATGGGGAGAGACAGGGTAGGGTAAACTATCCCATGTAGAAGAAGCAAGGGGAAGTGGTTGCAAAGGAGGGGGAGAATAAGGAAGGCTAAAAAGGCAAAACCACATTCCCATTGAATTTGGTTCAGGGAGAAAATGACATACATACTAAATGGGATATCTCAACCTGCAGCAGGATAGGGGGAAGGGGGATGAGAGGAGGGATGATGGATGGGAGGGCATCCTTGGGGGAGGGGAGGTTGGAAGTACCCACTATAGAAGAGGGACAGGATTATGTAGGGAATGGACCAGGTGGGGGGTGGGATGAGTGGGAGGGAATTATAAGCAGCCTTGTACAATATATCTACTATGATAATGTCTTGCAAAGCTAGACATATACAACATATACTGAATTACTTATCTCCCAAGAAGGAATGGGTGACAAGGGAGGAAGGAAATGGATCTGAAATTCGAGGTCGTAACATTAAATGTTTCAAATATATATAAATACTATTATTAATACTCTTTTGCTTGTAATAGGGAGATAAGATGTGCAGGCATTGGGACACAAAAATTCACCTTCCTCTAATGGAAAAGTCGATGGGGGTATGGGAGAAGGTATGGGAGAGAGCAGATTGGAGGAAGCGATATCTTGTGGGACTGCTATTCTGGGAGGTTGGGTAGGGGAATAATGGGGGGAAAATGATTGTAACTCAAAATCTGGCGGAAATGAATGATGTAAAACAGAAGTTAATAAAGCATTTGTTTAAAAAAAAAAGAAAATGAATGGGAAAATAAAATCTTTCTGCAGACAAAAAAAAAGAATAGGAAATAGATTTTTAATTTCTCTGGTATAAGGAATTATCAGGTTAGGATGCTTCCCTTAACAATGAATCTTGGCATCTTCTCTGAAACTTACAGTCTTAAAGCCTAGCCTAGATAGAGTTGTCAAACTTGCCTGTGGCTGCCGTGGGCACTAAGACTGAGTATGTCTGAGTAGTCCAAAGCAGTAGAATACTCTGAGTAGTCCAAACCAGACTAAAATGTAATTAGGAAAGGTTCACCACCAACAACAAAAATAATGAAATGTAGATAATTTTAATTTATGGTATGCAGCCTATATGGGTTGGTTCCTATTTGAGTTTGACACCTTCAGCACTGAGGGGTCAAGTACTTTGTTCAGGGCATTTGAATCAGATGCAGAAATTGAACCCATATCTTCCTAGGTCTGAAATCAGTTTTTTACCCACTATGCCATTTTATCCATCATTAATCACTGCCCACACCAGTAGCTAAGTGCCTGATTCTCTCTTATGCAATTTCAGGTTACAAAATATACAAAGAATTGTATTTAATTATCTCCTCTGGGAAACTAGCATCTTGGCTAAACATGGTGAAGTGGACCTGTATGTGTAAGGCCTATAAGAAATTTCATGAAAAAAAAAAGTTGAATCAGTTTAATGTATGATACATTTACAATATCATAAGTATTCTATCTTTTACCGATTTCCTTATAAAAGCTCATACAATAGTAAAATTGTATATTATAGATAACTAGATTATAACATAGACTGAAGCAATATCCAGATTCACAAATCTTGTAATCTGAAGAATATTTCTGCAGACTGAACAAAAATTAGTATTTCTCAGAGACCTAAAATAATTAATGCTATTTTGTCACCATATATTTTTTCTAATTTACATTGGTCTAAAAAGATTTGGAAGAACAGTGATTGCTCCTAGGGAAGGTGCTTTAAATTTTTTTTTATTTCATTAAATATTTCCCAATTGCCTGTAATTTTTTTTTTTTTTGCTTTTTGAAGGGCAATTGGGGTTAAGTGACTTGCTCAAGGTCACATTACTAGTTAAGTGTTAAATGTATCAGGCCGGATTTGAACTCAGGCCCTACTGACTCCAGGACCTGTGCTCTCTTCACTTAGCCACCTAGCCACCCCCACATGTAATTTTTAATAATGATTTTATTTTAAATTTTGAGTTACAAATTTTACCCTTCATTTCTTACCCGCTCCCCTCCTTGAAAAGGCAAACAATTTGCTATCAATTATACATGTGAGGTTATGCAAAACATTTTCATATTAGCTATGTTGCAAAAGAAAATAGAAATAAAGCAAAACATAAAAATAAAGGAAGTTTAAAAAGTGTGTTTCAATTTTTTATTCAGAGTTTGTTCATTTTGTCTCTTGGAGGTAGATAGCATTTTTCATTATGGGCCCTTTGAAATTTTATGAGATCGTTGTCTTGCTCATACTACTAAGTCTTTTACAGTTGATAATCCTTACAGTATAGCTGTTATTATGTACATTGTTCTCCTGGTTCTGCTCACTTTACTTTGCATCAGTTCATGTAAGTCTACCCAGTTTTTTTCTGAAAACATCCTGCTCACCATTGTTTAATAGAACAACAGTATTCTATCATAGTCATAGATTACAACTTGTTCAGACATTCCCCAACTGATGGGCATCTCTTAATTTCCAATTCTTTGCCCCCATAAAAATACTATAAATGTTTTGGTATAAATAAATCCTTTCCTCTTAACTTTTATCTCTTTGGGATACAGACCTAGTAATGATATTGCTGGTTCAAAGGGCAGTTTTGTAGCCCTTTGGGCATAGTTTATAATTGTTCTCCACAGTGGTTTTGCTAGTTTACAACTCTCCCAACAATGCATGTGTCCCAATTTTCCACATCTCCTCCAGCATTTCTCATTTTCCTCCTCTGTCACGTTAGCCAAACTGATATGTTTTAGTTGGTATCTCAGAGATATTTTAATTGCATGTCTCAGTAGTGATTTTATAGCATTTTATGTGACTATTAATAGCTTTGATTTCTTCTTCTGAAAACTAGCTGTTCATATTATTTTACCTTACCTTATCAACTGAGAATGACACTTATATTTATGAATTTCTTTAATTTCCCTATTTGAAAAATGAGGTTTTTATCAGAGTATCTTGCTACAAATCCCTCCTCCCTCATTTCCTATTTTCCTTTAAATTTTGAATGGATTGGTTTTGTTTGTGCAATACCTTTTGTACTTTCATATGATAAACTTTATCTATTTTAATTCCTATAATTTCTTCTATCTCTTATTTGGATAGTAGGTCCTTTTTGTGTGTGTGATGTGGCTAACAGTGTAGAAGTATAATTTTGCTCTTATATAAATATATTAAACATACAAATTGGTGAGGACAGACCTACACAAAGAAAATATTAGTTATTATTTCATCAAATACCATTATCCCTCAGTGAACATAAAATATGAATAAAAGTGATGCTTTTCATTGAGCTGTCAATTGTTCATGAAATTTTTTATAATATGAAATATTTGAAGATTGTTCCTCTATATTTTAGAAGTATGTGATTTACAAAATGAAATCAAGAGTTGACAGAGTTGCACAGTATCAGAAAAGAGTTCAGGGTATGATGGTGGTAAATTTGGACTTTATTCTACACTGTCTTTGATGTTTGCCTTTTAAATGACCCCTTTTCATTTTCTCTTTTTCACTAGAGGGAAAAGAGGAAACCTGGCATAGTTTGCCTTGGAGTCAGCAAGACCTAGATTCAGTACCCACCTCAGACACAAACTGGCTTTGTGACCCTTGGCATGTTGCTTAGACTTGCAGGGCTTCCAGGCAGCTAAGATTTCTAGGGTAGGTGAAGGTTTGAGCTGCTTTGGAAGGGAAATTTTCTCACAGGGAATTCCCTACATAGATGAAATCATAGGTCCAGTTAAAAAGAAAGCCAGAAAAAAATAACGAAATTTCTGGGGGAAGAATACAGAAATTGTTGATTTGCAAGTTATTTAGAGGAAATATATGGGAGTAAGAAAGTCTTGACTTTCTTTGTGTGTGTGGAGGGATATTATAAAAAAAAAACAAAATAGATTTGGAAAAATTCTATCTTTCTATGTTACCATGACTATCCTCCTGTCCCCTTTTCTGCAATACTCTGTTATGACAATATGAAACCAATGAAAATTACTGGCTAGTTTCTCTTAGCAAGCTATATGATACTGAAAGAGAAAAGGACAAGAAAGTCAAAAGTAAATTAGGGTGGGGGGAGTGCCTGGAAAATTTAGACAGAAAGAACAGAAATTTAGACAGAAATAAAGTTTCCAGATGAGGAGAAATCTATGCATAGAAAATTGAAAGTTGGGGCGGCTAGGTGGCGCAGTGAGTAAGAGTGCCGGCCTCGGAGTTGGGATGACGCGAGATCGAATCTGGCCTCAGAAAATGAGTACCCACACATAAATAATAACTAGCCGTGTAACCTTGAGCAAGTTAGTTAACCCCAATTTCTTTAAAAAAAAAAAAGAAAATTGAAAGTTAACAACAATGGATTGCTATAATGCATTGAGTTGGAGACAACCAAAGGTAAATTACACTTCAATAAATCATTGTGGCAACCATGGCACCATTGAGACACTTTGCCCTTACCATCATAGAGATACCAAAAGAAATTCCAAGGGATAGTAATATAGATGACAACCTGTGACAGTACTGATATCCCTGTTCCCTACCACTAGATAGCTTGCCATTTACCTCTGTGCTGTACACAGCAACAAGAGAACTGAACACTCATCAGTTTCTGCTGATTTTTTTCTGCTCCACCCAGCCTTATTCAGCATATCCTTTTCCCTCTCTACTCATCTCAGTAGGCAGGTCATATACCTGACCTGCATTAGCATAGCTAGGAAGTGCAATTATATCTTTCCTAAGCCCCTACCAGTATTCTGTTAAGTACACTGGAGACCTGACCCTTTGAGCTCATAGGAATCCTATATCTACAATTAAATTACTCTAAAATCAAGGCCAACTCCCAGAGTCAGCAAAGAGAGATCTAAGTGAAGCTTTTCTAAGTAGCCCCATGAAGGGTTTTAGAGCTAATGAAGGCGTTTATGCCTATGTGGGTGCCACACACAGGCATATAGGGAGGCATACACATGTATCATTATGTGCTTGCCAGGTTGTTCATTTGGTTTGTATAATACAAAAAACCTTTAGCACATTATTTATGCTACTGCCTTCTACTTTACAATAGCTCATCAACTCTCTTTCATATCAAATATACAGCCTTGTTAATGGCCTGATATATGAAGTATGAGGTCACCTGGTTCACCCCATGTGAGGACAAGGTGGAGTGAAATTGCTCCTTCAATACACGAGATACTGAGTGATTGAGCCTGCCCCAGTGACAGATAACATGCATTTCTCTAAAGACATAGAATTGCTGCAATAGCAATCGTTCTCTCTATCTCCTGGACTTGCTGAGAACACCTTAGAGAGAAAAGATCAGGGCTTTAGATCTAAGAGACACTTTAGATATCATCAAGTTCAACATGTTTATTTTACAGATGAGGAAAGATAGACCCACACTTGCCTGTGTCCCACAACTAGCAAATGACTGAGGTGAAATTTGAACTCAGGTCTTCTAACACCAAATATAATACTCTTCCCCCTATTCCATATTGCCACCTTTTGGAGAGATGATGCCATTGGTGGAAATGAGTATTCACCTCCTCCATCAATTATGCCATAAACACAGACACAAAGAAAGAGCTGGAAAGAGGTGGAAAAGAAATCAAAGTCAATCCAGGGCACAGAACAAACAGTTGGCATTAGGTCCAAAAACCAAGAAGTGAAATGACTCCAAAGTTGGAATGGATACAGGCATCCTCTTTATAATTCTAGATTAGGCAATAGTTCCCAGGGAGATGGGAGAGAATGTACAATTGACTAGTCTAGGACTTCAGCTATGTGACATAACCTCAAAAATAGATCTGATGAGCATGTTTGCTTGTCCATATCATAGACAATAGTATAATGATGAATGATCCTATATTATTTCCTTTGATTTGTTCTTGTTTTTTTTTTCCTTTACCTGGAGTGCCCATTGACCTCCTTTTTCTTTAGCCAAATCCTACTTATTTTGGAAGGACAGCTCAAATGCCTTTTCTTTCAAGAAGTCTTTGTTTTAACAAAATGTTATTAATGCCTATTCTATGCAGAATGGAGTGTTAAGCACTTATGGGAGATAGTATTTTCAATAAGACATAGTTTCCTTCAAGGTTATAAAGTAGGTGACATGCCCAGTGCTTTTCTCCAGAGTGCCAAAATGAATAGGGAACCAACAGCAGTTAGGATTCTTCAATAATGTGGAAATTGAATTAAGTACCTATTTAGAGAGAATAATTATTTCAAATGAGAAACTACCAGATGGGCATTACTCTTCTCTGAGATGTAACATCCTAAGTGAGTTCTACCTCCTGAAGTCCCACTCCCTTGTTTTAGCCCTGCTCTTTATCCCAGTCTCAGCATCATGAAGGCTAAGCTAGTATTCCAGTGCCTTTGCTCTTTGCTGCAGTGTGTTGTGTAAGGTTTGTCCATGGTCCCAGAAATACTTATCATGGCTCTGGTTCTTGCTCTCATTGAGCACACAGTCTATTAGGGGTATAGGATGCACAATAGAAATATTTCAATACAAAAAATGAATAATAATATGGTCATAAGAAACCACAAAATATACTATGGAACCCTAGTCAGTTTAGCCCACAGAGATTTCTCCCTCTTCACAATTCACAGTATTTGCTATTTATCCTACCACATTAGCATCATGTAATATGCTGTTTTTTAATGTACTGTTTATTTATCCTTTCATGTTCTTATAGCTTGATAGTAAGAGTCATTCTTTTTTCTTCTTTATATTTTTTATTATGGCTCAGACAATGCCCTATAAAGAGTCAGGCCTCAATAAATAAATAATTGATTTGACTGATTTTCTTTCTTCTTGGTTTCTGACAACTACTATTTTATTGATTTCTTATATTCTAAAATACCTAAATGCTAACATAGGCCACATATCACAGACTCATAAGTCTAGAGGTGGGAGAAATCTTAGGAGAAATCTAGTTCAAACTCCTCATTTTGCAGATGGGGAAACTGAATGCCAGAGGGGTTGAGGAAATTGAGATGATAAATTTGATGAATGGCAGAGACTAGATTGAAACCCAAGCCATCTAACACCAAATTCAGTGCTCTCTATCACTTTACCTCCAAATGTATCAATTGACATCTGTCATGAAATTATCTAGTCACATAATCTAGTTGGAATGATGCATAAAATCAGGGGAAGGGAGCTGATTATATAGCACTGAGCCTCTTTATTCCCCCTATGGCTTCTTAATGTTTGTCTGGATGTGGAGCTGCCTTTGAAAACCTTTGTACTTTCCATTTAGTTCAGCTCCACAGCATGCAGAGAAAGATGAAAACCCATCGTTGCATGAAGTCTTCTATCAGGGTTGAGCTCTAAATTTACCAGCCACTAATTTCATTGAGTGCTTCTATTTGTTCTTTGATTACACATACACTTACTGATTTCAAAGAGGAAGAGCAGAAGGGGATTAAAATGCTTGAGTCAGAAGACAGCCCTGGGTGGCACCTTCAGTAACACAGACCTCATATGTCATTGGGATTTCAGGAATATCAGCTATAACTAAAACTTGGGAAGAATCACAAATAACAACTCCTGGCAAAATACCAGTGAATATTGGTAAGAGGATAGCAAAAAAGTACCATGCCTTCTAGAGATTATTAGAGAAAAAATCTGAAGTCTTAGATTATTACTACTAAAACCCGTTGCATGTTAGTGTTCCAGGAGGAAAGGAATGCTGCTTCTTTGTGATGCCCAATGTTACCATCATCTTATTATATATAATAAGGTTAAGGCCAATTTAACTTGACCTGTTAATGGAACCTAACAAGATTGTCATTAGGAGTATCTGGGCCTTGTAACATTAAAGAAAGATAGTTATTGTCCCCTGCCATGGCAGATTACCTTACCATCTTGAGTGACCATAATGTAAATTGGGTGTTAGGGAGCATCAGAAAGCAGCCAGAGAACTAGAATATGTAATTTTAACATAAAGGAATAGTGCCCTGGTGCTATCAGTATGGCAGTATGGAAGGAGAGGTAGTGAATGCATATTTTGAATATGAATTTGGGATCAGAGCAGAGGGGGCTTGGGAGGAGGGTCCAAAACTTTCATGAATGTGTATTTTTGAAGACACCTAACAGAGAGAGTGAGTAGATGACTGAAGAAACTATTTTAGGGTCCCTCCAGGTGTAATTGTGAAATTTATTCCTAGTATGGGCATCATGTCCAAAGGAAAGACTAATAGCCTGGCTTTCCACCCTATACCCAGGCAGCCTACCCAAATGAGAAGTACAGCTGGAAAGAATAGTTTTCTGGGCATAACTTAGTTGATTTGTGGTTAGATCTGAGTTTTCCTCTGGGTTTTTCCATTGGTAGTAGAATGCTTTTGTGTTGGACAAGGCAGTCCTGGATCACTTGAGAAAGAGTATTAATAAGAGCATTAAAGTCTCTATTTTTCTTAGAAGTTGGTTATAATAATAGTTAATATTTAAATAGCAATTTACATATATTATTTCATTTGATTCTCAGTACAAACTCTGTCAGTTAGATGCTATTATTATCATCTGCATTTTACAGATGAGGATACAGATTGACAGTGTAAGTCAGTATCACACAGTGATTAAGTAGTTGAGGCAGGATATGAATTCAGGCCTTTCTCCCTATCCATTATGCAATGTAGCTGCCTGATTATTCAGTCAGAGGGGAATTTTTCTCCAAGTTATATTCATATTCTGGACTCTGGCCACTTTCTTCTTATTCCCCATTTTGAGAAACACATACAAACAAGGTCTGAGTAGAGAAAACAAATGCATTGTCCTCATTTGCTTTATTTGGAAAATAGGTCAAAGGAGTAGAAACCTCCTTTCATGATACATAGGCATCCCAGAAACTGGCATACTGATTTTCCCCACTAGTCATGCATTAAAGTGCTTTTATTATTTATTTCTCAGCTCTTGCCAACCTCCTTCCAGCTTAACAAGCATGCCTATAATTCTGTCCATTTCAAAGCCCTATGCTCATGACTCCTTTATGGTATAAGAGATTAAAATTATGAGAACCAACTCTGAGCACAGTCACTGGAACATAAATGCTTAATGATGGTTGTTTCCTAATGAACTGTTTATTCTGTTTCTTATACTTGGAATAGAACAAACACACACACACACACACACAGACACACACACACTGTAAATTAACCTAGCAGTTTCCTTCTTACCTCTACACAACCATTTATACATAATTGTTGCAATGCAACCTGTCCCTTCTCACACACAGCCATTCTTCAGTTCCATAAGCAAGTTATCAGCCACTTCTTTGCCTGCCCTAAAGTTGAGAGTTATTTGAATTTGTAATGATTTTTATTATTGTAAGTGATTTGGAACATTTGCATATGGTTGTTAATAGTTTCTGATTCTTCCTCTGAAAAATATTTGTTCCTATTATCTATTTAGAAATGTCTCTTAGTATTTATTTTTATTTTAAGTTCCTATAGATCGTGAATTAATTAATAAGCAGAAGTCACTCTTATGTACTAGGCCAACTATGATAGGCACTGGGGATATAAAAATAGAAATGTAATAGTTCTTAATTTTAAGAAGAAAACATTTCATCGAGGTAGTTAAAATGTACATAAATGAGCACTTATGATAAATCCTAAGTAGATACAAAGCTTCATTGATGGGGAAGGCACTAGTAGCTAAGGGTAGAGGTAGATAAAAAAGGACCTCATGTAGAATGAGAAACTAGAGATGAGCTTTGAAGAAAACTAGAAATTTTAAGAAGCAAAAGTGACATAGGTGTGTGTCCTAGTCATGAGGAACAGCCTGGGAAAAGACACAAGAGATGTAGTTTTGTGCAGGAGGAATAGTAGGAAAACCCATTGGAGCTAAGCAGTGCAGAGTACTCTCACACAGAGGGATTTGTATTAGATATTAGAAGTTATAGGGAGTCACTACAATTTATTGAATATGGGAATTCCATGGTCAGACCTGTGCTTTAAGAAAATCACCCTACCAGCTACATGGATGATAGTTTAGGGATGAGATGAATCAGAAAGGACAATTAGGAAGCTAGTGTACTATGCCTTGTGAAAGGTGATGAGAGTCTAAATTAAGATGGCAGCCTAGGGGATAAATGTGAGAAATGTTTTGAAAGTAGAAATGGAAAGAATTGGCAACAGTTTGGATATGGGAGTAAGACAGTAAAGAGTCTAGGATGACTCCTAGGTTGTGAATCTGAGGGACTGGGAGGATGGTGTTGCCCCAGTCCCTCCCTAGTGCATGGGGCAACACCATACTCCCAATCCCTCAGACTCACAACCTAGGGAAGACATGAAGGGAGGATAGGGTTTTTGGGGAAAATAATAGTTGCATTTTTGGACATATTAAGTATAAGATTTCTACTAGAACCCCATTCAGGATGTCTGAAAGTAAGTTGGAGATGCACAATTAGAGTCCAGCTGAGAGGCTGGGATAGGTAGGTAGATTTATAAATAAGTAGATTAATAAATCATCAGCATGGATATGGTGATTAAATGCATGGGAGCTTATGAAATCACCAATTAGAGGGAGGAGGAAGAGGGCCCAGAAGACGGAAGGAGCAGTTGGATAGGTAAGACAAGAACCAGGAAAGAGAGATGGTCTGAAAACCAAGAAGAAAAGGAATAAACAGTTATCAAAGATATTAGGTGTGAAGATTTCTCCAAATGAATTGTTTCCTTTCTTGTCACAGTTTCATTGATTTTGTTTGTGAAAAAAATATTAGTTATGATGTGTTAAATGATCTATTTTATCTGTTGTGATTTATTCTATTTCTGGCATGAGTAAAAAGTGTCTCATTCAGAAGAGTTTTAAAGCTACTTCCAATGTAACTGTTTTTAAGATAATGGAAAATTATAAGTAACCACTTGAATAGATGCTACAAATGCCTAATAATAAGAAAAATGCATATTTTAGCAAGTTTTGGGTTTTACCTCACTTTGCAAATGGGCAAAGTTGACAGAAAATCAGGAATAAATATTTTAATGGAACTGTGAGAAGACAAGAATGCTACTCTACTTTCAGAATTCTGAATTGGTCCATACATTCTGGAATTCTGTATCTCCATTTGGAATTACACAAGAAATATGACAATTTATTTTTACCTTTAACTTTTTTTTTGGAGGGCAATTGGGGTTAAGTAACTTGCCCAAGGTCACACAGCTAGGATTTTGTTTGTGTGTGGGTTAAGTGTCTGAGGCCGGATCCGAACCCAGGTCCTTCTGTCTTCAAGGCCAGCGCTCTACTCACTGTGCCACCTAGCCACCCCTTTCCATTAAACTTTTTACCCAGAGATCCCTTTGTTGTACTGTTACCTCTAGGAATGAAGATAAAAGGAAATATTATCTATCTATCTATTTATCACTCATATATTTATCCATCTATCCTATCTACAGAAACATAATGCAATTACTAATTTTTGTGGGGAAAAGAACTAGAAGCAAAATGAGTGATCATCAGTTGGTCAATGGAAAAAATAAAACCTCATGTAAATATAATGGGATGGTATTATGGAGTAATAAATGACAAATATGAAAAATTCAGAGAAACATTAGAAGATTTATATTAGTGAATATATGTGAAACAATATATCATTGTGTACACATAAATATAAACTTGCTTATTAAGGAAATGTTAAATGAAAACATCTTTAAAAGGTATTTCACTTGGGGTGACACAAAATAAGTGATGATAATAGGAAATGGATAATGAACTATACATAGCTCCTCACAATAGATAAACAAGTACAAGTACTTTCTACTACTGCAGAAAGTTATATATGTTGTCAGATATAGTCACTGTATCACGTGTTTTGTTTAATTATAGTTTTTAAAAATTTTATTTGATTTTGATATTGCAAGCAAGAATTTAAATGGGTTTTGGGGATAGGGGATAATAAGGCCTTATTTCATAAAGACAAATAAAGTGACTAAAGTGTTGAAAACTCTTTATCATTTTCCTAAACTACTGTCTCTTCATATTGAGGAGGGAACTTTGAATTCTCAAAGAGTATTCCCACTGAAGTCAGACTCTGGGAAATCTTAATCACCTTTATGTGCTTTAACTTGAGCCTGATGATAGACTCTAGGTCTGCTGTTAGTTTATCATTCTGACTAAATTAGGAAAGGCTCTTTACAAGATTGTCTTTAAGGTGATGAATTTTGAAATCAAAACAACTCTGTATATTGTCCATATTGACAAAAATCTAAGCTACTTGGAATATTGAGGTATTGAAGACTTATACTTAATGTTCATTTACGAATTTTCAAACATCACTGATTTTCATCCATCAGGGTCCAGAATAAACTCGAGGGAGAGATTGTATTACCCTTTCAAAGCTATATAAAGAGAAAAATTATTGCAAAACACATTAAATACTTCACCTATGTATTTGTCCTCTCCTTTCACATTTTAAGTAGAAGCACTTGTAGCCTGTGGTACTAAAAATACTCTATTGGACTGAGTAGTACTGCATTTGAAAATTATTCTCAGCAATGTGCTGTCAATCAGTAATATAATTCTTAAAAACAGATGATGCATTCATTGTAGGAATTACACAGTTTTACGTTGTGCACCTGCAGGAACTCTAGAGACTCTTAAGGAAGTAAATATATCCATAGCAGAATTTTAGTAAAAAAAATCAGTTGATTAGATATTTGCTTTGAAAAAGGTGCACTTTTTAGTATGGTATTTCAGGTGGCAAAGGAGATTTCAAGTTTAAAATTACTCTTCCAACTCATTTTAATGAACTTCCACATTTCAGGACTCCAGGGCTCTGGTTTTTTCTTTCTTTTTTTCATGCTGGTTTTGAAGAGAGGATAGAGGATGAAAAAGTTTTGTTTTGCTTTACCCTAGGAATTGCAAAGCACTTGTCTATCTTCAGGCACACTTGCCCTTCTTCTCCTTTCCTTAAGAACATCTCCTCTCTCCCTCTCCTCTTCACTACCTCCTAGATCACATCTTCTTTGAAATAGCAGCTAAAACCCCTCATTTTACAGAATTTCCCTGTCCTTATTTCTTCTAGTACCTATTTGGTTATTTCCTATTTATCCTGTATGCAGTTTGTTTGCATGCTTTTATTTCCATGTTATCTCCCCTATTAGATTGTGTGTCCTTCAAGAGCAACAACTGTCTTTTGCTTCTTTGTATCTGCAGCACTTAGCACAATGCTTGGCACATAGTATGCACTATAATAAATATTTATTGACTGACTAATTGAATTATTTACTATTCCAACTTCTGAGGTAGGAGTGGAGAAAGGGAACAACTATTTGATTAATCATTTTTTTTATGTATAAAGGGCATATACTCTAAGTAATTATTGTCCAATGAATGGTGAGATATACAAATATACTTTAAATGTAAGGGATGTCCCTGAGGAAATTATAGTTTAGTTGGATAGAAATTATAAATAATTTCTTGTTTTTATATTATTATATTGTAATTTCTTATTATTAGGACAATAAGATCACATTTCAACCCTATGAAGTTGATGTTATTGTCCCAATACTGTGGATAAAACAACTGAGAATCAGAGAAGTTAAATGAATTGCAATCAAGTCTACTGATTCAATTTCTAGTACCCTCTCTGTTGCCTATCCATATAATAAAAAAATGAAATGCTTCAAAAGCTCTGATTTCCTCAATGTGCTTACTTCCGTTTTTGAAACAGATCAAAATGACTGCATAGAATAAAATATAATTTTGTGAGTTACTGTGCTGAAATGCATCATAACTTGGTGGACAGCTTTTCTGTAGTCTTTCCTTTGTAGACAGACTGTCACAAGCCGTATATTTGCCAACAAGTTGGTCCTGAAGAGTTATCTTCTTCTGATATTACCTTCAAGAAGTTAAAGTTTGTTCTTTAGTTAACTCTTCAATGATTTGCAATTGCCCTCGTTCCATGTCTACATTGAACCAGAATTAACACCGTGCTAGTGTTAGACCTCTACTGATAGGGCAAATGGAATCTCTAATATGTTATTTTAATTTAGAGAGAAGGATCATGTTTCACTAGGGTTTTCAGGGCAGGGAACTAGTCATACTCTGAATATTAAGGGGTAGTGAATAAAAAGAAAATTGGGAAAGAGACCATAAGTTTTGTAAGTAGTAGTCACCTCAAGAAAGCTCTTTCATTCTGAACTCATATACTCGATAGCTTTGGATTCCATATGACAATGAAGAGTATTTGACCCTTGGCTTTCTTAATAAGAGCTATGTAGGAGCATCACGTTAAGTTATTTCATGTGATCATCAATGGGGTTACCTTTCTAAAAGATGGATGCTTGGTACCCACAATATTGGTTAAGAAAGGAATGCCTGCATTTCAATAAAAAAAAAATCAATTTTTTTTTGCTCTTGTGCTGAATAACCCATTACATATAACTCCTAGGTAATGACTTTTGACTGCTGATTTTCCTTTTTACAAAAAAAAATACCTTACATAATTTAATTAAAATTAATTAGTTAGCTTATTAAATTACTAATTCAATGAATTATTGATCTAAACCTTATTATTAAATAAATTTACAAGATAATTTTAATAAAATTTAATTTAACAAATTAATAATTTTACCAGATCAGGAAAAAATATAATTTTTGTATGTGTAAAAGTGATTTATAAATCCTGCTTATTGCCTTGCATATCATAGATATTTGTTGATTGGATTGTTCATTTCCCGAATACAGTAATGCCTGATGTTCCATTTTAATGTCATTACAGTTTTTCTGGAGAGGCTATTGAACTTAACTTTTAAATTATTATGCCTTTTCCCCAACTCTCTGTAAAAAAATGTCACTTAAATTCACTAACTTTGACAAAGCTAATTTTCACATCAGAGAAACAATCAATAACTTCATCCAAGAGAATGACAATAATGAGACATTATGAAAACTTATGGGATCCATCCAAAGCAGTTCTTAGGGGAAATATTATATCTCTAAATGCTTACATGAATGAAATAGAGAAAGAGATCAATGAATTAGGCATGCAACTAAAAAAGCTAGGAAGAGAATGAATTAAAAATCCCTAATTAAGTACCAAATTAGAAATTTTGAAAATTAAATGTGAGATTAATAGAATTGAAATTAAGAAAACTATTGAATTAATAAATAAAACTAAGAGCTGGTTTTATGAAAAAAATAGATAAATCTTTGGTTAATTTGATTAAAAAAAAAGAAAACCAAATTACCAGTTTCAAAAATGAAAAGGGTGAATTCACGACCAATGAAGAGGAAATTAAAACAATACTTAGGAGCTATTTTGCCCCACTGTATGCCAGTGAATCTGTCAATCTTAGTTTAATCGATGAATATTTACAAAAATATAAATTGCCCAGATTAGTAGAAGAAGAAATAAAATACTTAACCCCATTTCATAAGAAGAAATTGAACAAGCCATCAATGAAGAAAAAATCTCCAGGGCCAGAAGGATATACAAGTGAATTCTACCAAACATTAAAAAAAAAAAAAACAATTAATACCAACACTATACAAATTATTTGGGAAAATTGGAGAAGAAGTACTACCAAATTCTTTTTATGACACAAATATAGTGCTGATACCTAAACCAGGAAAAGTCAAAGCAAAGGAAGTTATAGACTAATTTTCCTAACAAATATTGATACAGAAATTTAAAATACAATATTATCAAGGAGAATATAGCAATTTATCACCAGGATAATACACTATGATGGCATGGGATTTATACCAGGAAGTAGGACTGGTTCAATATTAGGAAAACTATTAGCATAATTGACCATGTCAATAACAAAACTAATAGATATTATATGATTATCTCAATAGTTGCATTAAAAGCTTTTGACGCAATACAGCACCCATTCCTAGTAATAACACTAAAGAACATAGGAATAAAAAGAGTTTTTCTTAAAATTGTTAAGTAATATCTATCTAAAACTATTAGGAAGCAAGATGTGTAGTATCTATCTAAAACCATTAGCAAACATGTAGGATAAGCTAGAAACTATGCCAGTAGGATCAGGTATGAAACAATGATGCCTGTTGTCACCTCTATTATTTAATATTGTATTAGCAATATTAGTTTTAGCAATAAAAGAAGAAAAAGAAATTGAAAGAATTAGAATAGGCAATGAGGAAACAAAACTATGACTCTCTGCAGAAGCTATGATAATATAGAGAATATTAGAGAATTATATTGGGTATATTAAAAAATCCTTGAGAATCAGCTTTTAAAAATTACCCAAAATAATTAACAACTTTAGCAAAGTTGAAAGATATAAAATAAACCCACATATATCCTTGGCATTTATATTTATTTCTTAAAAACCCCCAAGAGCAAGAGATAGAAGGAGAAATTTCATTTAAAATAAATGAAGACAATATAAAATATTTGAGAGTCTACCGTACAAGACACACCCAGGAACTACATGAAGAAAATTACCAAACATGTTTCTTTGTTTTTTTTCCCATGCTTTTAATATACTTTTAAATGCATAAAATAAAATTGCATTAAAATAAAGCATGATAAAAATGTTTTAAAAATGCTTTAAAAATAAGCCAAATAGAGTAAGAGCCTAGAAAAAGTATGTATTACATAGACAAAAGAGAATATTTCCAAGAAATATACAAGTCTCCCTTAAAGTCCTACTATGGTACATATATCACAGTGGTGTGTTTTTTTTTCTAAACTTTTTTTTAAACAAATGCTTTATTAATTTCTGTTTTACATCATTCATTTCCACCAGATTTTGAGTTATAATCATTTCCCCCCCCGTTATTCCCCTACCCAACCTCCCAGAATAGCAGTCCCACAAGATATCGCTTCCTCCAAACTGCTCTCTCCCATACCTTCTCCCATACCCCCTTCGACTTTTCCATTAGAGGAAGGTGAATCTTTGTGTCCCAATGCCTGCACATCTTATCTCCCAATTACAAGCAAAAGAGTATTAATAATAGTATTTATATATATTTGAAACATTTAATGTTAAGACCTCGAATTTCAGATCCATTTCCTTCCTCGCTTGTCACCCATTCCCTCTTGGGAGATAAGTAATTCAGTATATGTTGTACATGTCTAGCTATGCAAGACATTATCATAGTAGATATATTGTACAAGGCTGCTTATAATTCCCTCCCACTCATCCCACCCCCCACCTGGTCCATTCCCTACATAATCCTGTCCCTCTTCTATAGTGGGTACTTCCAACCTCCCCTCCCCCAAGGATGCCCTCCCATCCATCATCCCTCCTCTCATCCCCCTTCCCCCTATCCTGCTGCAGGTTGAGATATCCCATTTAGTATGTATGTCATTTTCTCCCTGAACCAAATTCAATGTGAATGTGGTTTTGCCTTTTTAGACTTCCTTATTCTCCCCCTCCTTTGCAACCACTTCCCCTTGCTTCTTCTACATGAGATAGTTTACCCTACCCTGTCTCTCCCCAATCTCCTCTTGCCACTTTCCTCTCTCACCTCATAATTTCATCCCTTGAGTATTCTCATTTCCCAACAGATTCAACCTATGCTCTCTATCCATATATAACTGTAAGTATATACACACACATTCACATATGTATTCATATGAACACACCCCCTTCTTCCATTATTTTCATAGTGAGAAAGATATCATCAGTCACAGTTATTGCTTTTCCATATAGGAATGTAAATAGTTCAACTTTGATACGTTCCTTTTGATTTCTTTTCCCGATTACCTTCTCAGGCATCTCTTGCTTCTTGTGTCTGGATGTCAAATTTTCTATTCAGTTCTGGTTATTTCCTCAAGAGTGCTTGAAAGTCCTCTATTCCACTGAATGACCATATTTTCCCCTGAAACAAAATACTCAGTTTTGCTGGGTAGGTGACCCTTGGGTTCATTCCCAGTTCTTTTTCTCTCTGGAATATCATATTCCATGCCCTTCGATCCCTCAGTGTAGAAGCTGCCAGGTCCTGTGCTATTCTGATTGTGTTTCCACAATATAGAAATTGTTTCTTCCTGGCTGCTTGTAGTATTTTCTCCTTGATCTGGGGATTCTGGAACCTGGCTACAATATTCCTGGGAGTTTTCTTTTTGGGGTCTTTTTCAGGAGGTTATCGGTGGATTCTTTCAACCTCTATTTTGTCCTCTGGATCTAAAACATCAGGGCAATTTTCTTTGAGAATTTCTTGAAGGGTGATTTCTAGGTTCTTTCTTTGATCATGGCTTTCAGGTAGTCCAATAATTTTTGAATTGTCTCTGCTGGATCTATTTTCCATGTCAGTGGTTTTTCCCATGAGATATTTCACATTGCCTTCTAATCTTTTGTTTGTTTGTATCTGCTTAAAAGCATCTTGATTTCTCATACAGTCATTAGCTTCCATTAGCTCCAGTCTCACTCT
Organism: Gymnobelideus leadbeateri; assembly: GCA_011680675.1. NCBI lineage: Eukaryota > Metazoa > Chordata > Mammalia > Diprotodontia > Petauridae > Gymnobelideus > Gymnobelideus leadbeateri. Next base: position 758,160 of record WOXC01008358.1, read on the forward strand.
GAAGGAATGAATCTCCTCAGTGAACTTTTGAGATTCTTTTTCTATCTGGCAAATTCGAATTTTTAAGGCATTCTTCTCCTCATTGCCCTTTTGGGCCTCCTTTGCCATTTGAGTTAGTCTATTTTTTAAGGTGTTGTTTTCCTCAGTAAGGCTGTTGACCCTCATTTCATACTTTTCCTTCATCCTTCTCATTTCTCTTTCTAATTTTTCCTCCACTTCTCTTATTTGATTTTTAAAGTCCTTCTTAAGGTCCTCTGTGGCCTGCAACCTGCTCATGTTTTCCCCTGGGGCTTTTGGAGCAGGACTTCTGACCTCACAGTCCTTTTCCCACTCTGTGCCCCCAAAATCGGAATCTAGGGTTGCATTTTTCTGTTTCCTTTGCCTTGGCATGTTGCCACTTAATAACTTGACTTTTGGGCTTGTTGCCACACTATGGCTTTGAGGCCAGCTAGAGGAATTTTCGTCCTGAACGTGTGGGGGGCAACTTCCGTTTCTGGCAAGCTGGAAACCCACCCATGACTTCCACCCTAGATCACAATCCAGATCCAGGGAGGTTAAAGCAAGAGTGATTACCCCCCAAGACTGATTGCTGGATCTCCCTACAATTTTCAGGCCAGGAGCTGGAGCTGCCTCTGAAAACTACAAAATGGCATGTCTCCTCAGTGGCTTCTAGCCCCCAGGGGAGGGAGCCAACACATTCCCCAAATACAGGTCCCAAAATCCATAGGACACTAACCTCTTACTTTGTCCTAGGCATGTCTATGTTGATAATTCTGGAGTTGCCACAGCTGCTGGTGTTCTGGGGTCTCTCCAGCTGGCTACTGGCCTGCCACCCTGGGGCTAAAACCTCAGGTCACACGGCCCTGGGCTTGGCTCCGCTCAGCTTCCCAGGCTCTGCACACTGCGCTGCCGGCTCCCAGACCACTGCGCTGGTCCTTCCTGCAGGGCTGCTGGGGTGACCTCAGAGGGAGGTTAGCTTCTCTGTCTCGTTCTGTGGGTGCTGGGGCTCCAGAAGTTGTTCAGAGTCCCCTTTTACATAGTTTGGGGGGAATCTGGGGCAGTGTGGCTTGGATGAGCTGTTTCTACTCCGCCATCTTGGCTCCGACCCCCAAACATATTTCGTACAAATGTTGTCTGATCTAAGTAATTGACAAAACATATCAGTTGCTCATAGGTAGGCTGAGCTAATACAATAAAAATGACAATTCTACCTAAATTAATTACTTATTCAGTGCCATACAAAAAAATACCAAAAATAATTTTATAGAGTTGGAAAAAAATCATTAAAAATTTCATTTAGAAAAACAAAAGGTTCAGAATATCAAGGGAATTCATGAAAAATAAATGCAAAAGTAGGTGGCCTAGCCATACCAGATTTTAAACTCTTTTATAAAGCAGCAATCACTAAAACTATTTGGTACTGACTAAGAAATGGAATGGTAGATCAGTGGAATTATTTAGGTATACAAAGCATAGAAGTTAATGACTATAGTGATCTACTGTTTGATAAACCCAAAGACTACCTCATAGAATAAGGACACATTATTTGACAAAACTGCTGGGAAATTTGGAAAAATAGTATGGGAGAAACTAGGAATAGAACATCTTCCATCAGTTACCAGGATAAGGTCAAAATACGTAAATGATTTAGACATAAATGGTAAAACCATAAGCAATTTAGAAGAGCAAGGAATAGGTTTCCTGTCAGATCTATGGAGAAGGGAAGAACTTGTGGCCAAACAAGAGATAGAGAATATTATGAAATGTAAAATGAATTGTTTTGATTACATTAAACTAAATTTTATTATTTTTGCACAAATTTAATCCAAACAAGATTAGAAGGGAACCCAAAAGCTTGTTGTTGTTGTTTTTTTACTCAAAGTGCTTCTGATAAAGGTCTCATTTCTAAATTATATAGAGAACAAAGTAAAATTTAAAAGAATGTAAGCCATTCCCCAGTTGGTTAATAGTCAAAGGATATGAATAGGCAGTTTTCAGGTGAAGAAATTAAAACTATATATAATCCTGTGAAAAAATGCTAGAAATAACTATTGATTACAAAAATGCAAATTTAAACAACTCTGAGGTAACACCTCATACCTATCAGATTGGCTAATATTACACAAAAGGAAAATGATAAATGTTGAATAAGATGTGGAAAATTGGAACACTAATGCATAGTTGGTGGAGTCATAAACTGATCCAACCATTTTGGAGAGCAATTTGGAACTATGCCCAAAGGGCAAACAAATTATGCACACCATTTGATTCAGCAACACAACTCCTAGGTTTATATACCAAAGAGATCATAAAAAATTGAAAAGGATTCACATGTACAAAATATTTATGGCAGCTCTTTTTGTGCTGGCAAAAAATTGGAAATGAAGGGGATGCCCATCAATTGGGGAATGACTAAATAAATTATGACATATGAGTGCAGTGTAATACTATTGGGTTATAAGAAATTATCAGTGGGCAAATTTCATAAAAAAAAAAAAAACTTTAAAGACTGATATCAACTGATGCTGATTGAAGTGAGCAGAACCAGGAGAACATTGTACTCAGTAACAACAACATTGTGCAATGATAAACTTGGCTCTTCTCAGCAATATGATGATCTAGGAGGATTCTAAAATACTTGTGATGGAAAGTTCTATCCACATCCAGACAAAGAACCATGGAGTCTGATGGCAGATTTAAGCATTCTGTTTTCTCTTTTTCCCCTTTCTTTTTGTTTTTCCCTTTTGTTCTTATACCTCTTACACAACCTGAATAATATGAAAATATGCTTAATATGATTGCCAGGTATAATCTATATCAGATAGCTGGCCATCTTGGGGAGGAGAGAGAAGGGAGGGAGGGAGTAAAAAAAGTGGAACCCAAAAATCTTATAAAATTGAATGTTGAAAACTCTTTTTAAATGTAATTGGAAAAATTAAAATATGATTAACTGCGGAAAAAGTATATTGAGCCTATTTTCCCCCAGAAAGCCAGCTGTTAAATATTTAATAGCACATGGTGTCTTTTCTTTGGCCTCTGACCCACAGCACCTTTTTTGCTAATATTATTTTTATGAAGTAATACGTGCTTAATTTCAGAAGGTAATTTGAAATGTTTAGTCATTTTAATAGGGTAATTTGAATGTCCTGAATCTGCAGATAATACAGAAATTAGTCATAAAGACTAATGTGGGAGAGGGGGAAGGCCGGTTTAAGTATATGTATAATAATAAAGCTCTGGGGCAAGATTGTTTTTTTTGTAAAAGACTTTTATGGGATTTGTTTATGGATGAATCAATCACAACAAAGCACAATATGAATTAGTAGACCCATTTTCCTTCCTTTACCATTACTCAAATCTTCTTTTCTTACTAATTTCTCTTTTGGTGTTATTGAGGGTACCACTATAGTTCCCATGCAGGTTTTTAATGTCAGAGTTGCTGTTGAGTCCCCTCACTTCCTTTTTATGTATTTAGCTGCCAATTTTTAAAATTAAACCTCTGAAATATATTGCACATTATTTCCTTCTTTCAACTCACACAGCTTTCATTCTAATTTAGCCTATACCACCTCTGTCCTGAAATACTGCAATAACCCATGATTGTCCCAATGCCTCAAGTCTTTCCCATCTTGACTCCATGTAGCTGCCAAAGTGATCTTTTTAAAGGGCAACTCTGATTATGTCATTCCCCCACTTAGTAAACTCCAGTGGTTCTCCATAGGCTCTAGGCTAAAATATAAATTTTTTTGCTTCCTTTTATAGCCCTCTGCAATCTGGCTTCATCCTATCTCTCCGGACTCCTTGCATATTCCTTTCTTTCATGCATTCTATATTCTAACCATTCTTAGTCTAGTTTTGCATTGGAATGCACTCCATCCTTACCTCTGCCTTACAGAATACCTATCTTCCCTAAAAGCTGAGCTCAAATATCTCTTCTAATATCAACTTTATCCTATTACTTCCTTTTGCTAGCTCTCTACCTTAAAAAATTGCATACCACGTATCTTATATTTCATATTATTTGTGCATATTGTTTCCTTCCAGTAGAATATAAAGTCTGGGTTAAAACACTGTTTCATTTTTGTCTTACTACCTTAAGCACCTAAAACAGTATTGGGCATATCAGAGGTTGAATTGAATTAAGTTCTTATGTGTCTTCATTAATCATTCAATACAAGATCTTACATAAGCCATTGAATTTCTCTGAGACTCAGTTTTCTCATCAATAAAATGAAGAGGTGGGTTTAGATGATTTTTAAGGCAACTTCCAATATTAATATGTGATAAACTTAACATTAAATGTGATTATATGTTTTCCTGTTTCCATGTCTTTTTCCTTAATGTATGATACCCTCCATTCTTCTTATACTCTTGAAATATAATATATCCTTCAAGTTTCATATCAATATGTATCTCTTCCTTGTATTCTTACATAAAGACTCCAGTTTTTTATTTCTTTGTGAATTCCAAGATCATATAATCTACACAACAAAATTAAACATTTGGCATTGTATTGTTCTGTATTGCTCACCATAGTTTCATATTTATTGTTCTCTCCCCAATTAGATACTGAAATACTTGAGGGAAGGAGATCATACTTTTTATTTCAACCATGCATTGCATCTCATCTCTGTCTCTCCCTTTCCAGAAACAAGGGCATCTTGACACCTATATGCTACTGCTACCCTATTTCTACTCACCAGGCTCAGCACACTTTGGTCTAGAATACCTCATCCTGGTGTTGATTGTTTTATTGCAATCACCAATATAATTAGTTTGCCCTAAGTGTCTTACAATGTTTCTCCCTTTACTGTATACTACCTAATTATCTGTGAGGTTATCTCACCATAAGCCTACACCCCAATTTTCTATCTCTTGCTTTTTAACACAGTAAACAAATCAATAATATTTTTGCTTCTGGAATGTGAATGTCAATTGATTATTCTATACATTAATTCATTATTACTAAGCCAAAATTTCCTTCCCTGGCTACTATTCCTATACGTATTTTCTTCTTTTATTAGGTATGTTCTTTGAGAGCTTAGTGAATTTATATTTATTTATTTGTTCATTTATGTATGCAACCATTCATTGATCTCCTCTTCATGGCTTTGTATGATACTGATCATATAGAGATATCTGTGGTATATGGGCAAAGGCATGAGATTTAGAGTCAGAAGATCTGGCTTCAAAGGCTATCTCACCTAGCAATGGACAAGCAATTTCAATTTTCTGAGCCTCAGTTTTCTCTCTTTGAAATGGTGGTAATACCAATTGAACCTATACCTATCTTACAACACAGTATACAGAAAAATGCTTTGTAAATATTAATTTACTATATATATATATATATGAGTTATCATTCAAATGAGGTAAAATTTCTCTAAATCACATAGTCTTATCTAGAACTGAGTATTTTTATTGCAACTGTGAGTACTCAAATATGCTCTTTTCACTGTAAGAATACAAAGTGAATATTCCATGGACCAAAGGCTAACAACTACATTAGAGGTTGAGTTTGTGCCAGGCCTAGCAAGGACTGGTTAATACCAAGCTCTGCCATTTAGGTGAAATATCTCTTGCAAATACTTTCCAAAAACTCACCTCTAATGCATAGGTGCATTTGACTTAAGAATAAGTGAAATGTTTCACCTGCAATTAGTAGAAATGGTTCATAATATATGAATTCTTAAGACAGTCAGTTGAATCTAACCTTACTTACCCTGGAAGAAGCTCTACTTCCCGCTAGCAAAAATTGAATCAACCATTAATAATGTACTGTGATATGCAGAGAAAGACACTTAGCCCATAGAAGTGATTCATTCACCTTCATTCCGGAAATGACATTCCAATGGGGCAAGCCAACTTTATAAGCTGCTACAGAAGACACTATTTCTACCAGCCAAAAATCACCAAGGTTCACATTTCTGCTTTGATTGGGATTCTAAAAGGTTCTTGGCAAATGCTACAGGATGTTCTGTACAGAAGGCAAATGGTAATAATTGGAGAAAATTGGGCATTATGCTTGAATGGAATTCAGAAGGATCCATGGCTCTTGTTCTCTTATATCACTTATAATTGAGGGTTAGCATAATGCAATCTTGCAAAATTAAGGATGTGTGTTTTGAAAAAGCATAGACAATGGTTGAAGGAAGAGGGAATAAAAGAATAAAACATACCAATGTATATAAATATATAAAAACACCAAGCACTTAATATCACTGGAATGATTTAAAATATATAGAGGCTTATTCTTCTTTACATAACTACAGTGCTCCTATATTCAAGGAGAAATAGTCAACATCCAAGAGTCTCTGCTTTTGTAATCCCCTGAATGAAAAATATGAGGGCCTTTCCTTATAGAAGATATACCTTTTAATGTTAACTAAGAGTTCCAATTCTTGATGGAGATTATGGAGAATGAGATTTTAACCTAAATCTAAACATTTTCAGAATTCGGAGGCCCATATTGATTTTGCAGCTATATTTGAAGTATCATACTCTATTTTCAGCTTCATCTTTTAATTAGGGCATTGATAAAGTGAAATTCATCTAGAAAAGAGAGACCAGGATGGCAAAAATATGAACATCCATTTCACGTAAAGATTGCTTCCAGGATCCATGGAGGTATAATCTGGACAAAAAAAAGATGTTAGATATGGGCATAATCACTGTCTTCAACTCTTTTAAAATTTTGCCATCTAGAAGAATTAACATGGTTATAAATACTGAATATATTGTTGTCCTTGTTATGCTTATTTCCTTCTGTGACTTCTGTCATAATTTTCCCAACAATAGTTCTCTGAATTGTTTATATTTATTATTTCATATGGCCTACCAAAATTCCATTTTATTCCTATATCACAATTTGTTGAATTTTTTTAAATTTCCAGTTGATTTATACTTTTTTCGCCATTTATTGCTGCCACAAAAATGCTGTTATGAATTCTTTGCTGTACATGAAACCTTTAATTGTTTTTGTTTTGCTTGAGCTCCTTGTACATATATGGCTAGCATTGAGGTCTAGGGATCATGAGGTATCAGTCTCATATAATCTCCAAAACCATCTTTCAAGATGTAGGGAGGTCATAATTTGGATTGGTAGAGGCACTACTGCCACTAATGATATACATATTTTTGACTTTTTAATATTTCTTATTTTAACATTCATTTCTTTTAAAATTTTGAGCTTGCAATTATCTTTCCTTCGCATGCCCTACCCAACCCACTGAGAGGGCAAGCACTATGATATCAATTATACATGTACAATCTTTGAGTGTCTTTATATTTCGAGTTTGTCTCTTGACAAACACGTTGGATGCTGGTTTCCAATCCATTCTGGTATCTGCTTCGGTTTTACAGGTGAGCTCATTCCATTCACATTTATGATGACTAACTTTGTATTTCCATTAATACCATTTATTATTTTTCTCTTTTTATTCTGTCTCTCCTCAAAAGTATCTTTTTCTTCTAATCTTCTCTTATCTCCTTGTATTCCAATTGTCCCATTGCATAAGATAGATTTCTATATTTTTTCCCATTTGGACCAATTCTGATGAGAGTGAAGTTCAAGCATTGCCCTCCAACTTCCCATTTTCCCCTCTGCTATAAAAGCTCTTCCTTGCATTCTTCTTTTATGTAAGAAAATTTCCCCTATTCTGCAACTCCCTTCCCAGTTCCCCCAATGCATTCATCTTTCTCACATCTTCATTAATTTGGAGATCATTCTCACATAATCAACTTGCCCTCATGAATTCTATGTAAAACCCTTTTAATGGTCCTAATAATGATAAAGTTTTTTTTTTTTTTTAAAGCAATTGGGGTTAAGTAACTTGCTCAAGGTTACACGGCTAGTCATTTGATTTATGCGTGGGTGCTCATTTTCTGAGGCCGGATCTGATCTCGGGTCATCCAAACTCCGAGGCCGGCGCTCTTACTCACTGCGCCACCTAGCCGCCCCTTTAGGGCAATTGGGGTTAAGTAACTTGCCCAAGGTTACACGGCTAGGTTTTTGTTTGTGTGGATTAAGTGTCTGAGGCCAGCTCCGAACTCAGGTCCTTCTGATTCCAGGGCCGGCGCTGTATTCACTGTGCCACCTAGCCGCCCCAATGATAAAGTTTTTATGTACTGCATGACCCATATATGGATGTAAATAGTTTATCCTTACTGAGTCCCTTAAGATTTCTCTTTCATGTTTACCTTTTTATACTTCTTTTGAGTCTTGTGTTTGAATATCAGATTTTTTTATTCAGTTCTGGTCTTTTTTTTAAAGCAATTGGGTTTAAGTAACTTGCTCAAGGTTACAAGGCCAGTCATTATTTATGTGTGGGTGCTCATTTTCTGAGGCTGGAACTGATCCCAGGTCATCCCGAATCCGGGGCTGGAGCTCTTACTCACTTCGACACCTAGCTGCCCCACAACTCTGGTCTTTTCATCAGAAATGCATGAAAGCCCTCTGCATAATTAGATATCAATTTTATGCCTGACAGATTAAATTAAGTTTTGCTGGGTAGGTTATTCTTGGTTGTATTCCTAACTCCTTTGCTTTCATATTCCAAGTCCTCTGCTTCTTTAACATGAAAGCTATTAAATCTTGTGTGATCGTAACAGTGGCTCCATGATACTTCAATTTTTTTTTCTTTCTGTATTCTTGTGCTATTTTCTTCTTGACCTGGGAGCTCTGGAATTTGGTTGTATATTTTTAGTTTTAATTTTAAATTTATATTGTATTTTAATTTTAAATTTTATTTATGCAAAGCATATTTCCATGTAAGTCATTTTGTGGAAGAAAACTTGAACCAAAAAGAAAAAATAAAGAAGGAAGGAAGAAAAGAAAAAAAGAAAGAAAGTGAAAAATAATATGCTTAAGGCTGCATTCAGAAACCATCAGTTATTTCCCTGGAGGCAAATAGCATTTTTCATCATAATGCTTTTATAATTGTCTTTGATCATTGTATTGATGAGATTAGTTATGTCATTCACTGTTGTTCTTCACATAATTTTGCTGCTACTGTGTACAATAATCCCCTGGTTCTGCTCACTTCACTTTGCTTCAGTTAATGTAAGTCTTTCCAGGTTTTTTCTGACATCATCTTGCTTGTTATTTTTAATAGCACAATAATATTTCATTACAATCATTTATCATGACTTAATCAGTCATTCCTCAATTTACAGTTCTTCCATTCCATTTCTAATTCTTAACCACCACAAAAAGAGCTGCTATAAATATTTTTGTACAAATGAGCCTCCCCCAACCCCCACCTTTTAAAAAATCTATTTATCAGATAGACCTGGTGGTGTTATTGCTGGATCAAAGGTTATGCAGAGTTTTATAATCTTTTAGGCATATTTCCAAATTGCTCTCTAGAATGGTTAGATCATTCCTAATCAACAATTATTAGTGTCCCAGTTTTCCCACATTCCCTCCAACATTTATCATTTTCCTATTGTGACATATTAGCCAATCTATTACATATGAGGTGTTACTCAAAATCATTTTAATATTCATTTCTCTAATAAATAGTGGTTTAGAGATTTTTTTTATATGATAAGAGATAGCTTTGATTTTTTGTTCTGAGAACTGATTGTTAATATCCTTTGACAATTTAGCAACTGGGTAATGACTTAGATTCATATATATTTGACTTAATTTTCTGTATATTTGAGAAATGAGGCCTTTATCAAAGATACTTGTTCTGATTTTCCCTCAGTTTTCTGCTTTAGTTCTTTTATTTTTGTAAACAAATGCTTTATTAACTTGTGTTTTACATCACTCATTTCCACCAGATCTTGAGTTACAATTTTACCCCCGTTTTTCCCCTAGCCACCATCCCAGAATACCAGTCCCACAAAATATCCCCTCATCCAATCTGCTCTCTCCCATATCTTCTCCCATACCCCCTTCAACTTTTCCATTAAAGCAAGGTGAACTTCTGTGCCCCAATGCCTGCACATCTTATCTCCCAATTACATGCAAAGGTGTATTAATAATAGTATTTATATATATGTGAAACATTTAATTTTAAGACCTTGAATTTCAGGTCCATTCCCTTCCTCCCTTGTCACCCATTCCCTCTGGGAAGATAAGTAATTCAGTATATGTTGTACATGTCTAGCTATGCAAAACATTACCATAGTAGATATATTGTACAAGGCTGCTTATAATTCCCTCCCACCCATCCCACCCCCCCAGTTGTTCAGAGTCCCCTTTTACATAATTTGGAGGTGATCTGGGGGGAGAGTGCCTTGGACCTGCTGTTTCTACTCTGCCATCTTGGCTCCACCCATCTTCTGCTTTCCTTCTAATATTGGTTGTAGTGTGTGTGTGTTTGTGTGTATGTGTGTGTCTGTGTATGTATACATACATGTGCACAAAAATGTTTTAATATAATAAAATCAAAATTATTCATTTTACACTTCATAATGTTTTTATATCATTTGGTACTAAATTCTTCCCTTGTCCATAGATCTAGTTTTTAAGGAATTCTTTTCTTTATTGAATTTTTGTGCCTCTTTTATCATTAGGGCAATTTTTTAGATGTCATTTTATTCAATATTTTGTACCTCTTTTACCAAGCTGTTAATTCTTTTAAAATAATTTTCTTGAATTGCTCTCATCTCTTTTCCTAATTTTTCCTCTACCACTCTCATTTCTTTCTTTAACTTTTCCCAAAATTCATCTTGGTCTTTGGTCTACTTAGCATTTTCCTTTGAGGCTTTGCTGGTAGATGTTTTTATCATTATTTCCTTTTGAGTTTGTGTCTTTGAACTTCTCTGCCACTGTACTAGTTTTTTTATGCAGTAACCAATTTGTATTGTTGTTTTTTCCTCATTTTTTAGCTTATTTCTTTTTCTTTTTTTTTAAGCAATTGGGGTTAAGTAACTTACTCAAGGTTACACGGCTAGTCATTATTTTATGTGTGGGTGCTCATTTTCTGAGGCCGGTTTCCATCTTGGGTCATCCCAACTCCGAGGCCGGTGCTCTTACTCACTGTGCCACCTAGCCGCCCCTTTAGCTTATTTCTTGACTTGAACTTTTCTGTTAAAGTTGGGCTCTACTCATCTGGGGATGGGAAGGCATGTTCCTAAGCTTCAAATATTTGTGCTGCTGTTTTCAGAGTTAGTTCTGTAAGTCTGTAAGTTGTCAGTGTTTCTAAGGTGGCAAGATCCCTGGAACGATAATCAGGTCCCCTGCTCTTTGTGACCTACCAGAAGTGTTCCCCTCCTGCCTAGAATTGCAAATGAGAACTGCATATGAGCAATAGATCTTTAAACTAGCATCAGCTGTACCCAGTGCCAGCAAAGTGTACCCTGTATTTTTTTTTTTTTACAAATTTCCCAATTATCATATCCTCTTTGAGCTGAGAGTCCCTGAAAATGTTGCTGCTATATTGTGTCTGTTTTTGCTACTGCCATGTGCATGTGTTTTGGACACACCTCCACTCTGATGTCACAGATTTTTCCTGCAACTCTCTTAATTTTCTGAAGCTGAAAAAATGTCTTACCCTGACCTTTATTGATTCTGCCAAAATTTTATTTGAGGCATTATTTTAAAGTTGTGTGAAGGGGAATGTTGATCTGGGTTGCTGCCTTTAATCCACCATCTTCATTTTGTTGATATCACTTATTCTTGAAGTATTGGAGAAGTATTGTATCAGCAAACATGACCTCATGTAAGATCTCCAGATTTAAACTCTTTTACTCTTTAGTGGACTTACCTCTAACAATATCATTCTAGAAGTGCCACAGCAATAACTATGCCAGATATCAAAGAGTTTAGATTTGATTCACAGTAATCAGCTATTCAAATCATGTGGCTTTAAGGGATATTGAAAAATCAAACAGAATAAAAGTTATAAAACAATTTAGTATTGTCCTCTAGAGTAGACAACTTAAGAAGTAATACACATATGCAGTGATGCTGCTATTATTCAAGATCTTAAATCTGCTATCCCTCTTCCAGGAATTCCTTCTAAGCCTATTTGTGAAAAAGAATTTAAACAATATTCATAAGATATTTTGCAAACCTCAAAGCAATATAGAAATGCTAACTCTTCATGTTATCTTTATTATCTACAAAATTAGGATCATCACTTGACAGTCACACCTCGGTGTCTTAGTTTTTCACACACACAGACATATGTACACACACACACAAACATACACAAAAGGTATTACACAGCTTGATTATAGGACTTTGAGTGATTTGATTTTGAATGAACCTTCTGTTTTCACAAATCAAATCTGCTGTCAAAAATAAAGATATGCCTGTATTGAAGATACTGTATTCAAAACTCCAGGGAATTACTAAAAAGAAAATTCCAAACATTTTTTGAACAATGGTGGAATCCTCAAAGTAACAGTTTAACAGTATAGACTCCTAATATTTCTAGTTTGAAGGGAGAATATTCATAAAATATAAATTTTAGTGCATTAAATTGTCAATGAGCTGACTATAGAGCCACATATTAACTTTTCTCTATGGAAGCATTTTTTCTAATTGGTAATGCATCTCATACACAACTCTATAGTATTTCCTTATGTTACTCTTTTGTTCAAAAATCTACAGATCAAATCAAAGTACAGAGCTAATTCTCTTACCCACCCACAGTTATGTTTTCATCCAATTTATTCTAGTAAGACTGGTCTCTGTGCCATTCCATGCTCTTTAAGTATGTGTAACTCCATAAATGCTAATCTATTTCACCTAGATTTATATCAGTTGGTCCTCACTATCTTACTTCTTCTGAACTATTTTTTGTTTTTTACATGCATATTTCCCTCTTTTTTCTTTATATATTCCTGGTAAAACTTAACTTAGGCCCGGGCAACAAAAAAAACAATTGAATAAATTCACTTAAATAAGAGACTTGGGAGTTGATTTGGGAGAAGTTGGAGAGTTACATGTAACCAAACTGAAATTCCTCAATCTCTTCAACACTTAGGTTTAGTTTTGTCCTCATAAAAACTAAATGTCAAATGGAAAGATATCCTTTGACCAAATCACTTAGTCATGAAGACTTCAGTTTTAATTCAACTTTTAGAAAATTTATTTTAATTCTAAAAGGTCATTTCAAGCTCCAACTTCAACACTGCAACATCTCTCAGGAAGGAACTAATGTTGTGTGATTATTTTGTATGAAGTTTTAGTAAACAGACTATAATATTTTATTAAATATATATGAGATAGGGTGGAGCCAAGATGGTGGAGTAGAAACAGCATTTCCAAGGTGCTCTCCCACCAGACCTCTTCCAAACCATGTAAAAGGGGACTCTGAACAACTTCTGGAGCCCAAGCACCCACAGAATGACACAGAGAAGCTGACTGCCCACTGAGGACAGCCAAGCAGCCCTGCAGGTAGGGCCAGCGCAGCACTCTGGGAGCTGACAGCCCAGTGTGCAGAGAGCTAAGCCCAGGTCCACTTGAGCCACGGTTTTAGCCCCAGGGTGAACAGGCCAGCGGCCTGCTAGAGGGACCCCAGAAAACCAGCAGCTGTGGCAATTCCAGAATTATCAACACAGGCATGCCTAGGACAAAGTAAGAGGGTATTGCCCTATGGACTTTGGGAGCAGTATTTGGGGAAAATGTCGGCTTCCTCCCTGGGGGCTAGAAGCCTCTGAGGAGACACTCGCCATTTTACAGCTCCAGTGGCAGCATCAGCTCCTGGCCTGAAATGAGAAATGCGAAGGATGCAGGAAAAGTATGAAATGAGAATCAACAGCCTGACTGAGGAAAACAACACCTTAAAAATAGACTAACTCAAATGGCAAGGGAGGCCCAAAAGGGCTTTGAGGAGAAGAATGCCTTAAACATCCAAATTAGCCAGATGGAAAAGAATCTCAAAAGCTCACTGAGGAGATTCATTCCTTGAGAGTTAGACTAGAGCAAATGGAAGCTAATGACTTTATGAGAAATCAAGATGCTGTTAAATAGATCCAAACAAATGAAAGAATAGAAGGCAATGTGAAATATCTCATGGGAAAAACCACTGACCTGAAAAATAGATCCAGGAGAGATAATTTAAAAATTATTGGACTACCTGAAAGCCATGATCAAAGAAAAAACTTAGAAATCACCCTTCAAGAAATTCTCAAGGAAAATTGCCCTGATGTTTTAGGCCCAGAGGGCAAAATAGAACTTGAAAGAATCCATCAATCACCTCTTGAAAAAGATCCCCAAAAGAAAACTCCGAGGAATATTATAGCCAGGTCCCAGAACCCCCAGATCAAGGAGAAAATACCCCAGGCAGCCAGGAAGAAACAATTTCAATATTGTGGAAACACAATCAAAATAGCCCAGGACCTGGCAGCTACTACACTGAGGGATTGAAGGGCATAGAATATGATATTCCAGAGGGCAAAAGAGCTGGGATTGAAGCCAAGGGTCACCTGCCCCGCAAAACTGAGTATTTTGTTTCAGGGGAAAATATAGTCATTCAGTGGAATAGAGGACTTTCAAGCATTCTTGAGGAAGAAACCAGAGTTGAATAGAAAATTTGACATCCAGACACAAGAAGCAAGAGATGCTTGAGAAGGTAATCAGGGAAAAAAAATCAAAAGGAACTTATCAAAGTTGAACTATTTATATTCCTACATGGAAAAACAGTAACTGTGACTGATGAAACCTTTCTCAGTATGAAAATATTGGAAGAAGAGTATATGGGCATATCAATCCCTATGTGAATGTGTGTATATATGTTTACAGTTATACATGGATAGAGGGCACAGGTTGAATTTGGTAGGAAGGGATGATACTTAAGGGGTGAAGTTATGAGGTGAGAGAGGAGAGTGGCAAGAGGAGATGGGAAGAGACAGGGTAGGGTAAACTATCTCATGTACAAGAAGCAAGAGGAAGTGGCTGCAGGGGAGGGGAAGAACAGGAAGGCAAAACCATATTCTCATTGAATTTGGCTCAGGGAGAGAATGGCATACATACTAAATGGGATATCTCACCCTGCTGGAGAGTAGGGGGAAGGGAGATGAGAGGGAGTGGGAGCGATGATGGAGGGGAAGGCATTCTGGGGGGAACGGAGGTTGGAAGTACCCACTATAGAAGAGGGACAGGTTCAAAGTAGGGGATGGACCAGGTGGAGGGTGGGATGGGTATGAGGGAATTATAAGCAGCCTTTTACAATATATCTACTATGGTAATATTTTGCATAGCTATGCATGTATAACATATAATGAATTGCTTATCTTCCCAGAGGGAATGGGTGACAGGGAGGAAGGAATGGATCTGAAATTTGAGGTTTTAAAATTAAATGTCTCAGATACATGTAAATAGTATTATTAATACTATTTTGCATGTAATTGGGAGATAAAATGTTCAGGCATTGGGGCACAGAGACTCACCTCACCCTAATGGTAAAGCCAAAGGTGGTATGGGAGAAGATATGGGAGAGAGCAGATTGGATGAGGGGATACCTTATGGGACTGCTATTCTGGGTTGGTGGGTAGGGGCAAAATGGTTAAAATTTTTTAACTCAAAATATGGTGGAAATAAATGATGTAAACCAGAAATTAATAAAGCATTTGTTAATATAGATAGATAGATAGATAGATAGATGTGATATGATATGATATGATATGATATAATCTGAGACTATAAAGTACTACAATTAAAAAAAAATTCTGATATGGCTGCCTTTCAAAAATAGAGTATTCCCTTACATTTTTGGGCTGTTCAATATAGTACTTATCAAGAAATATAGGTTCTCTTGATCAGTTCTTTGGTTTAGAGAGTATTTTATGTGTTCAGATGCAATTTCCAACTTAAATTTCTGTAGATGAATAAAATTATTTCCTGCCAGTGTTTACACTGTTTTAATTCCATTTCAGAGTGGAACATAATTTCAGATATTTTGTTAAATTGAATGAGTTTGGAGTGAATACAAATTTGTAATTCATTAGAGAAGTTCATCTTAAGTCATAATGTAATAAACTACTCAGAAGTTTACAAATAAGCCACTGCCCTTTAAGACTGAAGTCAGAAATCCAATGGTTTCTTTTACTGATAGTCTGAAATGATGTGGTAGAAAACTGATTAACAATACAGGAGAGATATTTATAAGAGAAGGTTCTTCCTCACCTCTTATCCTGTGGGAAAGAAGAATAATATTAGCCACATTCTTTTTTGCTCTCATATTTGTAAGTTTTTTCCCCCCATATGGTGAGAATCCCAATGACTTTTGAAAATTTGGAAGGAATTCCATTGTTCCAAAGCATGTGGTACTTTGTCTACATCTTAAATCCTGGGCATTTTTTTAATTGGGCTGGCTTTTTAGTCCATGTAGTGGTTTGGTTTAGTGGCTGCATGTTTGAGTAAGAGCATGATGTTCTTGGAGTGAAGAAAACCCATGTTCAAATTCTGCCTCTGATCCTCCAGGAATCTGGATAAATTATTTAACCTCCCTATGCTTAGGTAACTCAATAGGATTTTTCTACCAGAAGAAAGACAAAGATTCCCAAGGTAGATGAGGCAAACTAATTTATTTTATGTTCTTGCAAGAAGTAGGTTGCTGCCATCACAGCAACATATCAAAGGTGAAAGCTGGTGGTTTAAATTTCTAACTGGAAACATGAAGTTCCTCACTCATTTTTCCTCACTGGCTGAGTACTTTGAGGTGTACAACTTCCCTACATGCCTACTTCATGTTTCCCCTTGTCATTATCCTTCCTCCGTCCATATATATATCCACATAGATTGCATGTCCATTAAAATGAGCCTTAGCTCCTCCCAGAGAGCAGACAGTACTATTTGTGAAGGAATTAAGCATGCATACTTAAAGCCTTGTTGAGCTAGTTACCCTATCTTAACCATAGATTGAGTTGAGACTGGTTTTCTCCTTATTCTAAGAATTTATTTTGCAAAAAGAGGCTAGTTCTTTGAAAAGAAAATCCACCTTCTTGTACCTGTGTGGAAGCATAATTTTTTATACATCACATGTACAAGTTGTTATCTGTGTTGATAGAAGTTCCCACATCAGGAATGATTCGTGCCAGTAAAACTACCTATCACAGAAACATAGATTATAGGTTTAGAGCTAGAAGGGACTTTCAAGGTCATCTAGTTCAACCTTTTTATTTTAATTGAACCTAGGTCTTTCTGACTACAAGACTTTCTGTCTATCTGTATGCAAATCATGTTAATGAGAACAAATTTCCCCCACTTCTCCTATTGAATAGTAGCACTAATCATATCTCACTCTTCTGTCACATGTATTATTCAGTCATTTGCTTGTGAAATTACTAGCAGAGAGTTTGGAAGGAATTTCAATCAGGTATACATCAATACATAGATTAGGAAACCATGTGAATATCACATATGTAGCATGTGGTCAAATTGGGATTGGAACCCCATGAATCAGAGACAAAATCCAATGTCCTTCTTTTTATGCCATGATGCTTTCTTTACATTTTAATATTAAATTATGTTACTGCTGCTACTGAATGAGTTAAATCTCCTGGGATGCCTTTCTGTCGTTTTGTATGCTGATGGAGTGTAAAATAACCAAGGATAAAAGAAGCAAGTAGCAGAAAAGGTTTTAATTAGAGCTTGAGATTCATCAATTTCTTGCCTCCCATATTTACCCAAGGTCTATTATTTCAGCATCTCACTTCATTATGTGCCTGGTTTCCTTCAGGCATTTCTAACAAACTGCTTGTGGTGCATTGCCATTTCACTGATGAAGAAGAAACTGCCACCAAGATATTTATGTATTTCAGTAGAAATGTTGTTACTGACAAAATGGCAACGTCATCTGCCTCAACTCTAAGGATACTGAGGTTTCTTGCTCATACAATTCAACTTTTGCTTTCATGTTGTCTGGCTTGACATAATCTAGTTCCTCATTTCTTTTGCCTGGTGAGCAAAGCAGATCAACAGGAAGGCAATCTGATCAACCGCTACCTCAGTGATAGACTAATGAATAAATAAACAATTTGAAAAAAAGTAGTCCATCCAGTAGAAATTATAAAAATGTTCTTTCTTTATGTTTGAAAATATAGAAGGCTATCTCAATATGCCAAAACATATTTCTATGTGATCATTTAAATTACAATGAGTAGAAATAGTTTAAAATCCATAAAGCTAGGTTTTTCCCATTACCATTTTGCCATTTATTTAGGGGCCTCCAGGTGAAGAAACTTCTACAAAGGTAAGTTTGCAAATCTCCTGAATTTGTAGTCTTAAAAGGTTCCCTGGAATCCTGAATGATTGAGTGACTCATAATAAACACTATTGCATTCTGTCCTACGAAGGATTTGAACCCAGGAATTCCCGACTTTAATTCTTCATTATTCCGCTTCTTACTTTAAAGATAACACATGACAAATTGTTGGGAAAATAAAATATCACATGGAATAATGTAGTCAAATGCTAGATATTGTGTTGATATTTAAACTGACCCATTTGAGATTTTAACTGAACTCTAAAGTGACATTTTGGAAAGACCTTTATTTTAAAAACTGAATGTTTGATATTTAGAGAACAGCTTATTTAATCCCAATGTTGATATGTTGAAATAATGCTTATCCAAGTATCAAACATTGTCCTATTCCCTAATAAATATAGAATGAAAAAATTGACTTTATTATTTTTTTCCTAGAGTGGAACTTGTTTCATCAGCCCTTACCATGTTCCCTACATCACATCAAGTTTCTACATTTAAGGGGGTAAAGAAACAAAAAATCTGATTATGGTATCTTCTGGGATAAATAAGCATTTTCTAACTTCTAAGACACTAATTAGGCCATTACTTCCCTAAATTTCCAACCTTGAGTGACTGCAGTAAAATAAAATGATAAGTAAAGGGCTTGTGAGTTCATTAGTTTCCCACACATAATGCTCTGGTTTTCCCCTCCAACCAAGATAGGTCATAGCTCTTTCATAATTTAGAATTTTAGAAAATTGTCTAAGTCTCAGAGAGGCTAAATAATTTCCTCATGATTACAAGGATAAGCTGGCACGAAGTCCCAGACATAAGAGATGGAGTATCATAACTGAGGAACTTTAGGTAGACTGGTGTAGCTTGATCATAGAGGGGATGTAAAAATTCTGGAAAGGTAAGAAAAGGTCAGTTTATGATCTTAAATTTCATACAAAGAAATGAATATTTTTTCTTATAGTTAAAAGGGACTCATTATATCTCAGAGGGTTTATATATTCGGACTTGCAATTTAGAACGATCATCTTGGAATTGAGTAGAAGATTGATTGGAGTGGATGGCAAGTAACTTAAGACTGGGGAACTACATAGAAGGTTATTTCATTAATCTAAGTGAGAGTTGATGAGGGCTAAATTAGGGCTGTGGCTATATGAGCAGAGAGAATGAGACATATCAGAAATGTGGTGATGTTAGAAGTTACAATATTTTATAACTTACTGTATGTTTGGAGTGAGAGGGGCGGCTAGGTGGCGCAGTGAGTAGAGCGCTGGCCCTGGAGTCAGAAGGACCTGAGTTCGGATCCGGCCTCAGACACTTAACCCACACACAAACAAAAACCTAGCTGTGTGACCTTGGGCAAGTTACTTAACCCCAACTGCCCTCCAAAAAAAAATATTTGGAGTGAGAGGGAATGAAGGGTAGAATACAATAAAGAGACTGTAGGTGTGGTTACATGGAGTATGGTGATGATCTTGATAAGGGAGAAATCAGAAGGAGGTGGAGAGTTGGGCAGAAAAATAATGAGTTATATTTTAGACATATTGAATTAGAAATGACTTCCAGTTTGAGATTTCTAAGAGGTTATTGGATTTTCAGCAGGAAGATTAGGTTTGGGTATATAGATCTGAAAATTATCCACATAGAGATGATAATTGGACTCATTGGAACTGATGTGATCATTAAGTACTGTGGGACAAAAAGAGAATGGGGCCTTGGACAGAGCTATTTAACATCCAAAATTAGGGGGAATGACATAAAGAAACAGCAAAGAAGGAAGGATCAGACAGAGGAAGAGAGACAGGAGACAGCAATGTCATGAAAACCTAGAGAAGTGAGAGGATCAACAAAGAGAGAGGGTGATTCCCAGTGATAAATGATACAGAGGAGTCAAAGAATATAAAAAATAAGATAAGACCCTTAGATATGATTATATAGTCATTGGTAACTTTGAAGAGAGCGTTTTCTTCTGGATGATGATGTCAGAAGCCAGATTGTAGATGGTTTAGAATAGAGTGAGAGGGGGTGGAAGAATGTAGGTGGATTTCTCAAGGAGTTTAGCCTCAAAGGGGAATATCGATAAAGGATTATACATAGTAGGGATAGCTAGTTCAAATGAAGGTTTTTGAAAGATGAGAGACGGACATGGGAATATTTGTATTCAATAGGGAAGGAAGTAATAGATGTTATTAATATCTGTCTTTAATGCTTGAAGAAGACCAACATGACATCATGATGTTGGTGTCATTTTACAGGATATCTGGTTGTGGTTGATCATACAAGTACAAAGGTGGAAGGCTCTACCATAGGTTTGGTACCAATAGTCCATATGAACATTTGGCAGAGAGATGCCTCAAGTTTTGTGCATCTCACATTTCTTTTGGGATACTGCAATTCTGTTGCCCTCATAGAGCACAATGCCTTCTTTGATGTGGGTGCACCATGCTGGATGACCCTATGCCAGTGTCATCCATATCTCACAATTGATACCAAAGTTCTTTGGAGACCTTTAGAGAATACTTGTATCTTTTCTTCTGACCACCATGTGAGCACCTGTCTTATTTGAGTTCTCTGTAAAATAGTCTTTTAGGGAAATGAACTTTTGGCATTAGAACCAAGTGGTCAGCTCTGCAGTAGAGGTTGAATGCTTGTCAGTTCAGCTTGAGAAAGGATCTAAATATCTGATACTTTTTCTTGCCAGGTGATTTTCAGAATCTTCCTAAAACAATTCAAATGGAAGTCATTCAATTTGGGGGCATGGTGCTCTTAGACAGTACATATTTCACAGGCATAACAATGAAGTCAACACAGCGACTCTATATATCTTCAGTTTAGTAGGTAGCCTAATAACTCTTCTCTCTCACATATTCTTTTGGAGCTTCCCAAAGGCTAAGCCAGCTTTGGCAATATGTGTGTCAACCTTACCATCTATGTGTACATCTGTAGAAAATATACTGCCAAAGTAAATGAACTTATTCATATCATTCAAAATTTTATTTGCTGTAACCAACGTTCCCATGTATGAAAGGTAAAGTGTTGGCTTATGGAAGATAAGAGAGAGGTTAAAGTTTACAGTCAGGACAATTTTCTAGGAAAGTCAGGAAGAGGCGATGATAAGCATGCATACAGAGAAGGACTTCTTTCCCTTAGCAAGGGGAAAGGCCAGAGAAAAGAAGGAATTAATAGAGGAAATTGTCTGAGTGGTATATGTTGTAGAAGAAGGAAAAAGTGGACCCTTAGCAAATGGCCTCTTTTGTTGTTGCTGCTGCTGTTAAAGTATTAGGTGAGATACTTAGTTAAGAGGACTGAGAAGGGATGCAGGTGGGAGATTGAGAAATGAGAAGTTTCAAAATAACTGCTGTGAAGAGTGGTACAGGTAAAAATATAGCATTTGCCTGGATGCAGTGAGGCACCAGGTGAAATTAGATAACATAAATTTGTAGTGGGACCAGTCATCATGGTCTCATTATCTTCTTTATCTTCACTAACATGAGGAGTGAAGGAGTTTGGTGAGGCTTGGTAAATGATAGGACAAGAAAATCAAAGATGAAAAATAGTACAGAGTTGAAAAGGTTCATAGATTTAGAGGAGAGGAAAGACCAGTATTTGGATCCATTGTCTGAGAAAATACTGAGAGATGGAGGGAATAGTTTTCATGGTGAAGACAAGAGGTTATCAAAAAATGAAAAAATGTAATGATAAGATTATGATATTAGATAAATTAACTTTGGAGTTCAAGAACATGGAAGCAATATAGTTATGACCAATTGTAACTTCAGGGGCATAGTCATCTTTGTGAGGATTGGAGGAGTAGTTAGTAATAGGGACATAGATATTTATGTTGAAGTCCCCATGGGAAGAGAGAAAGACTGAAACAGGCACTGAATTCATTGAGAAAGGAAGATTGTTGTCCTGAGGGTAAATATATATCTGAAACTATGATCTGGATTAGTGATTTCTTTTTTTTGCTTTTTGGAGGGGGAAGGCAGGGCAATTGGGGTTAAGTGACTTGCCCAAGGTCAGATAGTGTTAAGTGTCTGAGGCCCAATTTGTACTCAGGTCCTTTTGACTCCAGAGGCAGTGCTCTAATCACTGTGCCACCAAGCTGCCCCTAAGTGATACATTTTGATAGGGTGAACCACAAAGGAGATGAGATTATTAAGTGAAGATAGTTAAGGGAGGGTCTGGAAGTAGCACTGGGGAACAAAAGCATTCTGATCCCCCCTCCATAATTAGTGAACTGTGGTATATATGAGAAAGGAGAGCAAAAACTAGAAAAGCTAGCAGAGGAGATGGAGTAGTTGTGAGGAGAAGAGAGTGAGTCTGAAGGTCATGATTCAATTTAATTCAATTCAGTAACCTTTTTTCTTAAAAACAGTTATGTGTAGAACACTGTTAAGCACTGGGGGGAGGGGAGGCAAAGTTTAAATGGGATGAAATCTTTTCCCTCTTTGTGCTTAGTATATGGGACAATCAAGTTGCCTACTATATAATTTACATAGAAACTGTTCTTCAGGATTTTTTTTAAAGCATTTGACAGAAGATGGTCAATAATTTTCAATCTATTTCATTGTATTTTTTCCTTTGTTGAAGAAACCAAGTGATATGTGACAGGGTATCACCAGTAGGACCTAGACCAGGATTTACACTGACCAGTTATGGAATGTTCTTAATATGGTTCTGTTGACTACATGAGAACTAAGATACATACTGTAGTAGCTTGTTCTTCCTTCCACTTCAAGGTTCCCCCAAATTTCATCATTTCTTAATATGAATGTACACAGATCAATGAAGCATAAGTTTCACGTTCTAGCTGAGAAAACATGTGTCCTCCCTCTCTTCCAAGAAAGCCATTTTGCCAAATTTGCAGCTTTTTAAAATCACATATATTAGCCAAGGAAAGCCATTTCTGTGCATTTAAAATCAGTTCAAAGGATATCCTGAAGTATACCACATCCTTTCAGGTTCTTTTCTTTCTCTTTCTCTAGATCAGCACTTCCTAAATTGTGGGTTGTGACTCACCACAAGGTCGAAAAAAATTGACAACAGTAAAAGATTTCTAAGGTACAATGAGCAAAAATTAATTAAAAATCAAACATGATATGATTCTGAGGTGTTTCTGATAGTGCTTGCCCATTTTGTATCATGCAACTTCACTGCCACCTTGGTTCTGAACTCAAAACATATGCACTTTGCCTTGTGTGTGGCCTCAGGCCATGCAACTGTAGTGTTAGTGGGAGTTGAAGATCTTCCCCACCTATTAACAGGCCTCATGGGAAGACCAACTAGAAAATCTTGATTAGGGGAGGATTGCTTTTCAGCAAGGCCCACACCTTTTTTTACTTTGTAATTAGGCAGTAGGTCATAACAGCTATGATGCCCTCTGGCTCTGAAAAGGGTATATATCCTCTGAAGTAAGATTTTGTTTTTGAGTTAACTCATTAAAAGACTATTCCTGTGATTGGGCCAGATGAGACTCTGGGTAACTTGTTAAGGAGCCCCCCTGACTTTGAAAACCCAGATATCGGTGCTTCTCTCTCTGGTAACTATGTATGTATTATTTGGTCAGATGATTTAGAAGCCCTGTCTGTTGGTCTTTATGCTATTATCTCTGCTTTTAATTTCTGTTTGTATTTTCTCCCAGAAGTAAATGATATATATTTGATTAACGTAAAATTATTGACCCCTTTTGAGGTGCTTTCCTTTAGAAAAGCAACAAAAGCAAGAAAAGCAAAAAAAGCAAAATACTTGTGCTATCAGCCATCCTGGGTATGCCCATGTGGTTGCCACTACAGTAACACCAAAGAACCATGTGCAGAAATGTGTAAAGGGGTTTTTGCTCTAGATCATTACCTTTTGATGTTTTTAACCTAAAATAGAACTGATTAAATGAATGCAAGGTAAAGGTCATATTCTCTGTTATCTTTCTTCAACAAAACAATATTCTCCACAATGCCTATGCAGTTATCCAGATAATTTTCTTATCTTCAGTGGGAAGATAATTAAAATCAAACATACTTTTTGCATGTAACCTAGCAAGTCAGAAACAGTTTCCTTTTAGTCAGAATTTTTGTTGTATATGTCCATCTATCATAAGATTTGTATCCTTAAATATTTTATGTGTAGATAGGAAGGAACTTAGAGGAAATATAATCTTAGGTGTTAATATTTTTGGTAAAGAATATATTCAAATATGAAATATAAAGTGCTATCATGGATTAAGCTTTTTATTACCTATCAGCCTATTTGTTTTAGAAATTTTCCATCTTTCTCCTCTATAAACACTTTAATAGAAGAATTATTCTCATCAAATAGCTATGATTTGGGGGGAAAAAGCTTATCAGATTATATTCCATGAAAAAATTTGAGCTATCTCCGCCAATAATTTCTTCTTTATTTTTTTAGTGATTAGGATAAAGCTAAGGGAAAAAATAAAGTTTAGTGCCACTCCCTATGGCCCGCTAGAATTATTGTTGGCCTAGGCAAAGTAAATAATTTGATTATGCTTGCATAATATGGTAAATATTAAGAGACCAATAAAAGGAAATATTTATGAGTCTATTCAGTGAATAGAGTAATAAAATGTCTCTAGTCTTAGAATAATGAATTTATAAACAAGCAAAAATAGAATGCCAATTTAGGAATTTGCATCAATAGCATTCAGTATGGAATAATAAATATTGTGCTGAGTTTAGGGTCTGGAAGACCTGACTTCAAATCCTCCCCTTGATATGCTTACTGGCTTTGTCATTTTGTGTGAGTCACTTTACCTCTTTATTCCTTGGGCAGGTTCCCATGACATAACTCCTAAGGGATAATTCATATTGATGTAATTGAAAATCCTTCACATATTCCTGCAAAATCATAATAATTAGCCTCCTGAAATATCTGCCCTTTAAGTCATTCCCAAGTAAATCAGTCAGTAAGCATTTATAAAGAATAAGACACTAAAGTATTATATACCAGAAGATTACTTGGGAAGTTGTAATGTTAATGGGATAGAAGATCTTCCCCACTGATTAATAGGCCTCAGGTGGAGCCCATTAAGGGAAATTTGCTTAGGATGCTTGTAGGAAGGCTTTCACACCTTTTTCTAATTTCTAATTAGTTACTGAGTCAGTAGGGTTGTGAGGCCTTCTGGCTCTGAGGGGGGGAAAAAAAAAAAAAAATATATATATATATATAATCTCTCTCCCTCTTTCTCTCTCTCTCTCTATTATATATATTCTGACTTGATTTTTTTGGGGGGGTGGCTCACTTTTGAGAAGGATCTTGTGATTACCTGGCAGAAATTCTGAGTGGTCATATGTTCAGAACTCCCTCATTGATCAGATGTAAAGGCTCTCTAGATCAGGGATGTATGTAAAATCTATAGTTGAGTAAGGCAGTCATAGCCCTCTCTGTTGGTCTTTATTTCTCTGCTTGTATTTCCTCTGAAATTCAGGGTCCTAACTTTTCCCCTGAACTAGTGAATGTAATTTAAAAATATTGTTGACCCTTTAGAACACTATCTTTCTTAGTAAAGGAGATCTAAGAACCTGTACTAGAAGCCATCCTGGGTATGCCAGTGTGGTTGTCACTAAAGAAGCAAAGATCAAACCTGTAAATATGATTTTGTCAATATCCAATGAGAAATAAATGATTTTAAAATGACTTTAAGTATTTTTTTAAATTAAAAATGGAATAAGGACATAAGCTTTGAGTTGCTGATAAGAACTATCTAAAAAAAGAAAATAAAACTGTGCAGGGAATTAATTATTCTGATTCAAAGCAACTGGTCCTCAGCATCATTATTTCTGGAATGGGCAGATATAATGTACAAATCTCTTGTAGTTTCCCTACTGATCTCTCTTACCTAGTTCTATTTTTGTTTTTGTGTTGCCTGAGATCATAATTTCCATCCCTATCTTTTTTATTTCAGTTGAAGCATAATAGATTCAGACTCTTATTTTAACTTTAGGTGTGTCTTTATTGTGAGTCATATTTCTTGTAAACGTCATGTTATTGAATTCTGGTTTCCAATCCATTCTGTTATCCCCTTCCATTTTAAGGATGATTTCATTCCATTCACATTCACAGTTGCAATTTTTAACTATATATTTCCCTTCATCCTATTCTTCCCTTTTTTACCCTGACTCTTCTTCAAGAGTCTGTTTTGCTTCTGATCGCTATAGCCCTTAATCTGCCTTTCTTCTTATGCCTTCCCTCCACTTCTCTTAACCCCTTTCACTCCTACTTCCATATTAGTGAAGATAAAATTGTATATCCATCTCTGCTTATTTTATTCTTCTCTCCGCCAATGAGTTAATATGAAAGTAAGGTGTAAATGTTAACTGTTTGGGGCAGCTAGGTGGCAATGTGGATAGAGTACTGGATTTGAAAAAGACCTGAGTTCTAATTTGGCCTCAGACACTTGACTCTTTCTAACTGAGTGACCCTGAGCAAGTCACTTAACCTCAATTGCCTTACCTTTCTTCTGCCTCTATTGCATACATTTTTCCTTGCACAGCCCATTTATGTGAAATAGTTTTCTCTATTCTTCCTCTCCCAGTTCATTCCTCTTCCATACCCTTCTATTTTTCATTTAAGATTATCACAATATAATTGAATTACACTCAAGCCCTCTGTCTAACTAGATTCCTTCTAAGATCTTTGGTGATGATAAATTTCTGAGAGGTTACATATATCTTTTCTTCATAAAAGGTAAAAAATTTAAACGTGTTTAATCCCTTATAAATTCTCCCTCTTATTTACCCTGTTAGGCTTTTCTTGAGTCCTGTATTTGAATGTCACAT
The DNA here is from genome assembly GCA_011680675.1 of Gymnobelideus leadbeateri. Classification (NCBI taxonomy): domain Eukaryota; kingdom Metazoa; phylum Chordata; class Mammalia; order Diprotodontia; family Petauridae; genus Gymnobelideus; species Gymnobelideus leadbeateri. The sequence goes on from WOXC01008358.1 coordinate 785,116, forward strand.
TTTCTGTTCAGCTCCAATAATTTTATCAGGAATTATTAAAAGCCTGACATTTCATCAAAGTTCATTATTCAATTATAGGATTATAATCAGTTTTTCTGGGTTGGTTAATTGTAGTTCTAATTTTAGATGATTTACCATCCTGAATATTATAGTTGAAGCCCTCTGTTCCTTTAAAATGATGACTGCTTAAATCTTGGGTGATTCTGTATGTGGTTCCATTACATTTCAATTCTTTTTGTTTTTTTTTAAGGACTTCTCTTCAGTGAATTTTTGTATATCTTTTTCCATTTGGCTTATTCTGTTTTTCAAGGTATTCTTGCCATTGAATTTTTGTATCACTTTTACAATTTGGGCTAGTCTGTTTTTTAAAATGTTATTTTCTTTAGTATTTATTTTCTGTCTCCTTTACCAAACTGTTGACTGTTTTTTCAATATTTTCTTTTGTCACTTTCATTTCTCTTCCCAGTTTTCCCTCTACTTCTCTTATATAATTTTTGAAGTCCTTCTTGAAGTCTTCCATGCCTGTGGCCAATTTCTATTTTTCTTTGAAGCTTGGGATGTAGGAATTTTGACTTTGTAGTCCTCTGAGGATGTGTGTTGATCTTTCTTTTTGACACAGTAATTTTCCATCATCAAAATTTGTTTCTGTTGTTTACTCCTTTCTTTTAGCCTATTTCTTGATTTTTAACTTTTTGCTTAAGAGGGGCTCTACTTTGAAGGTAGAGGGTGCACTGTCCTGAGCTTCAGATATTTTGTCCAGATGTTTTTTTTTTATTTAAACAAATGCTTTATTAACTTCTGTTTTACATCATTCATTTCCACCAGATTTTGAGTTACAATCATTCCCCCCACCTCCTGTTTTTCCCCTACCCACCCTCCCAGAATAGCAGTCCCGCAAGACATCGCTTCCTCCAATCTACTCTCTCCCATATCCTCTCCCACACCCCCTTCGACCTCTCCATTAGAGGAAGGTGAATCTTTGTGTCCCAATGCCTGCACATCTTATCTCCCAATTACAAGCAAAAGAGTATTAATAATAGTATTTATATATATTTGAAACATTTAATCTTAAGACATTGAATTTCAGATTCATTTCCTTCCTCCCTTGTCACCCATTTCCTCTGGGGAGATAAGTAATTTAGTATATGTTGTACATGTCTAGCTATGCAAAACATTATCATAGTAGATATATTGTACAAGGCTGCTTATAATTCCCTCCCACTCATCCCATCCCCCACCTGGTCCATTCCCTACTTGATCCTGTCCCTCTTCTATAGTGGGTACTTCCAACCTCCCCTCCCCCCAAGGATGCCCTCCCATCCATCATCCCTCCTCTCCTCCCCCTTCCCCCCATTCTGCTGTAGGTTGAGATGTCCCACCTAGTATGTATGTCATTCTCTCCCTGAACCAAATTCAATGAGAATGTGGTTTTGCCTTTTTGCCTTCCTATTTTTCCCCTCCCCTGCAACCACTTTCCCCTGCTTCCTCTACATGAGATAGTTTACCCCACCCTGTCTCTCCCCATCTCCTCCTGCCACTTTCCTCTCTCACCTCACAACTTCACCCCTTGAGTATCCTCCCTTCGCAACAAATTCAACCTATGCCCTCTATCCATATATAACTATAACCATATACACACACATTCACATATGTATTCACATGTCCATACACCCTTCTTCCATTATTTTCATAGTGAGAAAGATTTCCTCAGTCATAGTTATGTTTTTTCCATATAGGAATGTAAATAGTTCAACTTTGATAAGTTCCTTTTGATTTCTTTTCCCTGATTACCTTCTCAGGCATCTCCTGCTTCTTGCGTCTGGATGTCAAATTTTCTATTCAATTCTGGTTTTTTCCTCAAGAGTACTTGAAAGTCCTCTATTCCACTGAATGACCATATTTTCCCCTGAAACAAAATACTCAGTTTTGCTGGGTAGGTGACCCTTGGGTTCATTCCCAGTTCTTTTGCCCTCTGGAATATCATATTCCATGCCCTTCGATCCCTCAGTGTAGAAGCTGCCAGGTCCTGGGCTATTCTGATTGTGTTTCCAGAATATTGAAATTGTTTCTTCCTGGCTGCTTGTAGTATTTTCTCCTTGATCTGGGGATTCTGGAACCTGGCTATAATGTTTCTGGGAGTTTTCTTTTTGGGATCTTTTTCAGGAGGTGATCGGTGGATTCTTTCAACCTCTATTTTGCCCTCTGGATCTAAAACATCAGGGCAGTTTTCCTTGAGAATTTCTTGAAGGGTGATTTCTAGGTTCTTTCCTTGATCATGGCTTTCAGGTAGTCCAATAATTTTTAAATTGTCTCTCCTGGATCTATTTTCCAGGTCAGTGGTTTTTCCCATGAGATATTTCACATTGCCTTCTAATCTTTCGTTTGTTTGGATCTGCTTAACAGCATCTTGATTTCTCATAAAGTCATTAGCTTCCATTTGCTCCAGTCTAACTCTGAAGGAATGAATCTCCTCAGTGAACTTTTGAGATTCTTTTTCCATCTGGCAAATTTGGATGTTTAAGGCATTCTTCTCCTCATTGCCCTTTTGGGCCAACTTTGCTATTTGAGTTAGTCTATTTTTAAGGTGATGTTTTCCTCAGCCAGGCTGTTGACCCTCATTTCATACTTTTCCTGCATCCTTCTCATTTCCCTTTCCAATTTTTCCTCCTCTTCTCTTATTTGATTTTTAAAGTCCTTCTTAAGGTCCTTTATGGCCTGCAACCCGCTCATGTTTTCCCCTGGGACTTTTGGAGCAGGACTTCTGACCTTCTTGACCAAGTCAGTTACCAGAGAGGGAAGCATCAACATCTGGGTTTTCAAAGCCAGGGGGCTCTCAATGGCTGTCCAGAATCTCATCTGGTCAAATCACACAATATTTCTCAAAGTAAGCCCCAGAATAAAGTCTCACATCAATGTTTATATAGCCTTCTCCTTGGTCAGAGAATGTAACAACCCTCTTGAGCCACTGCCCAATCACAAAGTATCTACTGACAAACAAGCCTCCCACCACAAGCTCCATGTGCACTTAAGCCTAGGGGCAGGAAAGATCTTAAAAATTTACATTCCTATTACACTACTCATGGTTTTTCCCCATTTCTAGAATATAATCCTTGCTCGCCACTCCTATTAAAATCCCCTAGCTTTCTTTGAGCCTATTTCTGTTAGATGTATTCTCCTATAGGAAAGCTTTTGAGGCTCCCCAGGTCTTAGGGCTCTCTATCTCTCTAATAAATTTTTCTTTTATTATTTGTCTCTATGAAGTACACTATAAGGTCCTTGGCTTTTTCCTTTGTGGTGATTGCACCCCAAGTGCCTAACACATAATAGGTGCTTCATAAATATGTATCACATTTATTTTACATAATCTCAACCAGGCAGGGGTGGGGAACCTGTGGCCTTGACACCACATGTAGCCTTCTAGGTCCTCAAATTCAAACTTCACAGAACAAATCCCCTTTATAAAAGTATTTGTTTTATAAAACTTGGACTCAGAAGGTTGCAACCAGGGACCCAGAAGGCCACATGTGGCCTCAAGTTTCCCCACCCCCTATCTAGACAAAAATACTACTACAATAAAGGATAAGAGCATCCATTTATGTATGTATGTATGCCTTCATTCATCTACTACACTATCGTCAAAATAATATTTTTATATATAAATTTTTACATATTTCCCCTTTATCTTCCACTCAGGTCATAATATGCTTATGGACATTTCTATCATGCTCTAAGGAATATCTTCATCTTGTAAGATCACTTCAACCCTGAAAATAATACCTCATCAGTTTCTTCTGCCCCTGGAACTCTATCCCTCTCTCTCATTAGAGAGAACAGAAAACACTTCAGGACTTCCCATTTAAGGGAACTTCCCTTAAAGTCCAGGTCAGATACCTCTTCATTTTCCACCTATCTTTAACCCTTTGGACTTCTCCTTCATGTCCTTCCAACCCACTTTTCTCCTTCCTTTGTTACACAGTCTTCTAAATTGCTACCATATTGATAAAAAAGCCTTTCTTTGTACCCTCAGCCCTTAGCATAGTGCCTGGCACATAGCTTGGAAATGTTTATCGACTGACCACCTTCAATAAAAATCAATATTTAACTTTAGTATTCTCCCAGTGGTTTTATATTATAAAGCATAGTATAGCAACTATCTCTGAAAGCTAAAATAATCAGGCTTTGTCCCTGACAATGCAATAGTATCTATGCTGAAAAGAAAAGTAAAATCAATGATGGCTTCTCTTTGTTCTATATGTACTTATCTACCATGTGATCTTTTTATATATCCCCCTCCAAAATGGTATAAGTTAGGTCAATTACTATAGCCCCTAACTACCTACCCCTCAAATACATTATTCATTGACAAATCATTTAATAGAATAGATAATATGGGGGAAACAACATAAGATATAGGAAAGAACATTGGCTTTGAATTTGGAGTTCAAATATTATACCTGAAATTTAATTCCTAGATGACCTTGAACAAGTCACTTAATCATTCTGGATCTCAATTTACTTTTATGTAAAACGAGGAGGCTGGACTACATTTTTCTCTAAATAATCTTCTAGTCCTAGATCTATGATTACATAATCCTCTTCAGTACAGTTACTGAATGGTTTGTGTCACTTTACTGAGATCCTTGGGCCCTGCTCATCACCTGTACAATCCTTCTTTCCCTCCCAGGAGAAATAAAATCATTAGAGTTATTCCAAAATACTTTCCAATAACAGTGATTTTTGGCTACAGAATCAAGGAACTTATCTCATAATAAGTCTGTAATTGAAATACAAAGTGAAACTGGTCATTACTTATTGCTGTACAATGATTGGTAGATATGGCTATCTCTTTGGATTTAGTACAGAGATGATTTTGCTTAACTGATGAATGCTGGTGTATTAAATCGAGCCCATCTCAAGGACTGAGTTTGGAGATCTCTTTGCCTGAAACCTAATGGTATTTGTGGAAGCAATACCTGTCATTTATTGTAGAACTATTTGAAGAAATGACAACTCATCTTTCTGTAACTTCTAAATGTCTAGAAGAACCCCTTCCACAGACCCTATTGTATCCTATGCCATTTGGGAGGGTGATACTCAAGTCTTGATTGCTCTCAAAACCTGTCCTTGGGAAACTTCTCAACCCAGAATCTAATGATATTTATCATTATATTATCTAATCTTTATACTGTAAGCACCTTAGAAGGAAGGATTTTCTTTTATATTTATATGCCAAAGTGTTCGTTTTATAAAGGTTTTTTGACAAAATGACCACTATACCATGTGTTGCCAGGCCTCTTGCTGCCAAGGATGCATCTGGGACTTCAGAACCAGTTTCCACTGGGCTTCCTCTGGGTTTGTGCCATAATCTGCCTGCTTGGGTAAACAAAGATAAATAGGGACAAGTATGAGGTGAGTCAAGAGGTAGTGTGGCATAGTGGAAAGGGAGATGATCTCAATTCCAAGTATAACTGGAATTAAATCCTGACTCTGACACATCTATTCATATGACCTTTGCCAACTTACATAACCTCTCAGTGCTTTGGATAACTCCCTAGATGGAGGCAACCCCTCCCTCTTATGTAATATCTTGTATAATAACATATTTAAAAGAGGAGAGGGAATCAGCAAAACTAACCAATATGTCAAAAATTCTGATATTTTATTCAGTGTTTCATACTCATATTTCTATATGTTTGTGAATAAATGGAAGGGATGCCCTCTCATATTTCTTTTTTGGGTCCAAGCTTAGTCATTATAATTTCACAACATGTAGCTTTGATTACCTTGCTTCAAAACAAATCATGATTGCCACTGTGCATATTATTTTCTTGGTTTTGCTTACTTTATTTGCTTTACTTTTTATCTGTTCAAATATCTGATGATGAGTTTCTGCATTACATCTCGAAATAGTGTATTATATTTGTGGCTTATTTTGTCATTTGCTGGGCAATGGGCAAATGGGCATCTACTTAATTTCAAGATCTTTGATAGTATATATATACATATATATGTATATGTATGTATATGTATATATATATATATATAGTTATTTCTAAATGCAATCTTTCCTTTTTACCTTCTCTGTGTATATATATATATATATATATATATATATATATATATATATATACACACACCTAACAATGGAAAATATGTTTTTGAAAAGTGTAAATATTTTATTCATACTCTTAATATTTAAATTGTTTGTAAGAAATTTCAGAGTAATTCCAGATTCACTAACAATGTTTTAGTTTTGTTATTCTTTTCAAGCCCTTACAATGCTGGCTATTCCTTTTTTTTCTCAAATTACTAAATGTGTGATGAAAGATCAGTTGATTTGATATGCTTGACATTATCACATATTATTAGTAACATGGTGCACTCTTTCATATGTCTTGTTTGCTATTCCTCTGAGAAATATTTGTTGATATTCTTTGACCACATTTGTGAAATAGTTTTTCTTAGTTTTCCATATAGCTTCTATATAAAACCATAGTGATTGATTTTCATACAAAATATAAGTTTATTCTTAGATGCTTGTATATTTTCTTATCCTAACTTCATTATGTTTTCAATTTTTCAAGTTTTCCATTTCATGTACTCAAAGTTATTCTTTGCAATTATCTCTATACTGTGGTTATTTAATAATTTACTCCCTAAACATAATTGCTAAAAATACTTGATCTGGTTTTTTTTTTTTATGTTGGGGATTTTAATAACATGATCACATACATATACTTGTCTTTTATTGTTATATACAGTGTAAGCAGTTTGTCTTATTCTAATTTATTTCCAAGTTTTCCCAGAAGTTTTGTCAATTAGGAAGTTCTTTCTTACATAATTTATGTTCTGGGTATTCATCAAACAAAATCTGGTTAAATTAAATTATTATTTTTTCTTCTTCCTTGTCTAGTCTGTTCCATTAGTCCACTTTTCTATTTTTAAGCAATACTGAATAGCTTTGATAATTACTCCCTTTAAATTGTTGATTTGTTATCCTGTTAGAGCTAAATTCCTTTAGTTTAAGATTTATTAGGCTTTTACAATGTAAACCAAGGGTGAATGTAAAAGACTGTAACACACACACACACAAACACACACACACACACACACACACACACACACACACACACACACACACACACATGAACACTATCCTGGACAACCATAAACATGTTAAAGGCTATGTTCAGAATGGGAATCACAATATACTTATTTAGCTCTTTATAAATTTGCAAAACCCTTGACATACGTTACTTCATTCAATCCTCTGAAGAATCATATGTTGTATGTAATAGGGATATTGTTGTCCTGTCTTCCGCTTCTCCATCTGCAAAATTAAAGGATTGGAGTAGACAAGCTTGAAGTTTTGAAATTGAACTTTCTAGCCTTAAATTCCTTCACCCTGTGACTCTATAAAGGAACCCATTTTTGAAAAGGGACAGTATCAAAGTAGAAAATAGAACAAGTTTGGGGGTGGGATGGGATGGAGGGAAATATAGTTAGTCTTTCACAATATATACACTATGGAAATGTTTTGCATAGCTACACATGTACAACCTATATTGATTTGCTTATCTATCTAGTACTAGTGGGTGATGAGGGAGGAAATGTTATAGGAATGTAAATTTTTAAGATCTTCCCTGCTCCTAGGTTAAGTGCACCTGGATCCTCTGGTGAGAGTCTTGTTTTTCAGGAAGGCCCACACCTTGGTGCTTTGTGGTTGGGCAGTGGGTGAAGAGGGTTGTTACATTCTCTGAGCCAGGAGAAGGCTATATAATTCCTTATATGAGACTTTGTCTTGGGGCTCACTTTGAGAAGTGTTGTATGATTTGACCAGATGAGACTCTGGGAAGCCGTTGAGAGCCCCCTGGCTTTGAAAAACCGAGATGTTGATGCTTCCCTCTCTTGTAACTGTGATTTGGTATGGATGTAATGGTTGGGCAGTTGGAGGCCTGTCTGCTTGAAATGTTTCTGTCTGTGTACTCTGAAGTTCAGGGTGCTGAACTTTTTCCCCTGAACTAGGTAAATGATATGTTTGATTGATTAAGATTGTCAACCCATTTTGAATTGCTTTCCTTTAGAAAAGCAGATCTAAGAACCTGTGTTGGAAGCCACCCTGTGGATGCTTGGGGTGCTTGCTGCTACAAATGACATCAAGAAAAGGATCTGCAGATTAAAAAGAAAGTATGGGGGCTGGAATAATTGTTTCCCAATTGTGGTAGCTGTGACTCTGTGGAGCCATGGAACAGGAGAGAAGAATGGCCTCCACGCTGACTTCACTGAGCTGAGAGCAGAAATGGTGAGCTAGCTGCATTGGGACTAGAGCAGAAGTCAGTAGCAGCTGCCTCCTGCAGGAGAAGAAGGAACACAGGAGTTCCAAATCCAGCCACAGGATAAGATAAGTACTGTGAGGCAAAGCAGGGGCACTGAATGTGTTTCCTTGCTGCATCCCACAGTTTGGGACCAAGGGGGAGGATTGACTTCTATCTATGGTGGGTAGGATGAAGTGTCATGGATCCCCAAGGACCCCACCATGTTGGTTTTGTTGCCTGGCTGCCCTTCAGAACTTGGAAGCAGGGGCTGGAGCAGTGTGAGGGGAAGGACACCCTGCTTCCCCCAAGAGAACTTTATTTGGACATTTTTGTTTTTGATTGAATAGATGCACCTGAAAGTACTTTGTGTTTGTTTAAGGCCTGTGGCCACTTTGGTAACTTTAGTTATGTATCTTGCAAATGTGACCTAAGAGATGTTAATGCTAATTCAAATGTAAATTGTCTTTGCTATGGGCATGAAAGATCTTGGGGCAGAATGTTACAGGAATGTAAATTTTTAAGATCTTCCCTGCCCCTAGGTTAAGTGCACCTGGATCCTCTGGTGAGAGTCTTGTTTTTCAGGAAGGCCCACACCTTGGTGCTTTGTGATTGGGCAGTGGGTCAAAGGGTTGTTACATTCTCTGAGCCAGGAGAAGGCTATATAATTCCTGATGTGAGACTTTGTTTTGGGGCTCACTTTGAAAAGTGTGTGATTTGTCCACATGAGACTCTGGGCAGACATTGAGAGTCTGCTGGCTTTGAAAAACCCAGATGTTGATGCTTCCCTCTCTGGTAACTGTGATTTGGTATGGATGTAATGGTTGGACAGTTGGAGACCTGTCTGCTCTGTCTGTATACTCTGAAGTTCAGGGTGCTGAACTTTTTCCCCTAAACTAGGTAAATGATATGTTTGATTGATTAAAGAGAGATTGTCAACCCAAAAGCAGATCTAAGAAAATGTGTTGGCAGCCACCCTGGGGATGCTAGGGTGCTTGCTGCTACAGGAAAGAATCTGGAATTCAAAGGTTTAAAATAAACTGTTAAAAAAAAAATATATATATATATATATATAATTATATTTATTGTTATCATTATTATTATTGTTAGTATTATTATTATTTTACATGTAACTGGGAAATAAGATATACAGGCACAGGGGAATAGAGATCCACCATGCCCTACTGGAAAGTCTGAGGGGGCATGGGGGGAAGATATAGCAGAGAGCACATTGGAGGAAGGGATATTCAGTGGGATCATGGGTAGGGGAAAATTGGGGAGAACATTTGTAACTCAAAATCTTGTGGAAATGAATGACAAACTAAAAAATTTAAAAAATAAACTATAAAACATACACATTTATACATCATTGATATGCACACACAAAATATTCTTATATTTTCATTAAAGTACCCTAGGGTGGACTTCAACTTGGCAGCAGTTTGCTAATTACCAAAGTACTTGGAAGCAATCAAACCTCATTTATTAAAAACTTATTCAGTAATTCATACTTTTCATTAATTCAAGATGACTTTGTTCCCAGTTGGTCTGCATTTATGATTTGGTATTTTACAGTATTAGGGGAAATATCCTGTGGAATATTTTTTGTGTTGCTGTTGAATATCCTCACAATAGTAGCTCATTTGCCTAGGAAGGCCTATTTGTCAATCCTGACTGATTATGATCTTTTTTTGTTTCCTTCCAAAGCCAGCCTTAGACAATGCTCCCTGTGATTATGAAGGTACAAGTTGACATGGAAAAAAAATGTATTTTCAACAATGAGTTCAAAATATATTGAATAAAATGCAACAGGCAAAGCAATGAGACTGATAGAGTCAGAGAACCTTTGAGCACTAGTGTCCTTTAATATGTTCAGTCATGAAAGAGGCAATTTTTGCAGCAAATGATTCATGTTAACCAGAGAGACAGCCAAAAAATCCCTATTAATTTATATTTAAATACATTAAGTTTCAGAATTTTTAGATTACTAGGCAATGACATAAAATTTTCCACAAATCATATTATATCATATTCTTTGTGATAAAGAATATAGACAAGCAATTTGAGGGTAGAAGGACACACATAATTAAATTTGGAAACTAAGGATTTATCTGCATGATGGAAAAGTTTGCAACCACATTGTATTTTTTTTTTTTGCTAAATTACCGCTTTTGTTACATGTGTGCATAAAATTTCACTATCCCGCCCCCCCCCGCCCTCCAAGATACTTAATAAAGGATACAATTCATTCTATTTTTTCTCCCACTCTAGGACAATGTTATTTGCCACTTCAGTCATCTTTGATTCATAAATCTCCCTTATTCACAATGACAATGTCCTGATGATTTTTCATTCCAAATATCTCTGACATATATCCTTCTGTTGTTTTCTCTAATACCATCATCATACAACAAAATCATAGCATTCCTGAAGCATTAGGATGCTTACTGATTATCTAATCTAATGCCTTCATTTTATAGAAGATGAAGCTGAGATTCAAAGTGATTAAGTAAGTTGTCAAGGTCACTTGGCTAATTAATTGCAGAACTCAGACTAGAAGTTATGTCCCCTAATTCCTATTCTTGGTATCCTTTTAAGAATGCTAAAATGGGGGAATAGCCAAGATGGCAGAGTAGAGGCAAGAACTTGACCTGAGCTCCCACTCCAACCACCTCTAATACCTGTAAAATACATCTCTAAACAAATTTTAGAGCTACAGAACCAAGAAAATGACAGAGAAGGTAGCCCATCAGGTAGAACAGGAAGGGTCTATCACATGGAGTTGGGAGCTGAGCACTGTCCTGCATGAGCCATGTGGTCTGAGATCCAGGGTGGGCCCCAAAACAGCAGTACATATTGCCCAGAGCAAACTTTAGGAGAGTGAATCACCAGCAGCTGTAGTGGGTTCCAGACTTTTCAACCCATAAACACCAAAGAAAAAGTAAAAAGTCAGTCAGGAACTCTATTGGAACTGGGTGATGAAATAGCATGATCAGACCCATGTCCCCAGGGCAAGAGGTGGTGGAGGCACAGTGGCTGCAGCTGCTTCTGTTTGGTTGCCTCAGGAGCTCCTAGCCTGCAGATCCTAGGGGGACCAAGTGACCATTCAGATGGTAAGTGCTCTTGCTTTAACCTGCTTGGATCTGGATCACAGTCTTGGGTAGTGGTACTGGGGTGAGCAACACCAGTGTTTCAGAGCTTGTGGTGACTGGAGAGAGGGCACCCTCCTCAGACCTCTGACAATATTTGCAAAAACCCCAGCGGTTTGGGACAGAGTTCTCTCCACTCTGGAAGCAGAGTTCTACCATGGCAAAGAGCTCAAAAGTCAAGTAATTGGCTGGTAAGATGAGCAAGCAGAGGAAGCACAATCAGATCACAGAATCCTTTTTTGGGGACAAAAAGGATCAAAACAGGGGAACCAGAAGAAGTCAACAAAGTCAAAACTCCTACATCAAAAGCTTCCAAGAAAAATATGAATTGGTTAGAAGGCCATGGAGGAGCTCAAGAAGGATGTTGAAAATCAGGTAAGAGAAGTGGAGGAAAAATTAGAACAAGAAATCAGAATGATGCAAGAAAATCATGAAAAGCAAGGCAACAGCCTGCTAAAGGAGACACCCCCCCCACAAATACTGAAGAAAATAACACATTAAAAATAGATTAACTCAAATGGCAAAAGAGTCCCAAAAAGACAATGAGGAGAATGCCTTAAAAAGCTGAATTGCCCAGAAGGAAACAAAATTTGAAAAACTCACTGAAGAGAATACTTTCTTCAAAATTAGATTGGAGCAAACAGAAGCCAATGTCTTTATGAGAAATCAAAATACTATACAACAGATCCAAACAAATGAAAGAATAGAAGGCAATGTGAAATATCTCATTGGAAAAACGACTGACTTGTAAAATAGATACAGCAGAGATCATTTAAAAGTTATTAGACTACCTGAAATCCACAATCAAAAAAAGAGCCTAGAAATCATCCTTCAAGAAATTCTAAAGGAAAATTGCCCTGATATTCTATACACAGAGGGCAAAATAGAAATTTATGAATTCTCCAATCACCTCTTGAAAATGGTCACTTAAAGAAAACTCCTAGGAATATCATATCCAGATTCAGAGCTTCCAGGTCAAGGAGAAAAATATTACAAGCTGTCAGGAAGAAACAATTTCAGTATTATAGAAACACAATCAGGATAAGACAAAATTTAGCTGCTTCTACAGTAAGGGATTGAAGGGCTTGGAATAAGATAGTCATTAGCTTCCATTTGCTCCAATCTAATTTTGAAGGAATTATTCTCTTCAATGATTCTTTGAAATTCCTTTTCCATCTGAGCAATTCAGCTTTTTAAAGAATTCTCCTCATTGGCTTTTTGGGCTTCTTTTACCATTTGAGTTACTCCTATTTTTAAAGTGTTATTTTCTTCAGTATTTTTAGGGGTGTCTCCTTTAGCAGGTTGTTGACGTGGTTTTCATGATTTTCTTGCATCATTCTGATTTCTCTTTCTAATTTTTCCTCCACTTCTCTTACCTGATTTTCAAAATCCTTCTTGAGCTCCTTCATGGCCTTTAACCAGATCATATTTTTCTTGGAAGCTTTTTATGCAGGAGTTTTTACTTTGTTGATTTCTTCTGGTTCTATATTTTGATCTTTTTGTCTCCAGAAAAGTATGCTATTGTCTGATTGTGCTTCCTCTGCTTGCTCATCTTACCAGCCAATTATTTGACTTTTGAGCCCTTTGCCATGGTAGAACTCTGCTTCCAGAGTGGAGAGAACTATGTTCCAAATCACTGGGGTTTTCACAAATGTCAGAGGTCTGAGGAGGGTGTCCTCTCTACAGCCACCACAATCTCTGGCACACTGGTGTTTTTCATCCCATGACCATCATCCAAGACTGTGATTCAGATCCAAGTAGGTCAAATCAAGAGCACTTACCCTCTGAATGGTGGCTCCACCGCTTCTCCCCTGGGTGGCAGGGGCTAGACCACACTCTTCTGTTGACTTCTTCCAACCCAAAATTTACTTTTTAATTCTGAACAGAACCACCCTCAAAAAATATTTCCTTGGTTGCAGAAGATTAAAAAAAAAACCTATAAAATCCTCAATCTACATTCCATATAGTTGACTTTTTTGAAAAATACATAATAAATTTTACACATTACTTTCAAAACTATCTTCCTGGCTCCAATCCTGTCTTTCCATTGTGCCACCTAGCTGTCTTGGAATAGCTAGAAGATCACTGAAATTAGAGTAAAAAACACCTGGGTTTGTCTTCTCATGTATTGGCTATATGACCTTGAGCAAATTAATGTTTCAGCCTCAATGTTTTCCAATCATAAAATGATGATAATAGAACCTATTTCAAAGAGTTGGGTCAACTAGGTAACAGAGTGGATATGGCACTTGGCCTAGAATTGGGAAGACTCATCTTTATGAGTTCAAATCTAGCCTCAGACAATTACTATGTGATGCTGGGCAAGTCATTTAACCCTGTTTGCTTCAGTTCATTATCTATAAAATGAACTGGAGAAGCAAATGGCAAACAACTCTCATATCTTTCCCAAGAAAACCCCATATGGGGTCACAAAGAATCTGAAAAGACTGAACAACAACAAAGAAGCTGGGAAGTGAGGTGGCTAGGTGGCACAGTGAGTAAGAACGCTGGCCCTGAAGTCAGGAGGACCCAGGATCAGTTCCAGCCTCACAAAATGAGCACCCATACATAAATAATGACGGGCCATGTAACCTTGAGCAAGTTACTTAACCCCAATTGCTTTAAAAAAAAGAAGCTGGGAAGGGTAGCACTAATGCAATATTCATAGTACTGGTGGTGATTGTAAATATGCCCGCATAGTGTTCAATCACAAAATATAAAATACTTTCCACATAAAGGACACAAGCAAAATAATTTATTCAGACACCAGAAAACCAAATCCCAACACCAGGAAGTCAAATGCATCATAGTAACAAAGAAGTTAGTAAGCCATAACACAGCAGGGAGTCACACCATCCTTTAGCCTTCCCAGACACCAACATTCATGAGTTTAATTGTCTGCCTGGGTGTGTCCTCTCCTCCTACTTTCTCTAATTCCCAGCTTCCTGTGGTCCCTGCTCCACCCTAAAGCAAACTCCTTCCACCACAGGCTCCATGTGATTACATTCATCCTATTAGGGGACAAGGAAGATCTTCAAGTTCCAATTACCATTACATTCAGCCCCAAGATCTTTCAAGTCTCTTAGGGAAAATACATTAACAATACATTTCATTACATAGGTTAATGGGAGTTTAGGGGTAATTGAGCTCATAAAACCATATATTAGAGTGGGGGCTTGAGCACAAGCACCTCCTCATCCCCTCTTGAATTAATGGGGCTCAAAATTTTGGGGTAAGGGACAAAGATCTCTTCTCCATAGCCACTGTCAGCTGAAATTGGATATAGAACTGTCCTCGCCCCAAGAAGTCCCATTCTCCATAGCCACTGTCAGCTGAAATTGGATATAGAACTGTCCTCGCCCCAAGAAGTCCCATTCAAGAGGTCAGTTCTGGAGCTTGATTGACACCAGGTCCAGGAGGTCCCATTCAAGAGGTCAGTTCTTTAGCTGGCATCTGGAGTTTAGTCAATGCCAGGTTCAGGGGTGGCACATCAGAATTGTGGAACAGGGAGACATCCAGCTTAAGTGATCAAGCATCTATAGGTGGAGAATACTAAACCTGTAGGAAACAAATCTCACAAACAAGTTAAACAGACATAAAGCCAAAAAGAAAGAAATATAGGGTCTGCCATGCTTCTGGAGTCTATGAACTGACTATCATAACCTCAATTGCTGTAGAATATATTGCACTGTCCTCCTTGTTCTGTTTTAATGGCTTTGTGTACCTCAATAAGTCCAGTATATTGACTACTTCCACCTGTCCTAGAACTTTCTTTAATCTGAGTCTCCCTGAAGGTATGACAAACTTGGATACAATATCTCAGAAAGATCTGTAGGGGCAGTTCTCAGTTCTGTATTCCATCTAACATCAAGACCCTTTTCTTGATACATTTTGTATAGTTCATTAGTTGGAATACCATCATTTCTTCCAAAAATCTACCCCTGCTCCCAATAGTGCAGCAAACAATTCTTTTGTTGTTAGTCTGTTCTGACTTTGAATCTGCTGTCTATTTGCTCTTCTCTCTTGGGCACATTTATCTTTCCCCTGTTCTACTGTCACTTTGTTGTGAACTTTTATTCAGCACCTCTGAAAGAGGGTTCCCTATTTCACCAATTAGTAGAGTCAGAAGTGGGTGCTTATAAGCAGGAGGAGACATCTTCACTATGTTATTTCTATGAGAACCTGCTAAAGGGATATCATGATAAAAATTTGCATCTCCAAACATCATAGTGGTTTTCATTGCTTCCGCTTTTAACTTTCTCATATGGTCTCTGAGTACCAGGTTCTGTCTCCACTAGGCCACATAGAATCAGTGGAATACATTTTATTGTATTCATTGGCAGCTAAAGCTAACAGATTGGTCATATTATTACCTCCTTGAATATGGCAATCCCCCAAAACTTGCTGGACAAAAGGATTCTGACAAATACCTATAAATCCATGCTATCTACCCATACTCCTCCAGCTCCTTCATCACTGATTCTCACCATCCAAGACACTAACTGTTCTCCTATCCTTTGGGTGAACCTGCTTAATATATCAGTAACCTCTTACTGAGTGAAATCGTCAATTATCTCCCTGAACTCTATTTGGCCTCCATGATTCTCCTGTATTCTTCCTTAGTATGGGGAAAATTTCTGCCCACAGAAAAGGCTCCTCATGTAACATTGTTTTATTTTGCACCCACACACTCTCCTGGGAGTGGCTGTCATGACAATTAGGTTCAGCCTGAACTACACGCACATTCCCCTGATTAGTTTTTCACTTTTCTTAGCTAAATTTTTTTTCTTCTATTACCTGATATCCTCCAGCTTGCTCTTCTAAAGGAGAGCCCAAATACATTAATACAGTCAATTCCCTTTCCATCTGAGTTTTTTTTTCTTGTAACAGTTTGTCCTTGCTTTTACATATAATAAGGTAACTTATTAGTAAAACCCAATGTCTTCTACACACTACCTCCAGTTCTCACCCTGGTTTTATTGATATTGGTTGCAAACATATTTCTAAATTTCTAGGTCCTCCCTTCTGTAGCCTCAGTCCTCAGTTTTCACATAGCCCTGTAATTTTAGCCTACTCTCTTGCTAGGGAAGAATAAGGTAAATTCTCCCTTCCTGGGATATCCATTTCTTCTTCTAAATCTCTTCTACTTCCAAATAGAGGTCCCATATTTCATGATCTCTTGCTTGTCACCAAATGTAATGCCAACACAATATTCAGATTGCCAGCAGTGACCATGAACATCCCAGCACAGTGCTCAATCACAAAATATAACAGAATCTCCATAGATAAGACAGAAACAAAACATTTATTCAGACACCAGAAAACCAAATACCAACACCAGAAAGTCAAATCCATCATAGTGCAAAGAAGTTAATAAGCCATAACACAGCATGAAGCCACACCATCCTTTAGCCTTCCCACAAACAAACATTTGCTCACAAGCCTAGCTGTCTGTCTGGGTGCATCCCCTCCTCCCTCACTCCCTAAATACTCTGACTCCCAGATTTTTGTGGGCACTGCTCGACCCTTTAGCAAACTTCTCCCATCACAGGCTCCATGTGAATACATTTATCCTATTAGGGGGCAGGGAAGATCTTTAATGCAGGGAAGTCTTCAAATTCCCTTAGGCATATTAAGGGGCAGGGAAGATCTTCAAATTCCCATTACCATTACAGGAAGAGAATAATAAAATGTGTGTAAAACAATTTTCACACTTCAAAATTCTATCTCCTACCATGTTGTTATGTTCCCTCCTACTGTTATTATTAGCATCAGTATCATAATACTGTATGCCATGGTTTTTTCCCTACACTTTCTTCTATGCCTCTGAACCATGCTTTTCTTCTGCAATTGAATTTGATAGAGGGAACAGTTGTCTTCCCTACTCATGGTTTTACGAAGTGCCTTACTTAAACCCAGGTATTCTATATCTACAATATTCTCCTGATTTATTACTCTTCTTAGAGCCTATATCTAGGTCATTTGCCTTGATTTGTTCTTATTGAATCCTTGCTGGCTTCTAGTGACAAGAATTCTCTTTCTTGATAATAATAATGAATTGCAACAAAGGTCATAGATGTAGAATTTTCCAATTGTTTCATCTTTTAAAATTCAAGATAGTTACTTGCTTCTTACTTGCCCATAGTGGCTCTTCTCTTTCATGTGATTCATCAGTGGGCATTGAAAATGATTTAGTAATCATGTAGGTTTTTTGAGAGCCTGACCAGGTAACTGAGTCTCATTTAGAGTAGTTCAACTATCTACTATCTCCTTACTTTGCATTTTAATTTCCTCTTGATTATCTTTATTTCATCCTTTCCTGTCTGAAGATCATTCTCCTCAGTAAGAGAAAACAGAATCAAATTAGGAGTTAAGTGATTCTACTCTCTTTATCAACCATTATCCTTGTACTATCCTTTCCCAGACATAATACTTTCCTCATTTCATGTGTGAATATGATTTGTCTCCCCAAATCATATAAGTTCATTGACAACTAGAATTGAGTCACTCCTCTTTATTCCCCATAACATTTAAATTAGTTCTAGCTAAGGCTAGCAGTTATAGATTACTTTAAGATTTGCAAAACACTTTAGATATATTAAATTATTTCAACAGCATCATAACACTGTGAGATAGGTACTATTATTATAGTTACAGAGAGGAAAACGGAGACTAAGAGAGGTTAAGTGACTGTCCCAGGGTTACACAGCTAGTATGTATCTGAGATATATTTGAACATAGGCCTTCCTGATGCTAAGTTCAATATCTTACTGTGTTACCTTAGCCAGGAAGAGAGGGCTGCTATTAAAAGGTTATTGCTCCTCATATGGTTTATGATTTTTACTTTAGAACCAATCCCACTTTTTTTTTCCTTTCTCTCATCAACTAAGATAAGGTGAGCCTTTGCTATGAAGGACATAATGGTATAGCTGTCTGTAGAGTAGGGAGTGAGCAGCCTGTTTATCAAGAAAAAGTCATGCTTTTCTCAATCCGAAAGCCAATAAAATAAGAAAAAAGAAGCACAGCTTTACCTGGTGGTTGGTACAAATGGAAAGATTTTATTCAGATAGAAAGGAATTTGTGATAACATCCAGCTTACACTTCCTAATAGGGTTGGCAATGATACCTTGCTGACCAGCTATATTGAGTCAAAATTATGATACATTTTTCTAATGTAGATGTGGTTTGGTCCATTGCCAAGCTAAATAATGTGTTTCCCAGAAGCAATATGGCAAGAACTATCTAATTATCATTATTGTTAGTAATCAGGGTAGACCTTAAGCAGAGGCAGAGTATAACATTTGATTTGATGGCTAGCAGCAGGGTGTCACTGTCCCCAAGTAATTCCCATCCCCTGGTGCTGCCATTGGTGATTCATTCTTTTAAAATCCAAATACTCCTGGAGGTATAACATAGTGCATTAATTCACCTTAAGGTGTTGTTCACTTTTAGGATCTGCACTTTTTTTTCTCCTGATAAAATAGATCATTGGGGTGATATAAGAGCACTGGGAATGGTGGAGGTGAGGTGGTAGTGGGAGAGGCAGTGAGAATTGAGAACTACCTAGAGAAAAGAAAAGATGCTGAAGAAAAGGAAGGAATTTTGGAGGCAAATTTTTACTTCTTTCCAGTTTTGCCTAGGGTTAACTTCACTGGAAAATTTGCTGGGCTTGGAGAGACTCAGACCTGTATCTAAGTTCTTCTACTTGCTATCTGTGTGACTTTGGGCAAGTTAATTCATCTTTTTGAGCTTCATTTTACTAAATTATAAAATGAACTCAATGATAGTGTTACCTAACTCACAGTGTGTGTGTGTGTGTGTGTGTGTGTGTGTGTGTGTGTGTGTGTGTAAAACAGTTTGTATATCATAAAGCAGCATCGAAATGTAATCTACTAGACTGAGATTTCAACTAGGGGATGCCTTTTTTTCTGGATGTCTTCACACTGGTACAACAAAATTCTTCCATTTAAGTCATATTCTAATATTTTATCATAGAGTGGAAGTTACCCTGGGTTTTCAAAGCCAATCTCAGACTAAGTGCTTGACTATCTAACCAATCAGAAATTATTTGGAGTATGGACTTGGCAATAATCTGTCTGACTCTCCTGAAAAAACCTATTTACTTTGAGCAAAACACCCACCAAGGAGCTGCATACCAAGTGATGATCACTTTTGGACCCTTAAACTCATGAATCCATCTATATAAGCATACAGGAATTGCAATCTAATGTGTAATGAAAGCACCCATAGACCAAAAAAAAATTAGCAGATCCTTTGAAAGATTCAAATCCAAAGAATTTGGATCTAAGAGAGATTTAATGAAATGCCCAAAGTTTTAAAGGAAACTAAAGATTTCTAGACCTAGAAACATTCCTAACTTCTAATTAAGATTTCCATCTGAACAATAATAAAGAAGAAAATAAATTTTAAGAAAACCCAGAATTAACTGACAGCTCTGTATGCAATAATAATGTAAATGCAACTTATTTTGATACAATTTAGTCATTACAAGTATAACTATAGGGTAAAGTTACATATATGACTATCTAAATTTTATTGTCAATGTTATCAGTAATAGAAATATTAGGAGAGGTAGTTTTGCAGAATGCATAGAGAAGGAACATCAGGATGGAGAAGGTTCAAGCCCTCCCTCTCATCTATACTGACTGTGTGGCTTTTTTAATCTGTCAGTGCCCCTAGGCAACCCTCTAAGTCTGTAAATTGTAGAGCAAGTGGGAAATTAGAATTACTGGAGAGACTGTTCACCTTAACTTCTCCACACCAAGGAAATCATTGGTCAGGTACAATCTAGCAACAGCAGCAGTGGCATAGTGGTGCAAATTTATAAAGGCATTATCACATAATGGAGGGAAAAGCAATGCTACAGAATCAGAAGTGTTGACTCAGAGCCCTGATTCAGTCCTTAACTGATCATGTTAACAGGGGAAAAGTTACTAAAACTTTCTAAGCCTCAGTATCCTCATTTGTAATAAATCAATGAATATACCCACACAGCCAAATACCAGTAACCCACATTTATATAGTATTTAGAAGTTTGCAAAGTACTGTGTATGGATGATTTCATTTGATCTTCTCAACATCCCTGAGTTATTACAGGCATCCTGATCCCCTATATTACTGAAGAACCTGAAGTTCAGAAAGGTCATGATGTGCATACAGGAACATATAGTTATTATGTGTCCCAAAACCAAGTATCCTTAACTCTAAGTATGCCTGACCCTAGACCAGCCCTCTATCTACTATAGTTGTCATTCTGTGGTGTATATCAGTAAGATAAAGTTAAGGAAAGCCCTGGCCTTATATTTCCACCGAAGGGTTTGTGCACAGCTCTTTGTTCATTAGATTGTTAAGTCCCTTACCAGGAGCCTCTGATCCATGTTTTTGGCTAGGTTTGAGCCTGGCAGTCCTGTCACTCTTTGTTCTGAAAAACACTGCTCTGGGATGAATCACCTTAATCAATCAAGCAAGAAACCAATATTCAATGAGTGAATTATGTGCTCAGCTCTTTGCAGGCTGCATGACTGGATATAAAAATATAGGATATGAATTTTGCTTCAAGCAGCTTACAGGATAGTTAAGGGATAGAATAAAATGAACATTAATATGTGGAACAATAACTTAACATGCCAGACAGAGTATCATTTTGTGCTAAAATGTATGTAACAACCTGTACTTTTGTGAAAACCTGAAGGAGTGGAAAACTTTTGAATTCTGGAGTATAGAGAAAAGACTTCACAGACTAAGTGGGACATTATAGGGGCCTGAAAAATGGGTGAGATTTGTAGAGGTGGAGGGGAAGTCATTTATTCTGGGTAATGAGAGCAATATGAACAATAGTAGAGAGAATGACAATGACATATTTGGGGGGAGAGTGGAATCAAGTTTCCAGTATTTCATTACAAGCTGGAAACATTAACCATTAACACAATTAGGAGACAATTCTTGCTTTCAAAGAGCTTTTATTCTAATTAGTGGAAATAATGTGGGAAAAGGGGTACATTGTGGGAAGTGATTAGTATATTATACTAGGCTCAGACTATTGGAGGGATTTTAAAGACTGGCAAGGCAGTTTACTTTGAAGAGGGTAGAGAATAATGAATCTTTGGAGTAAGCAGTGAATTGATATGCAGACAATGGAGTTCAAGGTAGATTGAATTAACATTCAACCACTACTATGACCACCATCACCACCGAAGAGGATCCTTAAATAAATTTCAGAGGTTCCATAAAAGTAGGTGGGAAATACATAAAGATTTTTCACTAACCCTGATTTTCTCCATAACCCTATGTGTTTTATTTTATGAATTTAGAAACATTATTTTGGGAGTGGGTCGTCAGACTTCCCAAGAGGTTCATGACACTAAATACATTAAGAAGCCCTGTTCTAAAGGAAAAGGAAAAAATCCCTCCTGCTTAGACAAAGGGTACAATTAAAGGTAATAATTTTAGACAGAAGGAAAATTACTCAGACTGGAGGGAAAAATATGTTGTTTGTTAGAGGGATGCAACGTAAGTAAAATGTAAGCGCCTTGAGGACAGTGATTATTTCCTTTTTGTATTTGTATCCCCAGTGCCTGGCACATAGTAAAGTCTTAAGAAAATCTTGTTGAGTTGAATTTAATTGAATTTATGTAGAAACAGATGCACAGAGTTTAAAATAAAAGAACAGTATATACACAGAATAACTTGGGGAAATGAGGAAAGGCTTTAAGAATCCTAATATAGCTATGTTCTACCTTAGATATTTTCCTCTACCTTCAGATTTTAGTACTGGGAGATTTGGCAGCTCTTAATTTATTATGAAGCATTCCATTCTTAAAAAGAAAAAGAAGAAAAATCAAAACCCACCATTTGATTCTCTTTTCTCTGATAAGGCAATTCTTCCCAAAGGCAAGACAGTGGACAAAGACATGCAATTCCTACAAAGTCTTCTCTTCAGATTTCTTTCTTTTCCTTATACATAAAGAGCACCTACTAGGTTTTTGTTAAATATCCTCACAAAGGAGGAACCGAAGCTGTCTTCATACTGACTTTTTCAAACTTCTTAGAGTTGATCTCTTTCTGCTCCTAAGAACCAGCTTCCTAATGAGGTATTGAGACACACAGCTGGCCTTTTCATCATCCCCATCCAACATTTAGGGCATTACAATTAGCTTTAAAATTCAACATCAGTGAGGCTGGAAAGGCATAAATTATTCCCTGTCCTGATGAGTCACACATTTTAATAAAGCTCAACATGTTATCCTTTGCTCCAGTATCATAAAAGCTTTTCAGTATTATTCTTGTTCTAGTTTTTACTATTAGCAATAATTTAGGCTATAATTAAAAAAAATAACTTCTCTACTTTTGTTTCTTCCTGAAATGGATACTTTTTACAAAATATTATTATTTACTTTCATCCAGCACTGTAAGATTAACAACAGAAATGGGGAATGTAGTCAAAACAAAATAAAAATTTTATTAGGTTCAATTGTTGTGAAAGCATGGCTAATTATAGTTGCTCACAATTTCTTTGTATGTATATCATTTACTAAGCTCCCAAATCTGTTAGTTCTAGCAACTCATGTATTTCAGATTTGGGAAGATGGTCAAAAAGTTTCTTCTGACCTGTTTAGTTAGAAGATGATTTTTACTATATGTTTAAAAATCCAATAAGCAAAAACATGCATGAACAGAATTAGGAATCAACTATTATGGACACTAAACTTGTAAAAGAGGGAGGCCTGAAGATCGGATTTATTGTTATTGTTGTTATTATTTTATGAAAGGCAGTGTAGTATAGGGACAGAGTGCTAAAATCTGAGCCCATAAACTTGGTTTCAAATGCCACCTCTCATAACTACTGATTACACATTGCTCCATCTGCCACTATCTACATACCAGCCAAACTGTTCCCCATTAATGTGACACTCTTTCTTACATTTATAGGCATATATTGTTTTGAATCACTTCCATTCCTGGAATACTTTTTCTTCCTTGCCTTTGCCTCTTAGAATTTCTAGCTTCCTTCAAAACTGAGATGATGTGCTACTTCCTTGCAGAAGCTTTTTCCTCATCTCTTAGATAGGAGCTCCTCACCTCCAGAAAAGATTTGTTTGATTTTTTTTTCTATGCCATCTGTATATGGTTATCTGTGAGCAATTGCTCACCAGAAAAAAAAAAGTAAGGTTCTTGAAGACAGGGATTTTCTTTTCTATTTGTATCCCCCCTGCCCAAAATAATGAATGACATAGAATAGGTACATTAAAATGTTTATTGGTAGATTGGTTGGTTGATACTGTCTGTGTGACTCTGGATAAATCTCTTTACTTCTCAATGTCCCCTAGGTACCTCTATGAGACTATAAGTTACAGAAGAATTGCAGGTATTAATTAGTAGAGGGAATTTCCTAGTTATCAGTTCTCTACACTAATAAAATCATAGGTCTAGACCAAAAAAAGTATTAAGATTTTTGTGCTCTTTTAAAAAATATATCAGTACTGCCAAATGATTCCCTAGACACCCCCACCCCCATGTAAAACTTCTTGTTCCCCCCCTCCAAAATATTAATCAACAAGAATTTGTCATATATTTTCAATATGCCAGGAACCATATTCAATGCTAGGCATAAAAATACAATGAATAAAAATCCCCACTCTTCCATTTTATCTGGGAAACCTCAATTTTAGTCATACATACGTATGTGTGTGTGTGTTTACAGAATAAATATAAGATATTTCATTATAAGGTAGTTAGTGAGGGAGAACATTAGAAGTTAGGGGATAAGTCAGCAAGGTTAAATAGAAGATGGTACTAGAGCTGCTTTTATAAGGAAGATGATGATTATAAGAGGCAGAGATGAAGGGGAAGCATTTTGCTGGTACAGGGCATGGCCAATGAAAAGGCCCAGAGATAGAAGATGAGAATAGTGGAATTTGGCTAGTTCATAAAATGTGGGAAAGGGTCAAGTTTTTTTAAGTACACTTTTCATGTAAGACAACATATTTTTCAACCAATAGTCCATGATATCTCTGTTAAGAGGTGGGGAAAATATTATAATTTCACACCTCTGAATGACTGCTAAGTGCATTAGTCAAAGTTTTGAATTTTTAAATGATGTTTTCATTGAGCAACAATGTGGCACAATGGAAAGGACATTCATTTTTATAATATTTTTATGACCTTGGGAAAATGACTTAACTCCCCTTGGCCTCAGTTTCCTCATGTGTAAAGTGAGGATATTGGACTAGATGACCACTGACATCCTATTAGCTTTAAATTTATGATCCTTTAATCCATTATATCATCCCTGTAATTAAGGAAATTGTAAATTGCCTAAATTTAGGAGGATCAGATCAATAAGGGAGTCACTGGTATCACTCTCAATTGCTATCATCATGGACGATGAAAAATTGCCCTTTACAAGGATGCAGTGGCTAAAACTTGAGCATTTGCCTCTACCCTAATGTTTAGTATTACAATTAACTTACTGTACAATTGCTCTACACTTTAAATCTTCACAATCTTGGCAGAAGTTATATTACACGTTTTGGAGCATTTTAAATAATTTTGCTCCTGCCTTTTTTGGTTTGTTTCAACAGGGACAATCATTTAAAGGACCTCAATTGTAACTATGATAACTAAGGGTTTTAAAAAATTATTTCAATTTCCTCATTCTAAAATTTGTGGGAATTAATAGATTTTTGGTGCACATCTTATCAAACTGATTATTAACATATTAAACTGATTACAGACATGACTAATAATTCTCCAGTAATACATTTTCTTAAATTACAGTACTGAAATTTTTCCTCTTCTTTTTTCAGTTTTGCTGTTTATGAAATTTTTATGATAGGGGATTCATTGGATCCTTATCCTAGATTGATTAGGATTTAGGAGTAAGATCTGATTTCCAGGGATAGAGGAGTGAATTGATGCCCCAACAGAACTACCTTTGAGTTTATTTTAAAAACTCAATTTAGTTTGCTATTTCTAAGATTCTATTATCTTCTTTTGATGATTGACTATGTGATAAAATTGTGTTTTATGTTATTTGATAAAAGGGAGCAAATTGATTTCCCATAGTTGGACCAATCTACAGCTTCATCAGTGCTTATGTATTTCATAAACATTTACTTCACGACAACTTGTCTAGCATTTAACATTTTCATTTCTTGTCACTAGACAATACCAGTAACTGGAGGTATAAAATAAATTCATAATTGCAGAGTAGGAAATAGGGTTAGGGGAGATTGTAATGGTGAAAATAGTGTAAAAGAAAGAGTAATCAAAGAGCACAAAAATAAATTAAGGATGAGATCATTTAAATAACCACAGACCTATCCATGGTGAACAAAAGTAGGTAAGCGCTGATCACACTAGGATGTATTTAATCAGAGAATCGTCTACAAAGGTAACATTTTAAGCTATAAATAGGAAGAGTTTGGGGATTTAATACTTTGAAATAGAAGATGGATAGGAATAGAGGCAAATAAAGTAGGGAGAGCATTCCAGGTCTGAAAACTGCAAAATGACATAGAGTTGGAAATTAACATGTGGAAAGCCAATTGCTCTGTTTAGGTGAGAAAGTCTCAGCTAGGGAGCAATGATTAATTACATTACAGTAAAACAGGGAAGAAATCTGATATGTCATTTAAAAAAATCTACCTGTTTTCCACCAGGTATCATTAAGTACATGTGACATATATACATTGAGTTAGTAAAATAATAATATGTTATGTGAATGAGGTTTTTTCCTTACAAGACACTCACTTCCACAATGGTGAAGTGAGAATGGTGGTATTTTGGTCTGAAACAATTTTGCACAGGGTAAGCCTCTCTCCCATTATATGAGAGACAGAGACAGAGACAGAAAGGGAGGGAGTGATGGAGAGAGGGAGGAAGAGAGAGAGAGAGAAAGAGAGGGGGGATGCAGAAAGACAGAGACAGGGGAGACAGAGAGACAGAGACAGACAGAGATGAACAGAGATGGATAGAGAGGCACAGAGATGGTGAGAAGAGAGAGAAAGAAACAGGAAGACAGAAATCTCAGTGTTTGAGAAATAAATTTAAGGTACTTTTTTTCAATTTTAGAGGAATTTTTGCCCAAAGATTCATTGTAGTAAGCCTTTTGTGCATTACAACAGCATCCAGAAATGCTCAAAATGAGAAATGGATTTAACTCAATCAAGAAATATCAAGAACAAAAGTAACCAGGAGAACAAGTGTTCTAAATGATAAAAACTTGGCATTTTGGCAATCTTTTGTGCTAGGATATTTAATAAATGTATGCATACATGTATTTCCATATATATTTATACAAACATATATATATATATATATTACTCTCCACTTCTGACTTATTCTCTACTTATTGAGTGAGAGCAATGTTACAACTATAGAAACTCTATGTCATCTTGACATTAGAATTATTTTATAAATACTTGTTTTTATAATAAAACAATATTTTTATAGTAAAACAATGCTTGTTTACTTTCATCATCTTTGGTATTTATTTTCAAGCCATCTCTTTCAAGCAAGTGATTTGACCATGACTCTAAGGATAGGCCTCAATCAAATGTTCTCTGCTTCATTTATTCAATTCACACAGCCACTACTCTAGTTCAACACCTCATACCCACTCAACTATGGGAAACTATTCTCATGAGATATTTCACATTGCCTTCTATTCTTTCATTTATTTGGATCTGTTTAACAGCATCTTGATTTCTCATAAAGTCACTAGCTTCCATTTGCTCCAGTCTAAATCTAAAGGAATGAATCTCCTCAGTGAGCTTTTGAGATTCTTTTTCCATCTGGCAAACTCGGCTTTTCAAGGCATTCTTCTCCTCATTGCCCTTTTGAGCCTCCTTTGCCATTTGAATTAGTCTGTTTTTTAAGGTGTTATTTTCTTCAGTCAGGCTGTTGACTTTCATTTCATATTTTTCCTGCATCCTTCTCAT
Source organism: Gymnobelideus leadbeateri (assembly GCA_011680675.1). Taxonomy (NCBI): domain Eukaryota; kingdom Metazoa; phylum Chordata; class Mammalia; order Diprotodontia; family Petauridae; genus Gymnobelideus; species Gymnobelideus leadbeateri. Next base: position 812,539 of record WOXC01008358.1, read on the forward strand.
TTCTCTTCCCAATTTTTCCTACACTTCTCTTATTTGGTTTTTAAAATTTTTCTTAAGGTCCTCTATGGCCTGTAACCCACTCATATTTTCATTTGGGGCTTTTGGTGCAGGAGTTCTGACCTCACAAACCTCCTCCTGTTACATGCTTCGATCCTCTTAGCCCCCAAAATAGGAGTCTAATGTTACATTTTGCCTTTTATTTTGTTCCATTTGCCTAGGCATGTTGCGACTTAATTACTTGATTTTGGGGCTAGTTGCTACAGTAGGACTCTGCCACCCAACAGGGGAGCTGCCATCCCAAACATTGGGGTCTTCACAACTTCCAGAGGTATTAGTTGGGTGGCCTCTGTAAAGCCTCCACACACTCTGGCAAGCTGCATACCCACCCCACACCTCCCCCCCAGACCACAATCCAGATCCAAGGAGGTTAAAGCAAGAGTGATTAACCCCCAGACTGATTGCTGGATCTCCCTACACTTTGCAGACCAGGAGCTGAAGCTACCCCTGAAGCTGCAAAATGACTTCTGTTCCACGGTTCCTCAGCCACTTTTCACCCCCAAGGGAGGAAGCTGATGCGGTCCCCAAATACTGGTCCCAAAGTCCATAGGGCACTATCCTCTCATTTTGTCCTAGGCATATCTGTGTTGATAATTCTGGAATCGCCACAGCTGCTGGTGTTCTGGGGTCCCTCCAGCTGGCTGCTGGTCTGGCTGCTCTGGGGCTAAAACCATGACTCACAGGGGCCTGTGCTTGGCTCCCAGAGCACTGCACTGTGCTGTGCAGGCCACTCCCTGCAGGGCTGCTGGGCTGTCCTCAGTGGGAGGTTAGCTTCTCTGTGTCATTCTGTGGGTTCTGGAACTCCAGAAGTTGTTCAGTGTCCACCTTTTACATTGTTTGGAAGTGGGGTGGGGCAGAGCACCTTGGAAGTGCTGTTTCTACTCCGCCATCTTGGCTCCACCCCCCTATGGGAAACTATTCTAACAGCAGCCAAAAAAAAAAGATTTTTCTGCCTCAAGTCTCTCCTCTCTTTTATCTACCCTCTACAGAGTTCCAAAAGTGATTGTCCTAAAGCAGTGACCATCCATATTTACCACCTTTTCAATAAATTTCTGTGGTTCCCTATTATATCTAGGTTAGAATCCAAAGTCCTCTAACAAAGCCCAGCTCTACTCTCTGTTTACACACACACACACACACACACACACACACACACACACACGTTTCCTTCTATCGAAAGAAGCCTCCTTGCTTTTACTCACACGTGACTTTTAGCTTTCATCTCTGGATCTTTGCACAGGTTATTTCTCATGTCTGAAATGTACTTCTGCTTTTTAGAATCATCCTTTTTCAAAGCTCAGTTCAAGGGCTACATGTTGAATAAGGTGTGTCCTTAACTCTTTAGCTACTTGCCCCTTCCTCCACAAAATGACCATGCATTTTTTTTCTATCCATGTTGCATACAGGCTTTTGTGGTATTCATATTATATTTACTTTATCTTATCACATAATATAATACCTGACATATGATGGGTACCTAATAATTGTTTATTGAATTTGCTGAAACATCAATTTAATTAATTTCAATTAAAAAAAAAAGCATTGATAGAGGCAGAACCAAGAGGGTGGAGTAAAGGCAGGGACTTGGCCATACTCTCCCTCAAATGCCCCAAATACCTTCAAAAATGACTCTAAGCAAATTCTAGCAGAATCCACAAAAAGAGTGGAACAGTTTTCCAACCCAAGACAAATTACAATTTCATCAGGAAAGTTTTGTTGTACTAACATAAGAGGAGAGCACACGCTAGTGAGGGCAATGCCAGTGCAGACCAGACCTCAGAAAAACAGGAGGAAGCCTTTGCACAGCTGAATCAGTGGTACCAGTGCCAGGTTCTAGGCTTCTCAGCCTATGGATGGTAAGAGCATCAGGAAACTGTTCAGAAGGAGACTTACAGGGGTCACTTTGCTAGCAATAGAGTTGTTACTTTGTTGCATTGACTATACTTGGATCTGACTCACAGTCCTAAGTATTAGTACTAGTGCAAGGAGGAGCACTAGCTCAATAGAACTTTTTGCTACAATGAAATAAGGACCCCAGTGAGAGTTCCAGAGTAGGAAAGGGCTAATGGTCACTTACAAATCAATGCACTGTCTTGTAGAGTAGTAAACACATATCTCCCTAGATCATATCAGCTTGGAAGAATCAAACACAGGCCCCCCAGAATTACCTCTGAAAATAGCTCCGCAAAAAACCTGAAGATTGGGATAGTACCCACTCCACTTGGGAAGCAGAGCTCCATTTAAGAATAAGTTAAAAGTCAAGCAATAGACTGCAAATGAACAAACAAAAGGAAAAAAAATCTGATCATAGAAAGTTATTATGGTGACAAGGAAGATCAAAACACACATTCAGAAGAAAACAACAAAGTTGAAATTCCTACACCCAAAGCCTCCAAGTAAAATATGAATTGGGTTCAGTCCATGGAAGAGTTCATAAAGGGTTTTGAAAATCAAGGAAGAGAGGTAGAGGAAAAATTGGGAAGAGAAATGAGAGTGATGGAAGAAAATTATGAAAAGAGTCAACAGCTTGGTTAAGGAGGCACAAAAATACTGAAGAAAATAACACCAGAGAAAACAGATTAGACCAAATGGTAAAGGAGGCACAGAAATCTAATGAATACAAGAATGCCTTGAAAAGCAGTATTGGCCAAATGGAAAAAATAGTTACAAAGGCTCACTGAAGAAAATAATTCCTTAAAAAGTCAGATTTGGTCTAGTGGAAGCTAATGACTTTATGAGACATCAAAAAATAACCAAAGAAAATCAGAAGAATTAAAAAAAAAAGAATAAAATGTAAAGTACCTCTTTTGAAAAAATAACTGAAAATAGGTCCAGGAGAGAAGCTTTAAGAATTATTGGACTACATGAAAGTCATAACTGATAATGAGCCTAGACATCATCCCTCAGGAAATTATCAGTGAAAGCTACCCTGATATTCTAGAAGTATAGGGTAAAATAGAAATTGCCAGTATCTGCCAATTGTCTCCTGAAAGAGATCCCAAAATGAAAATTCCCAGGATTATTATAGCCAATTTCTAGACCAAGGAGAAAATGTTGCAAGCAGCCAAGAGGAAACAGTTCAGTTATCATGGAGCCACACTTGGGATAACATAAGATTTAGCAGCTTCTACATGAAACTATCAGAAGCTTTGCAATATGATATTTAGAAGAGCAAAAGAGCAAGGATTACAACCAAGAATCACCTACCCAACAAAACTGAGCATAATCCTAAGGGGGGAAAATGGATACTCAATGAAACAGAGGATTTTCAAGCACTCCTGATGGAAAGACAAAAGCTGAATAGAAATTTTTACTTTCAAATACAATATACCAAAAAACCAAAACAAAACACCACCTACAAAAATGTAAATAGGAAAGAGAAAGCACATGGGATTCAATAAGGTTAAACGGTTTATATTCCCTCATGGGAAATGATATTTATAACTCCTAAGAACTTTTTCATTACTAGGGTAGTGTAAAGTTTATGGGATTTAGAGATCTTCCATGCCCCATTGGACTTGCTGACATAGTAGGAAGGGGTGGGGCAAGAGGAAGCAGAAGAAAAGCTAGAGTTCCAGTGGTGACTGGTGGCAGTGGCGGCAGTAGCAGAGGCAGTGGCAGCAGCAGCAGCAGCAGTGGTAGTGGTAGGGGCGAAGTAGAGGTGGAGGCACAAACCCCTTTTTGAGCCAGCTAGAATTTCTGCTAAGGACTCTTGTTGGAGACTGCCACGGACCAGAACTGCGGGGGAGCGGGGGGCAGAGCTGTTGGGAGCATGCTTCCTAGACGCTGAGCAGTTGCTGTGAGTGGGGAGAGAAGGACCTTTGCCTGAGGTAGCCTGTTCTGTTTTGAAGGCTTGAGAATGTGGTTGTTTCCTATGTTAACTACATGTGCCAATTTCATAACTACTCTAATGGCTTTGACTTTCTGGTTTTGGGACTCAGTTATTTGGTATTTTAATAAATGTTTTAGCTTTATCCCCCCACATAGAGAGCCTAGTATATTTTGTGATTAATAACCACATAAGCCTATTTATAATTGCCATAGGCATTGTGAATATTGCATTGTTAATATAAGCAGTTAGAAGTAGTATACATAGACATAAAGCAGAGATATGAGTTCAATGTGATAGTATGACTATGTAAAAAAAATTAAGAAATGGGACAGAAGAATGCATTTGGAGAAGGGGAAAGAGAGAGGTAGAATAAGATAAATTATTTGACTTAAAAGAGATCTGAAAGAGATTTTACAGTGAAGGGAGAAATAGGGGAAGCAGAGAGGAGAGCACATGAACCTTACTGTTATTGGAACTGATCCAACCATTTTGCAGAGCATTTTGGAACTATGTCCAAAGGGCTATAAAACCATGCAAATCTTTTGGCCAATAAATAGTTTGGGTCTGTATCCCAGAGAGATTTAAAAACAGGGAAAGAACCTACATGTACAAAAATATTTATAGCAGCGATTTTAGTGGCAGTGAAGAATTGGAAATTGAGAGGATGTTAATAAATTGGGTAATGGCTGAACCAGTTATATACAATTGTGATAGAATACTACTATGGTATAAGAAATGATGAGCAGAATGCTCTCAGAAAAAACATGGAAATATTTACATGAATTGATGCAATGTGAAATGAGCAGAACCAGGTTGTGTTTGTCATTTGTTTTCAAAGAGAGCCATGGCAACAAGGAAATGATGACATGACTTGCTGATGACTTTGATTTGAGTGAGGGAGGGCTGTGCAAGGTCATCAGCCTCACTTTCTCTTCCAGGGCCATCTAGACACAGTGTCCAGAAATTTATCAGGATGACTGGAGATGGCCCAGGATGCAATAGGAGACCATGGCCCTTTTTCAGCAGAATCAGCAGAACATCGTACAAAATAACAAAATTATTATATAATGATAAGCTATGAATAACTTAGCTATTCTCAGTAATGCAATGAACCAAGACAGTTCTGTAGTCCATATGATGAAAGAAGCTGTCCATCTCCAGAGAAAGAACTGGTAGAGCCTGGATGCAGATCTAAGATATTTTTTCTTTACTTTCTTTTTTTTTATCTGTGCTATCTTTCATAGCATGATTTACATGGAAGTATGTTTTGCATGATGGCTCATATATAACCAATGCAAAATGGCTTGCCTTCTCAATGGAGGGGGAGGAGAAGGAGGAAGAGGATTTAGAACTCAAAATTTGAAACAAAATCTTTAAATTATTTTTATGTGTAATTGGGAAAAATATTAAATAAACAAAAAGCATTCATAGGGAACTACTATGTGATAAGTGCTCTGGAAGGTGGAGGATACAAAGATATAAAGGAAAGGTCCTGCCCTCTAAAGAAGTTACATTCTATTGGGGGTTATAACATGTTCATATAAAATGAAGCATACTATTTTACACGTTAAAATATAATTATATATTATATGCATATCTACATGTATAAATATATGTGTATATGTATATGTGAATGTTTATATATACATGCTGGGCCATTGCTAGTTTTCTTAACTTATGTTTGCAAATCGACTCTGATGACTCTGGAGAAGAGAGTGAGTCTGATGACTTTGTGCAACTCTGTCTCAATTAAATCCAATTCACTGGCAGGTCAAGATATCACCCTTGTGATGTCATCAGTCTTCTTAGAGAATGAAGTATCAACAATAACACCAACACACACACACACACACACACACACACACAGAAACACACACAAGTGAAGAGAGAGAGAGAGAGAGAGAGAGAGAGAGAGAGAGAGAGAGAGAGAGAGAAAGAGTCCTATTATGAGGTATTACAAGGACAAATAGAACATAACTTCTGCAAGGTCTAGTGTGAGTAGGGGAGAGTTTTCCCAATTTGTCATAGAGTCATGGACATCCACTTACTCAATTCTCATTTTAACTAATTGTTTCTTCAGTTAACTTTTGTATCTACTTTTCCATTTGGTCAATTCTGCCTTTTTTACAATTTATTTATTTTTATTTTTCAACATTCCTTTCCACAATATTTTGAGTTACAAAATTTTGTCCCCATCTCTCTGCTACACAACCCCCCAAATAGTGAGGCTACTGAATATTCCTTACCCCATTCTGTTCTCTCTTATATCCACCCCATCCCCCCTAATTTTCTGGTAGGGGAAGATGGATTTCTACACACCATTGCCTGTATATCTTATTTCCCCATGGCATGTAAAAATAATTTTTTAAACATTTATTTTTACAACTTTGAGTTCCAGATTTTTCCTTTCTTCCCTCCTCACCCACCTGCACTGGGGAAATAAGCAATTAAATATAGGCTGTACATGTGCAGTTGCACAAAACATTTCCATAGTAGTTATTTTGTGAAAAATTAACTACATTTCCCCCCGTCCTATCCTGCCACCTACTTATTCTATTTTCTCCTTTGACCCTGTCCCTTTCCAAAAGTGTTTGCTTCTAACTACCCTATATCTCAATCTGCCCCCTCCTTCTATCATCCCCGTCTTATCCCTTTCCCCCCTATTTTCCTGTAGGGTAAGACACCCAATTGAGTATATATGTTACTCCTTCCTTAAGCCAAATTCAATGAGAGTAAGGTTGTCCCATGCCCTTTCACCTTCTTTTTCTTCCCCTCCATTGTAACAACTTTCTCTTGCCTGTTTTATATGAGATAATTTACCCTAATCCATCTCTCCCTTTCTCCTTCTCCCAATAAATTCCTCTCTCACTCCTTAATTTTATTTTTCCATATCATCCTTTCATATTCCACTCATCCTGTGCCCTCTATGTATACATGTGCATATGCACACACTCATATATATAGTTATACAGCACATGTACACCCTCCTTATACACAAACTTGTGTATACATAAATACATACATAATATGTATGTATGCATATATACATATGTGTGTGTGTGTGTGTGTGTGTGTGTGTGTGTGTGTGTGTACTCTTCAAATCTCCTCAGCATGAGAAAAGTCTCATGAGTTACAATTATCATTTTTCCATGAAGAAATGTAAATAGTTCAACTTGAATAAGTTCCTTATGATTTCTTTTTCCTGTTTACCTTCTCATGCTTCTCTTGCTTCTTGTATTTGAAAGTCAAGTTTTCTGTTCAGTTCTGGGGTTTTCATCAAGAATGCTTGAAAATTCTATTTCATTGAATGATCATATTTTCCCCTAAAGCATTATACTCAGTTTTGCTGGGTAAGTGATTCTTGGATTTAATCCTAGCTCCTTTGACCTCTGGAATATCAAATTCCAAGCTCTTCAATCCTTTAAAGTAGAAGCTGCTAGGTCTTGTTCATCTTTATTGCATTTCCACAATACTTACATTGTTTCTTTCTGACTGCCTACAGTATTTTCTCCTTGACCTGGGAATTCTGGAATTTGGCTATAAAATTCCTGGGAGTTTTCTTTTTGGAATATTTTTCAAGAGGTGATAAGTGAATTCTTTCCATTTTTATTTTGCCCTCTGTTTATAGAATATCGGGGCAATTTTGCTCAATAATTTCTTGAAAAAAATGTCATCTAGGCTCCTTTTTGATCATGAATTTCAAGTAGTCCAATAATTTTTAAATTATCTCTCCTGGATCTATTTTCCAGGCCAGTGGTTTTTCTAATGAGATATTTCACATTGCCTTCTAATTTTTCATTTGTTTAGATCTTTTTAATAGTATCTTGATTTCTCATAAAGTCATTAGCTTCTATTTGCTCCAATCTAATTTTGAAGGAATTATTCTCTTCAGTGAGTTTTTTTAATTCTTTTTCCATCTGGAAAATTTGGCTTCTTAAGGCATTCTTCCCCTCATTGGCTTTTTGGACCTCTTTTGCCATTTGAGTTAGTCTATTCTTTTTTTTTTTGATTAAAAATTAAAAAAATATTTTATTTTTCCTAATTACATATGTAAAGACAATTTTTAACATTCTTTAGAAAAAAAAAACTTTGAAGGTCTACTTAGTGCAGCAGCAGCCCTTCTTCTGTGGTCAGCTATGACTCCTGACTCCCCAGCAAACATGTTGAAGAGACAAGCAATTGGCATCGAGCTTGGCACCACTTACTCCTGTGTGGGAGTCTTCCAACATGGGAAAGTGGAGATCATTGCTAATGACTGAAGAAATAGGACAACACAACCTACATGGCCTCCACTGACATAAAATGTTTAATTGGTGATGCTGCAAAGAATCAAGTTGCAATGAACTCCACCAATGCAGTTTTTGATGCAAAATGGCTGATTGGTCACAGTTCTGATTATGCAATTGTACAGTCAGACATGAAGCATTGACCTTTTACAGTGGTGAATGATCCAGGCAGGCTTAAGGTCCAAGTGGAGTACAAAGAAGAGACCAAAAGTTTCTATCCAGAAGAAACATCTTCTATGGTTTTGACCAAGATTAAAGAAATTGCTGAAACTTACCTTGGGAAGACTGTCACAAATGTTGTGGTCACAGTACCAGCCTGTTTCAATGAATCCCAATATCAAGCTACCAAAGATTCTGGAACCATTGCTGGTCTCAATGTGCTCTCTGAATCATCAATGAGCCAACTGCTGCTGTTATTGCTTATGGCTTAGATAAAAAGGTTGGTGTGGAGAGAAATGTGTTGATCTTTGTCCTTGGAGGTGTTACTTTCAGTGTCTCCCTTCTTATCATAGAAGATGGCATCTTTGAGGTCAAGTCCATAGTTGAGGACACCCACTTGGGTGGCGATGACTTTGACAACCAAATAGTCAAACATTTCATTGTTGAATTTAAACAAAAGCACAAGAAGGACATCAGTGAGAACAAGAAGGATGTTTGCCTTCATCACATCACTTGTGAACATGCAAAGTGTCTCCACTCTTCCAGTACCCATGCCAGTACTGAGAATGACTCCCTCTATGAAGGTACTGACTTCTATAAATCAATCACTCCAGCCCATTTCTAAGGGTTGAATAATGATCATTTCCATGGCCCACTGGACCCTTTGGAAAAGACCTTAAAAGATGCCAAGCTAGATAAATTAAAGATTCATGACATCATCGTGGTGGGTGGCTCTATTTTAATCCCCCAAATACAGAAGCTTTTCTAAGACTTCTCCTATGGCAAGGAGTTCAACCAGAGTATTAATCCTGATGAGGCTGTTGTTTATGGTGTAACTGTTCAGGCTGCCATTTTGTTTAGAGATAAATCTGAAAATGTGCAGGGATCACTGCTCTTGGATGTCACTCCTCTTTCCCTTGGAATTGAAATTGCTGGAGGAGTTATGATAGTTCTGACCAAATGCAATACTGCCATGCCCATCAAGCAGACACAGACCTTTATCACCTGTTTGGACAACTAGTCTGGTGTGCTTATTCAGGTTTATGCAGGGAGAGCAATGACAAAGGATGACAACCTGCTTGGCAAGTTTGAGTTCACAAGAATCCGCCCCACCCCCCCCAGCACCATGGTATTCCTCAATTGAAGTAACATTGGACATTGATGCCAATGACATCCCCAATGTTTCTACTGTGGATAAGAGCACAGGCAAGGAGAGCAAGGTTACCATCACCAATGATAAAGGACATCTGAGCAAAGAAGACATGGACTGTATGTTCCAGGAGACTGAGAAATATGAGGCTTCTCAAGCATCTCTTGCTTCTTGTGTCTGAATGTCAAATTTTCTATTCAACTCTGGTTTTTTCCTCAAGAATGCTTGAAAGTCCTCTATTCCACTGAATGACCATATTTTCCCCTGAAACAAGATACGCAGTTTTGCTGGGTAGGTGACCCTTGGCTTCAATCCCAGCTCTTTTGCCCTCTGGAATATCATATTCCATGCCCTTCTATCCCTCAGTGTAGAAGCTGCCAGGTCCTGGGCTGTTCTGATTTTGTTTCTACAATATTGGAATTGTTTCTTCCTGGCTGCTTGTAGTATTTTCCCCTTGATCTGGAAGTTCTGGAACCTGGATATAATATTCCTAGGAGTTTTCTTTTTGGGATCCTTTTTCAGGAGGTGATCAGTGGATTCTTTCAACCTCTATTTCCCCCTCTGGGTCTAAAACATCAGGGCAATTTTCCTTCAGAATTTCTTGAAGGATGATTTCTAGGTTCTTTCTTTGATCATGACTTTCAGGTAGTCCAATAATTTTTAAATTATCTCTCCTGGATCTATTTTCCGGGTCAGTGGTTTTTCACATGAGATATTTCACATTGCCTTTTATTCTTTCATTTGTTTGGATCTATTTAACAGCATCTTGATTTCTCATAAAGGCAATAACTTCCATTTGCTCTAGTCTAACTCTCAAGGAATGAATCTCCTCAGTGGACTTTTGAGATTCTTTTTCCATCTGGCAAATTCAGCTTTTTAAGGCATTCTCCTCATTGCCTTTCTGGGCCTATTTGCCATTTGAGTTAGTCTATTTTTTAAGGTGTTGTTTTCCTCAGTCAGGCTGTTGACTGTCATTTCATACTTTTCTTGCATCTTTTTCATTTCTTTTCCCAAAGTGGTGCTGGTGATTAACTCTCCTGAGGTCTCTTCCCGGACACTGCTGGTCAGGGCCACCCTGGTGACAGAACCATGTGACTCACAGGGGACAGTGCTCCACTCCCAGCTCCATGAGATAGACCTTTCCTGTTGCTCTGTCAGGTTTCCTTCAGTGGTATTTTGTTTCTTTATGTAACTTTGTGGGTTCTGTAGCTCTAAAATGTGTTTAGAGTCATTTTTTAAATATGTATTTGGAGCGATTGGAACAGGAGCAAATGCCAAATTTGTGCATTTACTCTGCTATCTTGGCTATGCTCTCCATTCTACTTTTTAAGGAGTTGTTTTCTTCAGCTTGTTTTATTTCCATTTTGTCAATTTTATTTTTAAATTTTTATTCTGCCTCCCCTATTTGACTATTAAAATCCTTTTTGAGTTCTTCCAAGAAGGCTTTTTGGGCTTGAGACCAGTTCATGTTCTGCTTTGAGATTGTGTGTATATTGACCATATTCTCTCCTGGATTTATATTTTGATCTTCCCTGTCAGCAAGATATTTCTCTATGATCATTGTTTTTCTTTGATTCTTCTTGATCATGTTGTTTGCCTTTTTTTCAGAATTTTTTATTTAATCTCTGCCTATGGGGGTCCAGGGGACACTATGGCCTATTTCTTGTGCTGAGGGAGAGGGACCTGGCTACTGGTTTTCTGTGCTGGGATCTTATAGTGGCAACCAAAACTCGTATATCTATAATGGCTACTAGCACAGGTTCTTATATCTGCTTTGCTAGGAAGGATAGCTGTTAAGGGGTCAACAATTTTTTAAATTATATATACTAGTTCAAGGGAAAAGTTGGCACCCTGAAAATATAGAGAAAATACAAGCAGGGGAAATAAAGACCAACAGACAGGACTTCTAACTGCCTGAAAAATCAGCACAGATCAAGAGAAAGATCTAAATGTCTGACTAAGGCAGTACCTACATAGTTACCAGAGGGAGAAACACCAACATCGGGATTTTTCAAAGCTGGGGGGCTCCTTAATGGCTACCAGACTCTCATCTGATAAAATCACATGAACACTCTTCCAATGAATGAGCCCCCAAACAAAATGCTAAATACCCTTTTCAGAGTCAGAGGGCATCCTAACTCTCATGATTCAGTACCCAATTAAAAATTAAAAGAAGGTGTCAAAGCCTTCCTACCATCAAGCCTTCCCTATGTAAGCTTCCCCTAATGGGTTCTACATGAGGACTATTAATGGGAAGTCAAGATCTTATATCACATTAATGTTACAGGTCTCAAGTGTTGGCAGCTGGATGTTGTAGTGTTCTGGTAGTTTACCTGTTGCTGAGCTGGAGCTGTTGATGGTCTCTGGTGTGTGCCTGGTATTGGTGCTGGCTTGCTCCATCTTGGACTCAGGATATCCTGCTGGTGTGCTGAGGTACAGCTTGCTGCTGACTTGCTAGGATGCCTCCAGTCTTGTACTTGTCCCCTTCAGCCACAACAAGAGGGACCTTTCTCGTTAATCCCTCTAGCCTCTTGAGCTAAAAGACTTTTGTTCCCTATCTTTTTGCTGGATCCACTACTCTAGGATTTTTCTTGGAGTAATATTCTCTGGGTTTTTCAAAACCTATAAGGGAGCGTAAGTGACTTAATGCTTACTCCAAGATCCAGGATGTTGGAATTTTATATAGGTGATGTTCAAACATTTCATCTGTGGGCTGATGGCCCAAGGAGCAGCTGCTGCCACTGTCACAGGCCCTGTGTAGGACTGTGTTCCTCTCTTACCCAGTTCTGACAGACACCGCTTCTGCTCTGGGAAGTCTAGGAATTGCCACTGCTGCCAGCGATTCAGTCCCCCAGGATCTGCTCTGGACTTGCTGTGGTCCAGTCTGTGCTGCTGCAGACCTTGTGCTAGAATACACACTTCTCACAGTCTGGTGTAACAGACCCTTCATGCCCACCTTCCAGGTTGTCTTGGGCTGGAAATCTGCCACACTCTGTCTCCTTGTGGATAATGCCACTATCGAATTTGTTCATATTCATTTTCCCCAGGTATTTGAAGGGGTCTGTGGGAGAGCTCAGGTGAATCTCTGCTTTCTTGCCACCATCTTGGCTCTAATCCCCCTGCCCCTCACCTCCCCCACCCAGATTGTTCTCTAGGGTCATCAGATGGGAATGGTACAGATAAGCGGGAGGGAGCAATTAAAAATCAAGGAATGGAACTTCAGTGTAGCTAACCTATAAGTGCAGGGATACTGAGTAGAGTCATGGAAATTATTTAAATTTTTATGCTTATAGAGCAGGAAGATCTAAGAAATTTTAGCCTTTTGTCCTCCCCAGTCACATATCTGTCTATTGAGAAGAAACTCCTTCCATTCTTTAGTATCTCTGAATAAATTTTCAAATACGTGTGCCAGAGATGTAAGAAGTGCAGAGATGTAAGAAAGCCACATGGTTTCTGAAATACATAGTAGTAATTTTCCCTAACATTGTATGTACATTTGTAGTTTTTAAAGCATATTTCACATGCGTTATTTCATTTAGTCCCATCAGAGGTTTTAGTATAAATTATTATTATGGAGATAGTGCAGCTACTGATGATGATGAAAGGGAATTACATAGCATACATATTTAAAATTCTACTATTAAAAATAAATATAAGTTGCTTTCACAACGTCGTGATGTGCCAATTCTTTATAAACTCAACTCACTCAAATGCTATGTTCCCTTCCCTTTTTTCTCTTCTCTTTTCTATAACACATTTCTGTCTCCTGATTCTTGCCTCTTTTATACACTTTTCCATTTTGGTATTTTCTGTCTTTATCCCATACATTATTTATATTTGAGAATTTTTTTCTGCTGTTTGTTCATTTTCCCAGTCTATTTCTTACCTTTAACTCTTTAGAGTTAGAGCTCTGCTGCCAAGCTTCAGAGGTTTTATGCAGCTATTTTCAGAGTTATTTCCAGGGACCTGTAAGTTTTTAGACCTTCTAAGGTAGTATGATCAAAGGAAAAGGGTTTACTACTCCCCTGACCTATGCTATGGTCTGTGAGGGACCACAAGCACTCTTTTCTGCCCTGGAACTGTGATGAGGGTCCCTGCTCCACTGAAGACACAAACTCTAGTGTACTTATGCTCTTCCTAAAGACTCATGATGGAAAATACTATTTACATCCAGATAAATAACAATGGAGTCTGAATGCACATTGAAGCATTCATTTTCCCTTTTGTTGTTTTTATTTTGACTTTGTCTTTCTCATGATTTTTCCTTTCTGTTCTGATTCTTCTTCACAATATGACTAATGTGGAAATATATTTTTCCTGATTTTTTTGCATGTATACTATATAGATGGCTTGCTGCCGTGGGGAGGGGAGAGGAAGAATTTAGAACTCAAAATTTCACAAAAATAAATGTTGAAAATTATCTTTACATGCCATTGGAAAAAAGGAAATACTATTAAATGAAAAAAAATATTGAATTATCTGACAGTGATGATCAAAGGAGAGCCTAGAAATCATATTTCAAGAAATTAACTTGGAAAACTGTCCTGAAATCCTAAAACTAAAAAGGTAAAATAGAAATTTAAATAATAAAATTATTTCCACCGGAAAGAGATCCTTACATGTAAACTCCCTGGAATATTATAGGCAAAGTCCAGAGCTCCCAGGTCAAAGAAAAAATACTTGATGCAGCCAGAAATAAAGTATTCAAATATCCTAGAAGAACAGTTGAGCTCACACAAGATTTATCAACTATGGTGTTAAGAAACTGGAATCTTTGGAATTTAATAGATAGGGCCAAAGTGCTGGGATTATGGTCCTGAATAAGCTAAACAGCAAAACTTAGTATATTCTTTCAAGGCAAAACATGGTTGTCTAATGAAATAGAGTACTTTCAAACATTCCTAATGGAAAGACTAGAGCTGAACAGAAAATCTTTCTTTATATACATGACTCAAGAGAAATATGAAAGAGAAACCATAAAGGACTGAATAAGGTTCAATTCTGTGCCTTTCTATATTGAAAGATGATATATGTGTCTCCTGAAAAGTTTATCCCTATTAGAGTTCTTTCTCTGAATGTGGGTGGCATTTTCCATCATGAATCTTTTGGAATTGTCTTAGATCCTTGCAATTGCTGAGAAGAGTCTATAATAGTTGATCATCTCAAAATACTGTGATTTTGTACAATGTTCTCCTGGTTCTGCTCACTTCACTCAGTACCACTCCATGTAAGCCTTTCTCGGTTTTTCTGAAATCTGCCTGCTCACCATTTCTTGCAGAACAGTACTTTTCCATTCTCTTCATATAACACAACATTTTTAACCATTCTTCAATTGATGTACATCCCCTCAATTTCCAATTATTTCTCATCAAAAAAGCACTGCTATGAATGTTTTTGCAATGTGATTCCTTTCCCCTTTTTAAATAATTTCTTTGGGATACAGACATAGTTGTGGTATTGTTGAATCAAAAAGTATGCAATTTGATTGCCCTTTGGGTATAGTTCCAAATTATTCTCTAGAATGAAGAATAATCAATTTATAATTCCAAAATCAAAAGATTTTTGAGTCTATTGAGATCATCATACTATTTCTAATAGTTTTGTTATCAATATGGTCTATAATGCTGATAGTTTTCCTAATATTGAACCAACCCTGCTTCCTGTTATAAATCCCACTTAGTCATCATAAGGTATTATTTTGTTTATAGATTTCTGTAATCCCTTTGTTAATATTTTATTTTAAATGTTTGCATCAAGATTTCTTAAGGAAATTGATCTACAGTTTTCCAAATTCTTTCTCTTCTTCTTTCTCCCACCCCCAAAGAGAAGGCAATTCAGTATAGCTTGTATATGTGTAGTCATGCAAAACATATCGATAATAATCATGTTGTAAATAAAAAGCTCAAGAAAAATAAAGTTGAAAAAAGTATGCTTCAATCTGACACCATTTGTTATTTCTCTAGAGATGGATACCATTTTTCTTCTTATGTTCTTCACAATTGTCTTGGACCATCTTGGTTCCACCTCCCTAATTCAGTTATTCTTAAATTATCTCTCTTTGATCTCTTTTTTAGTTCAGTTATTTTACAATTAAATATTTCCAATAATCTTCTATTTTTCCATTCTTTTGCCTTTGTTTTAGTACTTTTTTTCAGATTTTGTATTTATTTTTGTTTGTCATTCAAAGCTTATCATTTTAAAATATTGTTGTAACTTTGTACCAAGTACAGTTTACTTTTCATCAGTCCATGCAAGTCTTTGCAGGGTTTTCTGAGAGCATTCTGATCATCATTTATTATAATACAATAGTATTCCATCATGATTACATAGCACAACTTGTTCAGCCATTCCCTGATTGATGAACATCCTCTCAATTTCTTATTCTTTACCCCCAGAAAAGAGCTGCTATAAGTATTTTTGTATATATAAGTAATTTGCCTTTTTGTTTTTTATCTCTTTTTAGATATAGGTGTTGTAATAATAATGCTAGTTCAAAGGGTATGGCCCTTTGTGCATACCAAATTGCATGTTGAATCAGTTAAAAACTCCACCAATAGTGCATTAATGGCTCATTTTTCCACATCCTCCTCAATATTTGTCATTTACCTTTTCTGTCTTATTAGTCATTCTAATAGGTATGAGGTTACAGCTCAAAATTGTTTTAATTTACATTTCTCCAATCATTAGTGAGTTGGGGGGGGGGTGTCAAGATGGCAGAACAGAAGAAGGAACTTTTCTAAGCCCCTCCATGAATTCCATTGCTAAACTTTAAAAAGTGAATCTGAATGGATTTTATTGCGACAGAATCCTTTGGGAAATGGAGTTTGGCAGATTCTTAGCCCAGGAAAGTGCCCACATAGGTCTGGGCAGGGGGAACACAGATCATGTGGGGGCTGCACCAGCATGGACCTGAGAGCAGACTAGAATTGAGTGAGAAGGAGACCCAGCCAGCTAACTCATCTGCCCCAAGGGGGATTCACTGCTGTCTCACTCCAGGATGGAGGATCTATCAGAGCTGGGTAAGAGAAAGCACTTATCTTGCAACAGCAATAGCAACTTCTTCTTGGGCTATCAGCCCACAGCCTGGATGTTTAAAAATCAGTTACCTGAACTTCTAGGAGACAAGATGGCAGAGTTAACCCTAGCTGCTCTGATTCCCCCTTCCTGACCTAGAAAACCCAGAGATAAATGTCTCACCCAAAATAAAATCCTGAAACAGTGGAAACACCTTCAGGTTGGGAGTCATTTTGGAAGGGTTTAACTGAAGCAGTATGGAGTCTGAAGTGACATGTCCTACCAAGCCCCACTTCAGATGTCAAGTAGGAGCTCCCAAAGCCCGGGGGGTGGGGGGTGTGGAGCCAGCAAGCACTAACAGCACAAGCCCAGGTGGGCCTTAGCACTACCAGGGGAATCTGCAGATACCAGCTCCACCTGCCACTGGTGATTGAGCCTGCCTGAGCTGTAGCCCAGGGGCACAGAAGTGGAAACCTAAAGTGGCCAGACCACCCCTCCCCAACAGGTTACTCTGTGAGCCTCAGGGTAACTCAGGGGAAACACTGAGAGTCCTGGCCTTAACCTCAGTCTAGACATCCAGAGGCTACAGCACATGAAGTCAACAACCAGACCTTTAGCTCCCAGACTGAGAAGCCCAGTCAGGAAATAGGGAATCACAATGTGTAAGAAGGAAGCTGAGAAATCAAAAGCAATAAAAATGATCCAATCGTATTATAGTGAGCAATAACAACCAAATACAGAGAACAACATGGACTCTCTACTCACACCTGTGACCACAGAAGGAAATATGAATTGGTCTTAAGCCCAAAAAGCATTCTTGGAGTAGCTCAAGAAAAAAATTAAAGCCAAATTAGAAAGCTAGAAGATAAATTTAAATCTACAGTGACCAAATTGGAAAAAAAATATCACTGACGAAAACATCCTTAAAAATATAATTGGTGAACTGGGAGAGGAGGTTCAAAATCTAATGGGAGAAAATACCCCTCTAAAAATGAAAACTGAACATATGGAAAAGGAGCTTCAAATTCTAAAAGAGGAAAATAATTCACTATAAAATTAGAATCAGTCAAATTGAAACTAAGGACTCTATGATGCATCAAGAGTCAGTCAAACACAATATAAAGATTGAATAATTAGAAGAAAGTATAAAAGATCTCACTGGAAAAGCAATTGACCTGAAGAGCAGATCCAGGAGAGATAACCTAAGAATTATTGGTCTACTGTAAAGCCATGATGAAAAAAGCAGCCTAGACAACATCCTCCAAGAGATTCTTAAAGAAAACTGTCCTAAGATCCTAGAATCAGAGGGTAAAACAGCTATTGCAAGAATTCACCAGATTCATCCTGAAAGAGATCCCAAATTGAAAACTCCAAAAATATAGTAGCCAAATTCCAGAATTACAAAGTCAAGGAGAAAATACTGCAAGCAGCCAAAAAGATACAATTCAAATATTTTGGAAATAGTTAGGTTTTAACAGGACCTAGCAGCTTCTACAAAAATAAAAATCAGAGGGATTGGAATTTGATATTTTGTAAGGTAAAAGAGCTAGGACTGCAACAAAGGATCAACTACCCAGCAAAACTGGGCATAATCTTTCAGGCAAGGAGATGGTCATTTAATGAAATAAGGGCCTTCCAGGCTTTCCTGATGAAAAGGCCAGAGCTCAATAGAAAATTTGATCTCCAATTACAAGACTCAAGAAAGACATAAAAAGGTAAACAAGGAAAACATACACACACGCACACACATACACACACATAATTTGGGATTCAGTAAAAGCAAACTGTTTACATCCCTATATGAGAAGCACCACTAGGGGAATCTGCAATAATCTGTCAATATTGAAATTTGTATAATTATTTTGACATTTAAAAGGGATATATATATATATATATATATATATATATATAGAGAGAGAGAGAGAGAGAGAGAGAGAGAGAGAGAGAGAGAGAGTATAAATTAACTAATCTGATTATAAAAAAAAACATATTAAGGGCTGCAAAGGTGTACTAAAATAGGAGAAAAGGAAAGGATGAGGCATAACAAGGTGAATTATGCCACACAAAGAGGAATGAAAATATACTATCACAGAGGGGAAGAAGGGAGTGAGATAAATATCACCTGAACTTTATTCTCATGTCTTCTGGTTCAAGGAGGGATTAACATAATCAATTAAGTTTAGGATTCTAATGTATAATGAGACACAAAACTCATTATAATAGAAGGAAGGATAATAAAAAATGAAGGAGGGAGGGAAAGGAGCACTGTATGAAATTTACTCTCATCAGAGTGTGTTCAAGGAGGGAATAGCATACTCCATTAAATATAAAAATCGATTGTGAACTTTAGGCTCAAGGAGGGGTAAGGGGGGTAAAAAGGGAGGGTGGTTAGAAGGGAGGAATATAGCAGTAAGCGGAAAGGATAGGTAAAGAAGGGGGGTCACAGGGAGGGAATACTGAGGGAGGAGGTGATCCCCTTAAGGAGGGGAAGGGAGAAGGAAGAAACAAAAACATAAACTGAGGAGGGAATTGGATGGAATTAAAGAGACAGATAGTAATCATTACTGTGAATGTAAGGGGGATGAATTCAACCACAAAAGGGAGGTGGATAGCAGAATGGATTAAAAACAATAATCCTACAATATGCTGTCTACAAGAAACACATTTGAAACAAGCAGATATGCACAGGGTAAAGGTAAAAGGCTGCAGTAGAATATATTATGCTTCAGCTAAAGTCAAGAAAGAAAGGGTAGTAATCCTTATCTCAGATAAAGCAAAAGCAAAAAATAGATCTAATTAAAAGAGATAAGGAAGGAAACTATCCTGCTGAAAGGCACCATAAAGAATGAAGCAATATCATTACTTAACATATATTCACCAAGAGGAATAGCATACAAATTCCTAAAGGAGAAGTTAAGGGAATTAGAGGAAGATAGCAAAACTATACTAGTGGGGAACCTTAATCTCCCCCTTTCTGAACTTGATAAATATATCCTCAAAATAAACAAGAAAGAAGTTAAGGAGGCAAATAGAATTTTAGAGAGAGTAGAGATGATAGATCTCTGGAGAAAACTGAATGGGGATAAAAAGGAATATGCCTTCTTCTCAAGAGTACATGGCACATACACAAAAATTGACCATGTACTAGGGCATAAAAAACCTCACAATTCAGTGCAGAAAGGCAAACATATTAAATGCATCATTCACACATCATGATGCAATAAACATCATATGCAAAAAAGGACCATGGAAAGATTGACTAAAAACTAATTGGAAACTAAACAATTTAATCATAAAGAATGGGTGGGTCAAACAAGGAATTACAGAAACAATCAGTAACTTCATTGAAGATGAAATAACATATCACAACATGTGGGATATAGCAAAGGCAGTTCTTGGGGAAAATTTTATATCCCCGAATGCATACGTGAATAAATTAGAGAAAAGGGAGGTAAATAAATTAGGTATGCAATTGAAAAACCTAGAAAAAGAACAAATTGGAAATCCCCAATTAAATACTCAATTAGAAATAATGAAAACCAAAGGAGAGATGAATAAAATTGAAATTAAGGAAGCTACTGAATTAATAAATAAAAATAAGAGCTGGTTTTATGAAAAAAAAACATAAAATTGATAGAACTTTAGACAATATGATAAGAAAGGAAAAAAATAAATTATGAGTATAAAAAATGAAAAGGGTTAATCTACCTCCAAAGAAGAGGAATTTAAAACTATATTTAGGAATTATTTTGCCCAGCCATATGCACATACATTTGATAATCTTAGTGAAATGGATGAATATTTACAAGTACATATGTTGCCTAGATCAACTGAAGAGGAAGTAAATTACTTGATCCCATCTCAAAAAAAGAAATCAAAGAAGTGATCAATGAACTTCCTCAGGAAAAAAAAAAATACCCAGGGCCAGTTGGATTTACTAGCAAATTTTATCAAACATTTAAAGAACAATTGATTCCAATGTTCTACAAACTATTTGGGAAAATTGGTGGCGTCCTGCCAAATACTTATTTATGACACAAATATAATACTGATATGTAAATTAGGAAGAGACAAAATGGAGAAAGAAAATTACAGACCAATTTCCCTCATGAATATAGATGCAAAAATTTTAAATAAAATATAATCAAAGAGTCAACAACAATTTAGAACAAGAATAATAAACTTTGATCAGGTAGGATTTATTCTAGGAATGCAAGGATGCATTTCTATCCCAAATATCAGGATATCCTAAATATCAGGAAAACCATCAGTATAATTGATAATATCAACAATGAAACTAGCAGAAACCATATGATTATCTCAATAGATGCAGAAAAAGCTTTTGACAAAATACAACATTCATTCCTATTAAAAACACTAGAAAGTATAGGGATAAATGAAGTCTTCTTTAAATTAACAAGTAGTATCTATATAAAATCATCGGCAAGTATTTTATGTAATGGGAATAAGCTAGAAGCATTTCCAGTAAGATCAGGGGCGAAACAAGGATGTCCATTATGACCCCTCTTATTCAATTTGGTACTAGAAATATTAGCAGTAGCAATTAGAGAAGAAAAAAATGAAGGAATCAAATTAGTCAAAGAAGAGATTAAGCTATCACTCTTTGCAGATGAGATGATGATATATTGAGAATTCTAGAGAATCAAGTAAAAAACTACTTGAGACAATAAATAAATTTGCCAAAGTTGCAGGATATAACATAAACCCAGAAAAATCTTCAGCATTCCTATGTATTTTTTTAAGCAATTAGGGTTAAGTAACTTGCTCAAGGTTACATGGCTAGTTATTATTTATGTGTGGGTGCTCATTTTCTGAAGCCGGATTTGATCTTGGGTCATCCCAACTCCGAGGCCGGCGCTCTTACTCACTGCGCCACCTAGCCACCCCAACATTCCTATATATTTCTTTTTTTTTTTTAAATGATTGCTGGATTATTTATTATTGGAAACCCCAACACTTCTAGAAACTTCTGAGGAATAATAGTCTTAAGTATAGAACTGACCTCAGAAGTCACCTATTTTGATGAAAATTTAAAGAAAAAAAAGAATTCCTTCTACATAATATTCCTGACAAGTAGTCATCTAGCATTTCTTAAATACTTGTAGTAGAGGGGAAACTACTTGCTT
The DNA here is from genome assembly GCA_011680675.1 of Gymnobelideus leadbeateri. Classification (NCBI taxonomy): domain Eukaryota; kingdom Metazoa; phylum Chordata; class Mammalia; order Diprotodontia; family Petauridae; genus Gymnobelideus; species Gymnobelideus leadbeateri. Next base: position 834,184 of record WOXC01008358.1, read on the forward strand.
CCAGTGGCAGCATACTCATTATTATGCAATATTCTACTTAAGAAGTTTTTCCTTATATAAAACCTGAACTGTCTCTATCACTGCTCCCTCTTGTTCCTAATTCTCTGGGACCAAACTGTATGAGTCAAATCCATTTTAATTTTTTTCTAATGTAACAACCTGTCAAATACTCGATCACAGTTATCCTGTCCCCTCTAAATATTCTTTTTCTGGGGCTGGCATATCAACTATTTTCTTTTCCTATTTTGTTTTTTTATTTTTTATTTATTTATTTTTTTAATATTTGAAACATTTAATTTTAAGACCTCAAATTTCAGATCCATTCCCTTCCTCCCTTGCTATGCATTCCCTCTGGGAAGATAAGCAATTCAGTATGTGTTGTACATGTATAGCTATGCAAAATATTACCATAGTAGATATATTGTACAAGGCTGCTTATAATTCCCTCCCACTCATCCCACCCCCCCACTTGGTCCATTCCCTACATGATCCTGTCCCTCTTCTATAGTGGGTACTTCCAACCTCCCCTCACCCCAAGGATGCCCTCCCATCCATCATCCCTCCTCTCATCCCCCTTCCCCCTATCCTGCTGCAGGTTGAGATATCCCATTTAGTATGTATGTCATTTTCTCCCTGAACCAAATTCAATGTGAATGTGGTTTTGCCTTTTTAGCCTTCCTTATCTCCCCCTCCTTTGCAACCACTTCCCCTTGCTTCTTCTACATGAGATAGTTTACCCTACCCTGTCTCTCCCCATCTCCTCTTGCCACTTTCCTCTCTCACCTCATAATTTCATCCCTTGAGTATTCTCCCTTCCCAACAGATTCAACCTATGCCCTCTATCCATATATAACTGTAACCATATACACACACATTCACATATGTATTCATATGACCACAACCCCTTCTTCCATTATTTTCATAGTGAGAAAGATATCATCAGTCACAGTTATTGCTTTTCCATATAGGAATGTAAATAGTTCAACTTTGATAAGTTCCTTTTGATTTCTTTTCCCTGATTACCTTCTCAGGCATCTCTTCCTTCTTGTGTCTGGATGTCAAATTTTCTATTCAACTCTGGTTTTTTCCTCAAGAATGCTTGAAAGTCCTCTATTGCACTGAATGACCATATTTTCCCCTGAAACAAAATACTCAGTTTTGCTGGGTAGGTGACCCTTGGGTTCATTCCCAGTTCTTTTGCCCTCTGGAATATCATATTCCATGCCCTTCGATCCCTCAGTGTAGAAGCTGCCAGGTCCTGGGCTGTTCTGATTGTGTTTCCACAATATTGAAATTGTTTCTTCCTGGCTGCTTGTAGTATTTTCTCCTTGATCTGGGGATTCTGGAACCTGGCTATAATATTTCTGGGAGTTTTCTTTTTGGGATCTTTTTCAGGAGGTGATCTGTGGATTCTTTCAACCTCTATTTTGCCCTCTGGATCTAAAACATCAGGGCAGTTTTCCTTGAGAATTTCTTGAAGGGTGATTTCTAGGTTCTTTCCTTGATCATGGATTTCAGGTAGTCCAATAATTTTTAAATTGTCTCTCCTGGATCTATTTTCCAGGTCAGTGGTTTTCCCATGAGATATTTCACATTGCCTTCTAATCTTTCGTTTGTTTGGATCTGCTTAAGAGCATCTTGATTTCTCATAAAGTCACTAGCTTCCATTTGCTCCAGTCTAACTCTGAAGGAATGAATCTCCTCAGTGGACTTTTGAGATTCTTTTTCCATCTGGCAAATTTGACTTTTTAAGGCATTCTTCTCCTCATTGCCCTTTTGGGCCTCCTTTGCCATTTGAGCTAGTCTATTTTTCAAGGTGTTGTTTTCCTCAGTCAGGCTGTTGACCCTCATTTCATACTTTTCCTGCATCCTTCTCATTTCTCTTTCTAATTTTTCCTCCACTTCTCTTATTTGATTCTTAAAGTCCTTCTTAAGGTCCTCTATGGCCTGCAACCCGCTCATGTTTTCCCCTGGGGCTTTTGGAGCAGGACTTCTGACCTCACAGTCCTTTTCCTGCTCTATGCCCCCAAAATAGGAGTCTAGGGTTGCATTTTTCTGTTTCCTTTGCCTTGGCATGTTGCCACTTAATTGCTTGACTTTTGGGCTTGTTGCCACACTATGGCTTTAAGGCCAGCTAGAGGAATTTTCGTCCCGAACGTGTGGGGGGCAACTTCCGTTTCTGGCAAGCTGTAAACCCACCCACAACTTCCACCCTAGAACACAATCCAGATCCAGGGAGGTTAAAGCAAGAGCGATTACCCCCCAAGACTGATCGCTGGATCTCCCCACGATTTGTAGGCTGGGAGCCGGAAATGCCTCTGAAAACTACAAAATGGCGTGTCTCCTCAGCGGCTTCTAGCCCCCAGGGGAGGGAGCTGACGCATTCCCCAAATACAGGTCCCAAAGTCCAAAGGACACTAACCTCTTACTTTGTCCTAGGCATGTCTATGTTGATAATTCTGGAGTCGCCACAGCTCCTGGTGTTCTGGGGTTCCTCCAGCTGGCTGCTGGCCCTGCCGCCCTGGTGCTAAAACCTCGGCTCACGCGGACCTGGGCTCGGCTCGGCTCGGCTCCTGTGCTCTGCGCGCTGTCGGCTCCCAGACCTCTGCGCTGGTCCTTCCTGCAGGGCTGCTGGGCTGTCCTCAGTGGGAGGTTAGCTTCTCTGTGTCGTTCTGTGGGTGCTGGGGCTCCAGAAGTTGTTCACAGTCCTTTTTTACATAGTTTGTGGGGAATCTGGGGGCAGAGAGGCTTGGATGACCTGTTTCTACTCCGCCATCTTGGCTCTGCCCCCATTCCTATATATTTCTTATGAAATCAAACAGCAAGGGATAGAAAGATAAATCCCATTCAAAGTTACTGTATACATTATAAAATATTTGGGAATATAACTGCCAAAATAAACCCAGGACCTATATGAACATAACTACAAAACACTTTTCACACAAATAAAATCAGATCTAATTGGTTGGAAAAAATTCAAGTGCTTATGGCTGGGTCTAGCTAATATAATAAAAATGACAATTTTATCTAAATTAAATTACATATTTAGTGCCATGCCACTCAATATAATAAAATATTACTTTATTGAGCTAGAAAAAATATTTACAAAATTAATTTGGAAGGACAAAATATCTATAGTATCAAGAGAATTAATGAAGGTGGCCTAGCCATACCAGATTTTAATCTGTATTATAAAGCAGTAGTCATCAAAACTACTTGGTACTGGCTGAGGAATAGAGTAGTGGATCAATGGAATTGATTGGGTACACAAGACTCAGAAGTCAATGACTATAGTAATCTACTGTTTGATAAACCCCCAAACCCCAGTTTTGGGGATAAGAACTCACTATTTGACAAAACCTGATGGGGAAACTGGAATATAGTATGGAAGAAACTAGGCATAGAGTAATATCTAACACCAGATACCAAAATCAAGTCTAAATGGTTGCACAATATCATTATAAAGACTGATACTGTAAGCAATGTGGGAAAGCAAGGTAATAGTTTACCTTTCAGATTTATGGGAAATGGAAGACTTTATGACCAAATAAGAATTAGAGAGCATTATAAAATGAAAAATGGGTAATTTTGATTACATTAAATTGAAAAGTTTCTGTACAAACAAAGCCAATATAACCAAGATTAAGAGGGAAGTGGAAAACAAGGAAAGAATTTTTACCAGCAATGTATCTGATAAAGGCCTCATTTCTAAAATATACAGAGAATAGAGTCAAATCTACAAGAATACAAGTCATTCCCCAATTGATAAATGGTCAAAAGAGATGCACAGACAGTTTTTAGAGGAAGCAATTAAAGATATCTATAAGCATATGAAAAAATGCTCTAAATCACTATTGATTAGAGAAATGCAAATGAAAAGAACTATGAAGTACCACTACCATGACAAAACAGGAAAATGATAAATGCTGGAGAGGATGTGGAAAAATTTGAACACTAATGCATTGTTGGTGGAGTTGTGAAATAATTCACCCATTTTGGAGGGCAATCTGGTACCATGTCCAAAGGGCTATAAATAAGTGCATTCCCTTTCACCCAGCAATGCCACTTGTAGGGTCATATCTGAGAGAGATCATAGAAGTGGGAAGAAGACCCATATATACAAAAATATGTGTAGCAACTCCTTTTATAGTGGCAAAGAATTTGAAATTAAGGGCATGCCCATCAATTGGGGAATGACTGAACAAGTTGTGGTATATGAATAAAATGTAATACTATTTTACTATGAGAAATGAGGGAGAGATGGACTTTATATTTACCTGGAGAGACTTATATAAACTGATGCTGAGTGAGAATAGCGGAACCAGGAGAAATTTGTACACAATTACAAGCACATTGTATTTGTAATAGCCAACTTTGATAAACTAGACTCTTCTCAACAATGCAAGGTTATAAAACAACTCCAAATGACTCATGATGGAAAGAGATGTCTACATTCAGAGAAAGAACTAGAAAGAACAGAGTTTGAATGTGGGTTGAAGCAAACTATCTGCTCTCTTTCTTTTTCTTATTTGTTTCTGTTTCATCTTTCCCATTGTTCATTCCATCAGTTACATTTCTTCTTTACAATATCACTAATGTCTAATGGGAAAGTATTTGCCGATCTGATACTTGATTGCATGCCAATATAAGGGGGGGGGGAAGAGAAGGAGAAAAAAATGAACATCATAGGATTGTGGAACTGAATCTTTTAAACAAAAAGCAAAGAAACAAATTAATAAAGAACTTTACTGGGGGCAGGGCCAACATGGCAGAGTAGAAATAGTTCTTTCACGGATCTCTCGCCCATGCTACTTCCAAATTTATGTAAATGGGGAATCTGAACAACCTCTGGAGCTACAGGACCCAAAAAATGACACAGAGAAGCTAACCTCCCACTGAGGATAGCCTGGCAGCCTGGCAAGGAGTGGCCAGCACGGCACTGTGGGAGCAGAGCCCAGGACCACGTGAGTCTGAGTCAGAGGTTTTAGCCCCAGTGTGGCAGGACCAGCAGCCAGCTGGAGGGACTCTAGAAAACCAGCAGTTGCGGTATTTCCAGAATTATCAAGACATTGATGCTGTGGACAAAGTGAGAGGTTAGTGCAGTATGGATTTTGGGACTAATTAGTGGGGAGAGCACATCGGCCTCTTTCCCTAAGGGCAAGAAGCCACTGAAACTGAGCAAGTTGTGCCATGTTGCAGCTTCAGCTCCAGACCTGTGGACTGTAGGGAGATCCGGCAACCAGTCTGGGGGTTAAGTGCTCTTGCTTGCGATTTTCCTTTAGAATTTCTTGAAGGATGATTTCTAGGTTCTTCCTTTCATCATGGATTTCAGGTAGTCCAATAATTTTAAAATTATCTCTCCTGGATCTACGTTCCAGGTCAGTGGTTTTTCCCATGAGATATTTCACATTGCCTTTTATTCTTTCATTTGTTTGGATTTGCTTAACAGCATCTTGATTGCTTATAAAATCACTAGGTTCCATTTGCTCCCATCTAATTCTGAAGGAAAGATTCTCCTCAGTGAGGTTTTGAGATTCTTTTTCCATCTGGCAAATTCAGCTTTTTAAGGCATTCTTTTCCTCATTGCCTTTTTGAGCCTCTTTTGCCATTTGAGTTAGTCTATTTTTTAAGATGTTATTTTCTTCAGTCAGTCTGTTGACTCTCATTTCATACTTTTCTTGCATCTTTCTCATTTCTCTTCCCAATTTTTTCTCCACTTCTATTATCTGCTTCTAAAGGTCCTCTATGGCCTGTAACCAGCTTGTATTTTCATTTGGGGCTTTTGGTTCAGGAGTTCTGACCTCCCAGTCCTGCTCCTGTTCCTTCAATTCTCTTTGCCCCCCAAATAGGAATCTAATGTTGAATTTTTCTTTTTATTTTGTTTCCTTTGCCAAGGCATGTTGCCACTCAATTACTTGACTTTTGGGCTTGTTGCCACAGTAGGACTCTACCATCAGCCAGGGGAGCTTCCATCCCAAACTCTGGGGTTTTCTCAGCTGCTGGAGGTATTAGTTGGGTGCCCTCTCTGAAGCCTCCCCATGCTCTGGCAAGCTGGTCACACACCCCAAGACCTCCACCCCAGACAGCAATCCAGATCCAGGGAAGTTACAGCAAGAGGGATCACCCCACCCCAGACTGGTTGCCACATACCCCTATAGATAGTAGGCCAGGAGCTGAAGCTGCAACGTGGCAAAGTGGCACAAGCTGTGCTGGCTACTGAGAGGCTTCTCGCCACCAGGGAAAGAGGTGGAGGTGCTCTCCCAACCATTCCCAAATTCCATACCACACTGACCTATCACTTTGTTCTTGGTATCTACGTGTTGTTAATTCTGGGGACACCACAGCTGCTGGTGTTCTGGAGTCCCTCCAGCCAGCTGCTGTTCTGGCCATCCTGGGGCTAAAACCTCAGACTCATAGGAGCCTGGACTTGGCTCCCAAAATGCTGTGCTGGCCACTCCCTGCCAGGCTACCAGGCTGTCCTCAGTGGGAGGTTAGCTTCTCTGTGTCATTTTGTGGGTTCTGGAGCTCCAGAGGTTGTTCATAGTCCCCCTGTTACATAAATTCGAAGTGGTGTGGGCCAGAGCTCCATGGAAGTGGTGTTTCTACTCTGCCATCTTGACTCCACCCCAAATTCTTCTCATTCTAATGGCCATTTATTTAACATCTGGGTACCCTGGCCAAATTTGCCAACTTTTGAGAAATTAATTTCAGCTATTACTATAGCATGATAAGAAATAGTGTTATCTCTATTTATCTCTCCCTCTCAATATTTTCTTTTTTTAGATCAATATAATTTCCTTCAGTATCTAGTAATAATAAATATTTTAAAGACAAAAAAAAGAAAATCAGTGGAAAAATAGAATAACTAATCACATCAAAAAAGAGTCTGAAAAAAGGTACAATATACAATACTTCTGGACCTTCTACCTTTTTAAGGGACTTTGGGGAGGGATGTTTTATCATATATCTTCTTCTGCGCCATTTTTGTTCTTTGTAATGTTATAATTTTCACTGATATTTTACCATTATTTGTGTCTTCTATTTACATTGCTGTAATCATTGTGTATTTTTTCATAAATCTACTTATTTCATTCTTAATCAGTTAATGAATATATCTCCATTCTTCTCTGTACTCATCTCATCCATTATTTGTTATAATACAGTAATAATATATTATTGTTTAGCCATTACTCAGTTGATAAACATCTATTTTATTTCTAATTCTTTTCAATCACTGAAAGTGCTGTGTCAATATTTAATTTTTTATTTGACAACTTTTCATTTGTTGATTTGTATTATAGTTTTACACTTTTCTAAAGTGATTAATTTTCTAATATAGCATCTTTGCTTATTTCCTGGGATTTTCTAAGTAAACCATTATGTCATTACCAAATCAGAATTTTTCTTTTATCTCCTTGTTACCTTGCTTTATGCCTTCAATTTCTTTATCTTGTCATATGACTAGTGCTATCATTTATAGAACAATATATGATACTGGGGAAAGTGGACATTCTTTACTCTGTTTATACTGAGGAATTGTCTCATGCTTACTCATTGGATATGATTCTTGCTTTTGGATTAAGACTGATAATTTTTTTTTTTGCTTTTTGGAGGGCAGTTGGGGTTAAGTAACTTGCCCAAGGTCACATGGCTAGGTTTTTGTTTGTGTGTGTTAAGTGTAAGAGGCCGGATCCGAATTCAGGTCCTTCTGAGTCCAGGGCCGGCGCTCTACTCACCGTTCCACCTAGCCACCCAAAATTGATACTTTTTTTATATTTGAAACATTTAATGTTAAGAACTCGAATTTCAGATCCATTTCCTTCCTCCCTTGTCACCCATTCCCTCTGGGGAGATAAGTAATTCAGTATATGTTGTACATGTCTAGCTATGCAAAACATTATCATAGTAGATATATTGTACAAGGCTGCTTATAATTCCCTCCCACTCATCCCACCCCCCACCTGGATCATTCCCTACATGATCCTGTCCCTCTTCTATAGTGGGTACTTCCAACCTCCCCTACCCCCAGGGATGCCCTCCCATCCATCATCCCTCCTCTCATCCCCCTTACCCCTATTCTGCTTCAGGTTGAGATATCCCATTTAGTATGTATGTCATTCTCTCCCTGAACCAAATTCAATGAGAATGTGGTTTTGCCTTTTTTGCCTTCCTATTCTCCCCCTCCCTTGCAACCACTTCCCCTTGCTTCTTCTACATGAGATAGTTTACCCTACCCTGTCTCTCCCCATCTCCTCTTGCCACTTTCCTCTCTCACCTCATAATTTCATCCCTTGAGTATTCTCCCTTCCCAACAAATTCAACCTATGCCCTCTACCCATATATAACTGTAACCCTATACACACACATTCACATATGTATTCTTATGACCACACACCCTTCTTCCATTATTTTCATAGTGAGAAAGATATCATCAGTCACAGTTATTGCTTTTCCATATAGGAATGTAAATAGGTCAACTTTGATAAGTTCCTTTTGATTTCTTTTCCCTGATTACCTTCTCAGGCATCTCTTGCTTCTTGTGTCTGGATGTCAAATTTTCTATTCAATTCTGGTTTTTTCCTCAAGAATGGTTGAAATTAATTGCAGGCAAGGAGCTGGAGCTGCCTCTGAAAACTACAAAATGGTGTGTCTCCTCAGTGGCTTCTAGCCCCCAGGGGAGGGACCCGACGCATTCCCCAAATACTGGTCCCAAAGTCCATAGGACACTAACCTCTTACTTTGTCCTAGGCATGTCTATGTTGATAATTCTGGAGTTGCCACAGCTGCTGGTGTTCTGGGGTCTCTCCTGCTGGCTGCTGGCCCCACCGCCCTGGGGCTAAAAACTTGGCTCACGGGGACCTGGGCTCTGCTCATCTCAGCTCCCCACGCTATGCATGCTGTGCGCTGTTGGCTCCCAGACCGCTTCGCTGGTCCTTCCTGCAGGGCTGCTGGGCTGTCCTCAGTGGGAGGTTAGCTTCTCTGTGTCGTTCTGTGGGTGCTGGAGCTCCAGAAGTTGTTCAGAGTCCACTTTTACATAGTTTGGGGGGAATCTGGGGGCAGAGTGGCTTGGATGAGCTGTTTCTATTCTGCCATCTTGGCTCCGCCTCCAAAATTGATACTTTTGATGATATCAAACAAAGTCCTTCTATGCCTATAATTTGTGGGATTCTCTGCATAAATGGGCATGTAACTTTCTCAATAGCTTTTTCCACATCTATTGAGATAATCATGGCATTTGTACTGGTAATTTTAATAATTTGTTTAATTACATTGATTGACCAATATTGAACTTTTCATTTATCCATTTCACATACAAAATTTGACAATAAAGACTAATTTTTATTCAATATTTGGTGTTAATATTCATTAATCATGTTTATCTATAGGTTTCCTTCTGTGTTTTGTCCTTTTCTGGTTTAAGTATAGCTATTATAATTTGGCTCAAAAAAGTAATCAGGTTTTATTTCTCAATCATAGAAAATGTTTTCTGTATTATAGGTACTTTTTTTTTCTTTAAAACTGTGGAATATTTCTCCTTTGAATCTATAAGATATATGAGTATTTTTACGTTTACTTCCATTTTCAACTAACTATACTGTTCTTAAACTTTGCTATACTTCAGCTTGCTTTACATTTTAAGATCAGAATAGATTATTTGAGATTTCTATTTGATCCATTTATGTGTTTTATATTTTAGGACAGTTTTCTATTTCATATGTGTTCTTAGTTTTTTTTTTTTTCTTTGAATGTTTTTTTTTTAATTTTCAACATTCACTTTTGTAAGATTTAGAATACCAAAATTTTCCCTCTCCATCTCTCCCAACCTCCCTCCCCAAGACAGCATGCAATCTGATATAGTCAATACATGTGAAGTTCTATTAACCAAATTTCTACATTAGTCATGTTGTGAAAGAAGTCCAGATGTGGTTTGTCCTTCATTAGAACAAAAGGAAAAAAAATCATGAGAATGAAAATAAAAAAGAGAAAAAATGTATGCTTCAGTTTGCATTCAGACTTCTTTCTCTTGATATGGATAGAATTTTCCATCATGGGTAATTTGGAATTGTCTTAGATCATTGTATTGCTGAGAAGAGCTAAGTCTATCAAAGTTGTCCATTGCACAATGTTGCTTTTACTCTGTACAATGTTCTCTTGGTTCTTCTCACTTCACTCAGCATCAGTGCATATGTCTTTGCAAGTTTCTTTTTTTTTAAATTCATCTGTTCATTATTTTTATAGAACAATAGTATTCCATCACATTTATATACCACAATTTATTGATCCATTCCCCAACTGATGGGCATCACCTCAATTTCTAATTCATTGTCACCACAAAAAGAACTGTTACAAATATATTTTGTATTTATTTCATATTTAATTTTCCCCCAGTTACATGTAAAAATAATTTTAACACTTGTTTTAAAAACTTTGCGTTCCAAATTCTCTTGCATCCTCCCTTCCTTCCCCCCACTCAATTAGGAAGGCAAACGATTCCACATAAATGTTACTCATGACAGGTGGCTAGGTGTCACAGTGAATAGAGCACTGGCCCTGGAGTCAGGAGGACCTGAGGTCAAATCTGGCCTCAGATACTTAACACAGAAAACGAGATATGTAACCTTGGGCAAGTCACTTAACCCCCAATTGCCCTCAAAAGCAAAATCTAAAAAACAAACAAAAATCTTCTAAGGGTTACTAGGTGGTACAATGAATAGAGCACTGGCCCTGGAGTCAGGAGGAACTGGGTTGAGATCCGGCCTCAGACACTTAACACACACATGCACAAAAACTATCCATGTGACCTTGGGCAAATCACTTAACTCCAGTTGCCCTCCAAAAAGCAAAACATAAAAAATAAGTCATGCAAAACATATCCATAATAGTCATGCTGTGGAAAAAGATAGCCCAAAATACCTCACAAAAATAAAGAAAAAAATGAACAAAAAATTTTCTTCAATTTGTATTCAAACAATATCAGTTCTTTCTCTGGGAATAGCTAGCATTTTTTCATCATAAGTCCTTCAGTGTTGTCATAGATTGTTGTATTGCTGAGAATAGTGAAGCCATTCACAGGTGATCATCTTGTAATATTGCTGTTACTTTTATACATATGTTGTTACTCAATACATTTCACTTTGCATCAACCCATGTAAGTCTTTCTAAGTTTATTTTTTTTCTGAAAGCATCCTGCTTATCATTTCTTATAATATGATAGTATTCCCTTATAATCATATACTAAAACTTGTTCAGCCATTCCCCATTCTTTACCACCAGAAAAGAGCTGTTATAAATATTTTTGTACATTTATGTCCTTTGCCTTTTTGTTTTTTATCTCTTTTGGGATACAGAAGTAGTGATATTGCTGTGTCAAAGGGTATGTGTGGTTTTATAGGCCTTTGGCATTGTTCTGAATTGCTATATAGAATGGTTTAATCAATTCACAACTCTGACAGCAGTATATTAATGTTTCATTTTTCCCACACCCCCTCCAACATTTTTTATTTACCTTTTCTGTCCTTTTAGACAATCTAATAGATGGGGTAGTAGCTTAGAATTGTTTTAACTTGCATTTCTCCAACCAATAGAGAGTTAGAATACAGAAAGCTTTAATTGCTTCATCTGTTAACTGATTATATCTTTTCATCATTTATCAATTGGGGAATTGCTCTTATTCTTACAAATTTGACAGTTCTCTATATGTGCGAGAAATGACAGCTTTATTGGATAAAGTTACTTCAATTTTTTTCACAGCTGCTATTGCTAACTATTTCCCTCCATCCTATCTCCCCTATCTCCATTTATTCTATTCTCTCTCTTTTTTCCCTGTCCCTCAAAAGTGTTCTGCTTCTGATTTATTCTTCTCCCAATCTAACCTCCCTTCTTTCACCCTTCCCCCTTCTCTTATCACCTTCCTCTTCTATTTTTCTATATTATAAGATAGATTTCTATTCTCCATTGCCTGTGTATCTTATTTCCCAGTTACATGTAAAAACAATTTTAATATTAATTTTGAAACACTAAGTTCTAAATTCTCTCCCTTCCTCACTCACCACCCACCCTCATTGAGAAGGCAAGTAATATGATATAGGTGATATGTGTGGAATCATGCAAAACAATTCTATAGTAGTCATGTTGTGAAAGACTAACTATATTTCCCTCCATCCTATCCTGCCCCCATTTATTCTATTCTCTTCTTTTACCCTGTCCTTCCTCAAAATAATTTGTTTCTGATTACCCCTCCCCCAATCTGCTTTCCCTTTTATCACCCCCCTCTTCTTCCCTTTTTTCTCTCTTATTTTCCTGTAGGGTAAGATAGGTTTCCCTACCCAATAGACTGTGTATGTTATTCCCTCCTTATGCCAAGTCTAAGGAGAGTAATGTTCATTCATTCATTCTCACCTTCCCCTTTTTCTCTTCTACTGTTAAAATTTTTTCTTTTCTATTTTATGTGAGAAAATTTACTCCATTCTACCTCTCCCTTTCTCCTTCTTCCAGTACATTCCTCTCTCACATCCTTAATTTTATTTTTTAAATATCATACACTCACACATGCACACACACACACACACACACACACACACACACACACATACACACACCTATCTGTGCTGGCATGGCCTGTGTTCCTTTCTCAGCCTGATGTAGTAGACATTTCCTGTCAACCTTCCAGGTTGTCTTGGAGTGGAGATTTGTCTCACTATATTTTTGAGGCTTCTGTTCCTCTAAAATTTCTTTAGAGTCATTTTTAAAGGTATTTGGATTGGTTTTGGGGAAAGCTCAGATGAGTCCCTGCCTTTACTCTGCCATTTTGGCTCTGGCCAAGCCCAGTTTACTCTTTCTTTAGATTCTTTGGTGAGACTTACTGAAGTAGATTCAAGTTTTCCTAGGCTATCAATTGTGTCTACTGTGTGGGCCATAAATTCTGGTTTTAGGAGTTTTATATCTCTTTTAAATCCTTATGAATATTCTGCTGTAGTTCCATCTTCTCTTTCACATCAATGGATCTCTTTGCCTCACAGGTATTCTTTCATTTCCCTTTGCTTTGTTGAGACCTTTTGAGATAATTTGAAAGTTCTATTGCATTCTGTTACTATCAACTGCCTTTTGTTTTATTAGAGTCTATATTTTTTTCCTTCTGAGACTTTATGTAATAATGCTTTTGCCCCCAATATTTTCCTGTTTTCTACTTTCTGACTCTCCTTTTATTGTGAATTCCTGGGGCTTGTACTTCAAAGTCACATCTGCTTTCTTCTCTGGGTGATTCATGTTTCAGAGACTTAAATTTCTGTACCATATGATTTGTTGGGGGCTACATTTAAATATCAATTTTAATGGCAAGCAAGGAAGTACTTAGCACCTTGTTTTGGCTATTTCATTATTTAAATAATTAGCACCTTGTTTCAGTTCAAGTTTGCCCATGATATAACACGTCTGTTAAGAAACAGAGCTCGTGAACTCCACAGTGGGAGGGATTTGCTGATGAAACAGGAAGGGGTGGAACAGGGAGGAGCTAATGACAATATATAAGAAGAAGCCCAAGTTGGGAAAGAGTATAATTGAGAACGGAGACTTCATGGTGGCCAGGCACTCCTTTTGTCTCTTCTATTTATGTTGATTTTTGTTTGTAATACTTTGTCCAGAAACTCTGGGACCTTACTGGGAGCCTTGAAAGAGTATTTTCTTGTTGTCTGCTTACAGAAATCCTAGAAGAGGGTTTCAGGGGCCCTGGGACTATACTGACAATTTGTGTTGAATTCTGAGCCTTTATGGGTCCATGTTAATTTCACAGTGAAGGGGCAAGGTAAGCCCCTCTGTGAGGAATAAGATTATACAAACCAAGGCCTCAACTCAATATGACCTTTCTATTACCATGAGCTGTTTGGGAACAGAGGATCCTGAGAATGTGAGGGCTGCTCTTCTCCTGGGACCCTGGCCATGTCCTTGAGAAGAGACATGATAACTGCCCAACCTTTGGAACTAGCCATTCCAAGGAAACATCATTCTTGGTGGGGAGGGTCCTGGAGGGATTGGCCTCTGTCCCAGGCCTCACACACGAGATGATGCTTACTAAAACACCTGGCAGTATGCCTTCTTTGTTTTCAGCACTCACTACTTAAAATGTAAGATTAAGACCCCAAATTGGAATATCACCCATGGAGGAGATGTTCTGCCTGGGACCCTCCAGAGCAGGACCCTGACTGTAGTACTTGGGATTCCCCAGCTTGTGTGGTCAGGTGTTGGTGCTTTCCCACATCAGTGATGATTGTAAATATATATATGTGTGAGTGTGTGTGTGTGTGTGTGTGTGTGTGTGTGTATGTTTATAGTTGATCTTATTTTACTATTCCTAAACTTTTACTCTGTAATCTCCAGTTTGCTTCCCATTCACCTATATTCTAAATAAACTATATTGGATCTTTTGAAGTGTTGAGTGCTCTGTTCATACTAACCCTGAACCTCCTTAATCAAACACACAGGTAGAAAGTGAATTGATGATGGTGTTGTATGAATGTTGTTTTGGCTCTGTTAAGCTTTGTCTTCCCAGGAACAGAAACTGTGAAGGACTTGAGGTGAACTGGACACTGTGAGCTTCAGTATGGAATATGAACTGGATGAGGAGCTGGATGAGAAGCTGAGAGCTGCCTACCTTTGAATCTAGATGACAGTAAGGTAGATTCAGGCAGGAGCTGGGACCATGGAAGAGGAATCATGGAATCTGAGAGCAAGCCTTGAGTCAAGATGAGAAGACCTCTTCTTAGGTACTTAGTGCTAACTGAGAAGATCATGATTTACTGTGACCTAGGGGTGGGAGGACCTTGTACTCTCTTCCTTGTATCTCTTAAGAATGATTGAGTTAAGGGCTTACTTAATGATTGTACTTTGTCTCTGTTAAGGAGGCTTCTTCCTTAAGGATGATTAAGTAAGGACTTACTGAATGATATCTTTTGCTTAAAACTATGTCACCACTTTGGTGAAAACCGTATGGCCACTTTAGTGATAAGTTGTTGTGTTATAACATTTTGAATGTTGTACTTTGGTTTCTGTGAATATTTTGTCTTAGTTTGTTACTGAATAAATTGAAAGTTCACTATACTATGGAATCGGAACCTTAAAACTGTTCACAGCATCAGTCTTTTGGAGAACTTTTTGTGTTTGGCTTTACATCAATGGCTCCTAATCCCTTTACCTCAAGCTTAGTAGAGTATAATATAGTCAAATGTACACCTGGGTTGTCCAAGTTCCATATGTTTTTTTTTTTCTAATTGAGTTCTGTTGTAGCACAGAGCATTGCTGTGCTACTACTGTCTTATCCAAAGCAAAATTCTGTCTTTTGGTTATTTATGGTACTGAGGAGTGAACTGGTGTGGACGAGTTCAGTTGTATGCCATAAGGTTGGCTTGTGCATCCCTGCCATAGTGTAATTTGTGCTGAGGGAAGAGATAATCAATAATCATTTTAGGGTTTAAGTATTAGTCTACTCTGCTGTTAATTCATCTACTTTTCCCCTAGTTAAAATTTTTAGTGTTACAAACCACATAAACAGCTAAAATGGGTTTAATTTTTACACATCATTCCTATTTGGAGAGATTTGAGAGTTTCTGAGGATTGGAGAAAATGTCTAATCCTGCATTTGTTGGTCAAGTGACTTGGATCTATGATATTTTAATTGTTAAATTCATGGGCCTTTTCCATATTCTCTTCTTCCTTGACCACTGCAGCTATTGATATTGATGACTATTTTGGCCTCCCAAATAAACTTCTCCCAAATTTTTCATGATATTACGTTCTCCTCGTCCTCATTCTACCTAAATGAATATCCCTCTTCTCACTCCTTTGCTGGATCATCATCCATATTCTACTCTTTTTGTATTAATATATCTCAGGACTCTCTCCTGTGTCTTCCTCACCTTTAAAATGTTGAATGATACTCTGTATTCTGATGACTTAAAGCTGTATGTCTGATTCCTGTTTCACTACTTAACTGTTCTGTATCATCAACTGCCTAAAGGATATCTCCACCTACAAATCTCCATTAGAATCTCAAACTCCATATGTCTGAAATATCACTCATTATCTTTATCCCTAAAGCTATCCCTCCTCTTGATTTATCATTGTCTATGTAGGGCACTGCTATCTTTCTAGTAATCCATATTTTTAGCCTCACTCATTCTCAGTTATCCCTCTCCTCATAAAAAATCAGTTTCTCTTTTGTTGAAAGTACTAAAACATCTCTCACATCTACCTCCTCCTCCCCACTTACATATTCCAAACTGTGTCTCAGATCTTCGTCACCTCTCTCCTATAATATTGCAATAACATCCTAATTGACCTTTCTAATCCCAGTGTCACATTTAACTTTAAGGGTCTTTTTGGCTCTAAAATGACATTCTTTTTTCGAATAACAAAATCTTAATACCTCTAAATTTCATGATTACATTTTTCTTATATATTATGACTTTAAATCATCATTTCCTTATATTTGTGCTATTTTCATGTAGTCCTTCAGTGTTTCCTTTTAATTCTCTAATGATTTTCATCTCTTACTATAATACTTCTCCTTAAATAGGATTATATTCTACCTTCCCTCCTTTCTATTCTATGTTATGTATCCCTTCTCCTTTAGAGATTGAGCTCTATCTACTGCGGGTATGTCTTCCTCATAGTTTTGGGTTATTTCATGAGTTTCTTTGTTTTCCTCCCACTTTCTTTCCTTTTCTGTTCAGCTTACTTAGGCAAAGCTGTGATTACTGAAGTAAGTGCTCTTTATCATCCTTGCTCTGCAAGAGCTATCCTCTCCCTACTGTTTTCTTGTTGTACCTCTTGTTCAACCCTAGCATCTCCATCTGTTTTCTTTATATTTTATTTACCCACCACAACCCAAGATCCAGCTTTATCTTTCCCTATTTCTTTATGTCTTCTTCCATAGCAGCCCCAGGGGCCTTCCTCACATTCATGTAGACAGTGTTTATTATGATTTTAAATTTTATTTCTTCTTTCATCCTAAACTCCTTCAATCTGTTCAGGTGTCTCCCCTTCCCTTTTATTATGACATCTTCCTGAGAAGTTTGAAAAATATGTTATATACAATTTTGTTTTCATAGGAAACACTGTGTGATCCTTATTCTCTAAACTTTTCTCTGATTATACAATTAGAGTTATATAGTAACTCAGGATACATCTATACCAGATCTTTAATTATCTCTTATACTAGTTAGCTTCCTTGACCCTAAGTAAAAATAACCAAATACAGTTTTCTTTCTCTTTCATTTATTTGAAACTGTTCTTATTATTACCTTTGATAACTTTATTTATATTTTTAACTAAATCTTGCTATATCCTACATTCATTTTTTAATTTTCTAATAAGACAAATGAAGCCTTTTGTCTTGTCCTACTCAATGAAATAATTTCAAACCTTTTTGCAGAAATCACATTTTTAAAATTCCAGTTTTTCTGTTGAGCTAAAATATTCATCTAAATGTTTAACTCTTTTGTACTTAAATTATACCAAATCTGTCTCTCAGTCTCATAGTAATTATATTGATGACCAGATCTTTGTCTCAAATACTGCCTTCATTTCAAGAAGATATTCATTATGGATTTTTCATTGAAATGATCATAGGAGAAATGAACAGCAAGATAGTTTAATCATTTTCTCCTGATCCTTTAACAATAACACTTCAAAAACATATTAAGCAACAGATATAGATATTAGAATTGAATCCACAAGGAAAGAAAGGAAAGAAGCCAAGATTATAGGCAAGTCACTTAGTTTCTATTCTTCTCACTTTCTTCAAGTACAAAGTGGGGATAATAATATCTACCTTGAAGGGTTTTTGTGAGGAGGATGAAATGAGACATTACTTGTAAAAAAAATTATTGCAGTGCCTGGCACATAGTAGTCATTAATATAAATACCTATTCCCTCCCTCCCTTACTCCCTCAACACTTCTCCAACAGCCTTTCTGTACCCACAGAAGAGATGTTAACTAACTCACAAACCCGTGCCTGGGAATCATTTACAAATAGCCTCTATCCCCAAAAGACTCTGTGGGAACCTCTCTAATACCCATCCTTCACAAGTCATTTATATTTTGGAAGAATGAGGGGCTATGTTGAAAACTGCTTTTATCTGACTTGACATAACCTTGGTAATGGACTCCCCAAAACTAGAGGGTCTTCTTAGCCTTTAACAACTTCTCTGTCTTCCCTCCACCTTGAAAAAGCAGCAAAGTATTTCATTGCCACTGATGAAGAAAAAGAGAGGAAATAAGAGAGGACTGGCATAGGGGGCTGATTGTACTAGACCTTAAAGTGGGGGTACTGAAAACCAACTCAGAGCAGTCCTATCCCACTCAAATCCAGAAAGTATTCATGACAGGGATACACATCAATAAATCTTATTTTGTTACAAGCAAAATAGCTGAGACAATGAAGCCTTTGGGAGAGCACTGACTCATTTATAAATTGGGAGGGATCATAAAGTGAGTCATGGATGGATACAAAAATGGCTAAGAGATTAAACTTTTTAAGAACAATCCTTAATAAAAAGGCAGATAAACCCCCCAAAATATTTTAAACGCTTAAGGAATGATGAATGGTAAATTCTCAAGGACGATATAAAATCTCCTCACAAATATCAAAGCACAACAGAAAGAGAAAGAGAACCAATTCCTGTTACAATATAGTATCCTTGTGAATCTGAAGAGAACATAGAACTACAAGAAGTGTAAGGATGAGCCAACACAGGAACACAATCAAGAAAAGTAGAAATTTGGAATGCATGTAGGTTACAAATGAGAGCCCAGTTAAAAATAATTTTTTAAAGCTAAATTAGTAGATTGAAAAAAACATTGAACCTACTGTGAGGCATCTCCAAAGAGAGATTTGCAATTTGGAATATAAAGCAAAATGAAGCAGTAAAAAAACCAAAATCATGAAATGGAGAAAATCTGGTATAAGAGAAAGATAAAAACAATAATATAAAAATACCACATGAATTCTATGCAAGGCAAAACAGTTAAGCTTAATGAAAGGAAATAGAGACATAATTATTCTAAAACATGATTAAAATATTGAAAAATATGATTTAGGAAATAATACAGGAAACCTGACCAGAAATTCTGAATATAAAAGAGAAAATAATAATCAAGAGAGTCCTAAGGGAAAAGAATCCTGCACTTTAAGCTTAAAAGTACACATTCATTAACTTAAACAATTTTAATAATAAAAACACATTCTACAAACAGAAAGGAGGAATAAATAAATAAAATATAGTAAAATAAAGGCACTTCATATGACCATTTTGCTAGGAGGAAAAATTCTAGAAGGAAATGAAGCAGTATATTCTGAAATTTAAATATTCAAGATGCAACTCTAAATTTATATCCCATGAAAACCTGAAACTTATCCTCAATGAAAACATCGATGTTCAACAACAGAGAGGCAATTTATTCACTCTTGGACAAAAATAAAAAGCAAATAAAAATAAATGTGAGTAGAATATCCTGCTTTAAACCTTCCACATAAAGAAATATAGGAAAGATAATTAAGTACAATAATAAAAGAAAATATAAATAACAATACCTTCCATGGTGGTTATTTAAAGGATAGAGAGAGAGAGAGACAAAGACAGACAGATACAGAGACAGGGGTGATGGAGGGGGGGAAGGAAAGGATGGAAAGAGAGAAAGAGAGAGAGAGAGAGACAAAGAGAGAGAGGGAGACAGAGAGACAGAGAGACAGAGAGAGACAAAGAGAGAGAGAGGAGACAGAGAGAGAAAGAGAGAGAAACAACAGGCAGACCAATATCAAATATATAGTGACAAAAATCCCTAAAATGGCTACAACAATAGGAGCATCACAAAGGAATGTGAAAAGCAGACAAAAGGGATAAGATATAGGGGGAACTTGAGTAAGAGACATGAAAAGTAGAGGAATCTAAGTGCCATGTATTGAACTGTGTGATTCTCCTATAGCTGAATCAATGTATTTTGTTGGAAAAAATTGCAGAGAAATATAATGAAAATGTAATAGAATTATAAATAATCACACATTTTGTTTTCTATCAGTCATACTACTGCAAGAATATTTTACAGAAGTAGTAAAACAATAACATTATAACATTGATTTTTAAGGATGAGACTATCTATAATATAAACAATCAACAAGAATTTATTAAATATTTTCTATGTGCCACTGTGCTAGTCATGGAGGCTACAGATACAATGAATGAGGCAGTGACTCCTTAAAAGGAATTTATAGTCATTAGCAAGAAGGACAACAATGCATGTTAAAAATAAATATAAAGAGAATAAATACAAATAAATACAAAACAGTTAAATACAAGTTTCAGTGAGCAAGACTTCACTACCAGTTGATGGGATAAGGAAAGAATTCATGTAGAAGGTAATATTTTGAAGCAATATTTTGAAGGAAGAGAAAGTTTCCAAGGAAGAAATTGAAAATAAAACTCAGAAGTGCAAGGATGTGTTTAGGTGCAGGCACTTTCTATGGTATGCATGGCTAGATCTCTGTGTTTTTAAAAGTAACCTATTTGAGACTTAGTATGCCTTTTTAATTCACTGCTAGCAGGGGCACCATTCAGTGAGCTTAGGGGAAGGATCCCCTTAGGCTCTGTGGGCCTAGAAAACAGGTTTGGACTTGGGATCTGTTTCCTTTGTCCTTTTTGTAAGCTCTAGGTATGGTGAATAGATACCCTAACCTAGAAGCTTAAGCAATCAGACCCTGGAGAAGTGGATTTAAGGCTGAATGTTGCAGGAAGCCCAGGAAGGAAGTTCTGAAAAGTCAGAGTGCTAAGAGGAAAATCTAATAGTGTGGGGCATCCTTGGAGGCCAGTGGAACAAACACTGCAGAGAAACTGAGCAAAGCTATGAAACTAATCCCTCTTTCTTTCACAGCGATCACTTGGATATTTGTATCTTTGTTTTTGCCATTCCTTTGAAGAATATATTCTTCTGAAAAAGCTAATCTGATCTTTAACTTGTTAACTGAAACTGCAGTTGGGCCACCTAAAGTTGGGCTAACACAGTTGGCCGGGGCTTGATCCAAAAACAAAGAGTCTTTCAACCCCTTAAAATTACCAGAGAAACCTGGGGAAAGGGTGAAATGTACCTGACTTGGCCTTTAGGCAGTGGGGGCCAAGGAATCCTTGTTACACTGGAGGAAATCAGAAATAAACTGAATCACGAGATATTTGATAAACCCCACTCATAAATATCTCAGTTGGAAAAGAGAAACAAACAAAAGCTTTCCATTTGACAACAAATATGAAAAGCATTCTAGAATAAATTAACATTAGATCAACACTTTGTATAATATGTCATAAACTTAAAATAAATATTAAAGACCATACCATACCATCCTGAATATTAAAGACCATACCATTAAAAAAGTATAAGGTAATCAGCTCAAGTACCTTTCAAAGATATGATTAAGAAATTAATTTATAATTAACAGTGTCAATTACAAGTAAATAAAATTAATAATATTGTTTTCATCAAATTAAGAAAAACATTTACACATATAAAATCAATGTAATGAGGATATACATGGAAACTATTGACTGGGGGAAATTTTTGTATCAACTATCAGTTAAAAGTGTCTGATATCCAGGATTTATATGCAAATCCCTGAAATACATATCATCAAAACCCTTTCCCCAATTGGAATATAGTTAAATGATATGGACAGGAAGATCTCAAAATAAGAAATCCAAACTCTTTACATTTATTTTAAAGGATGCACCAAATCACTAAAATGATAATAATTTTGAGTGAATAAGTTATTTTGACTTTTATAAATGAATAAAAATAAAGGACATTTGAAGAAAGATGCTATATGCATCCAGAGGAAACTGATAATTAGTAGCATGTAGAAAAAAAATACATGCACACACACAAACACACACAGCCCTATTTGTGTCTAAAGGTAGCAATCTCTAGGGAAAAGGGAGGGAAAAAAGAAAGTAAAAAATAAATTTTTATGATAATTTTATTATATATTTAAAATGAATAGCAAGTTGTACTTAATAGATGTGCACTTCCATGTGTACTCATCTTTTTATTGTATTATGTTGTGGAAATGCTGGCTTTATTCTATAAATTTAAAATAAAATGAAATTAAAAATTTTAATTTCAAACACAAGTTTGAAGTTTCAACTCACACTGCACAAATTGGTAAATTTCACAAAAGACAGGAAAAATCAATGTTGAAGGGATAAAATTGTAGTAACATTAAAACATTGCTGGTAGAACTTTTACTTATGCTAGCCATTTTGGAAATAAATTTGGAATCAAAGGAACAAAGTAACTAAAATGTCCATAAACTTTTTCTTTAGACTTTTACCCCAAGGTGATCATAGATTAAAAAAGGGTCCCATATACATTAAAAGATTTATAGCATCATTATTTGCTTCAGTGAACAATCTGAAACTGAGCAGATATCTGCCAATTGAGGAATGTTTAAACATTTTTAAAATGAATGTAATGGGAAGTCACTTGCTTATACATATACATCCTTTCTTCTTTAAGATCAGTCCTTCCCCATATATAATATTCATTTAAAGTCATAGGTTTTTACCCTCACAGAGGGATTGGTCAATTTTTATCACACCCATTTTAGGGGATAAAAACAAAATTATCAACAAAATGAAATCTCTTGTATATCTATTAGGGCCAGATTTGATTTTTTTATTATTATTAACAAATGCTTCATTAACTTCTGGTTTACATCATTCATTTCCGCTAGATTTTGAGTTACATTTTTTTCCTCATTTTTCCCCTACCCACCACCACAGAATAGCTGTCCCACAAGATAGCCCCTCATCCAATCTGCTTTCTCCCATATCTTCCTCATATCCCCTTCGACTTTGCCATTCGGGCAAGGTGAATCTCTGTGTCCCAATGCCTGCACATCTTATCTCCCAATTACATGCAAAATAGTATTAATAATAGCTTCAAATTTCAAACCCATTCACTTCCTCCCTTGTCACCCACTCCCTCTGGGAAGATAAGCAATTCAGTATGTATTGTACATGTATAGCTATGCAAAACATTACCATAGTAGATATATAGTAAAAGACTGCTTATATTTCCCTCCCACCCATCCCTCCCCCCCACCTAGTCTATTCCTTACTTTGATACTGACCCTCTTTGATAGTGGGTACTTCCAACCTCCCCTCCCCCCAGAATGCCCTCCCCTCCATCATCCCCCCTCTCATCTCCCTTACCCCTACTCTCCTGCAGGGAGAGATATCTCATTTAGTATTTATGTCATTTTCTCCCTGAGCCAAATTCAATGAGAATATGATTTTGCCTTTTTGCCTTCCTTTTCTTCCCCTCCCCTGCAACTACTTCCCCTTGCCTCTTCTACATGAGATAGTTTACCCTACCCTGTCTCTCCCTATCTCCTCTTGCCACTTCCCTCTCTTACCTCATGACTTCACACCTTAAGTATCATCCCTTCCCAGCAAATTCAACCTATACCCTCTATCTATGTATATCTGTAAACATATATACACACATTCACATATGTATTCATATTCCCATATACCCTTCTTCAATTATTTTCATAATGAGAAAGGTTTCACCAGTCACAATTATTGTTTTTCCATGCAGGAATGTAAATAGTTCAACTTTGATAAGTTCCTTTTGATTTCTTTTCCCTGATTATCTTCTCAAGCATCTCTTGTTTCTTGTGTCTGAATGTCAAATTTTCTATTCAACTCTGTTTTTTTTCCTCAAGAATGCTTGAAAGTCTTCTATTCCACTGAACAACCATATTTTCCCCTGAAACAAAATACTCAGTTTTGCTGGGTAGGTGACCCTTGGCTTCAATCCCACCTCTTTTGCCCTCTGGAATATGATACTCCATGCCCTTCAATCCCTCAGTGTAGAAGCTGCCAGGTCCTGTGTTATTCTGATTGTGTTTCCACAATATTGAAATTGTTTCTTCCTGGCTGCTTGTAGTATTTTCTCCTTGATCTGGGGATTCTGGAACCTGGCTATAATATTCCTGGGAGTTTCCTTTTTGGGATCTTTTTCAGGAGGTGATCTGTGGATTCTTTCAACCTCTATTTTGGCCTCTGGGTCTAAAACATCAGGGCAATTTTCCTTGAGGATTTCTTGAAGGATGATTTCTAGGTTTTTTCTTTGATCATGGCTTTGAGGTAGTCCAATAATTTTTAAATTATCTCTCCTGGATCTATTTCCCAGGTCAGTGGTTTTTCCCATGAGATATTTCAAATTGCCTTCTATTTTTTCATTTGTTTGGATCTGTTTAACAGAATCTTGATTTCTCATAAAGTCACTAGCTTCCATTTGCTCCAGTCTAACTCTGAAGGAATGAATCTCCTGAGTGAGCTTTTGATATTCTTTTTCTATCTGGCAAATTCGGCTTTTTAAGGCATTCTCCTCATTGCCCTTTTTAGCCTCCTTTGCCGTTTGAGTCTATTATATAAAGTGTTATTTTCCTCAGTCAGACTGTTGACTCTCATTTCATACTTTTCCTGCATCCTTCTCATTTCTCTTCCCAATTTTTCTTCCACTTCTCTTATTTGGTTTTTAAAGTCCTTCTTAAGGTCCTCTATGGCCTGTAACCCACTAGTATTTTCATTTGGGGCTTTTGGTGCAAAATTTCTGACCTCACAGTCCTTCTCCTTTTCCATGCTTTCATCTTTTCTGCCCCCCAAATAGGAGTCTAATGATGAATTTTTCTGTTTATTTTGTTTCCTTTGTCTAGGCATGTTGCCACTGAATTACTTGATTTTTGGACTTGTTGCCACAGTAGGACTCTGCCACCAGACAGGGGAGCTTCCATCCCAAATGTTGGGGTCTTCACAACTGCCGGAGGTATTAGTTGGGTGGCCTCTGTGGAGTCACCACATGCTCTGGCAAGCTGTATACCCACCCCAGATCTCCCCCCCCGCCCCAGACAGCAATCCAGATCCAGGGAGGTTAAAGCAAGAGCAATTACCCTCCAAGACTGATTGCTGGATCTCCCTACAGTTTGCAGGCCAGGAGCTGAAGCTGCCACTGAGGCTGCCAAATGGCTTCTTTGCAGCCTCTCCTCAGTAGCTTCTCGCCCCCAGGGGAAGAAGCCAACACGTTCCCCAAATACTGGTCCCAAAGTCCATAGGGCACTAACTTCTCACTTTGTCCTAGGCATATCTGTGTTGATAATTCTGGAATCACCACAACTGCTGGTGTTCTGGGGTCTCTCCAGCTGGCTGCTGTCCTGGCTGCCCTGGGGCTAAAACTGTGACTCATGCAGGCCTGGGCTCACCTCCCAGTGCACTGCACTGCCCGCTCTCAGAGTGCAGTGCTGGCCACTCCCAGCAGGGCTGCAGAGCTGTCCTCAACAGGAGGTTAGCTTCTCTGTGTCGTTCTGTGGGTGCTGGAACCCCAGAAGTTGTTCAGAGTCCCCTTTTACATGGTTTGGAAGTGGTGTGGAGGTGAGCACCTTGGAAGTGCTGTTTCTACTCAGCCATCTTGGCTCCCCCACTAGGGGCAGATTTGTAACAAGATTACAAATAACTTTCCTGATAGTACTTTGTGTTTTCTTTCTTATATACTGTAAGCCATATTTAATATAATCTATAAAAATCATATGTTAGGTGGAACTTTAAGAAACAAAGATGTGTGCAAGAGTCCTACTCATGATTCTAGGTCCCTATGATCAGATCCTGTGCAAATTAATCCATGTTCTGTTCTTTTCATTCCTGCTATGAAGGTGTCCTGATCTTAGTATATGTGTGCAAACCAACCCTGTTTACTTGGACAATGATTCTATATTATCCCTCCTAGCAACTATATGTTTATATTCCTCATCCTGGGCTTCTCCAGATTTACCCAAAATGTATAAACTTTGGCTCTGAAGCACACTAGTTATCAACTGACTCCTGGGGATGACCTGTACACAGTGGCTACTGGCTGTCCCTCTGGAGCCCATCCTCATGTAGTGACAAACAGGTTGTTTATCTGGGACAACCTGAACACATTCTCCCTTATTTCATTCCAGACCCTTGAGATGTAAAACTATTGAACCAGTCTAACTATGCTTCTGGATATAAAATTCTCAGATCCCTAAAGTTCTTATTGCTTAACCAATTTCTTTCTAATATCCTTATCTTTCTGCTGAATTTTTAGCTCTTCAGCAATGGGTTGGGACTTTTGGCTTCAGTCATTACTCATGGTGGTACTATTTGACTCATATAGTCGAAACTTTTCCTATTTTCCAATTATTAGATAAGTTGCATGTAAGACCTCAAACTCTTATTTTTGGAATAGTCCATTCCAAGTTTTCAAGTTTATAATCGCCACTCATAGCCAAGCTTAATTATAACAAAAAGAATGCAAACATAATACAAATATCTTTGAGTAAGTGTATTTTCATAGGAAACAAGTGAGAATTTGAGAGAGGGAAGGACCCAGGTAGAGGCAGGGAGCATTAGTGACCTATTAGGTTTGAAAATACCATCTAGGGGCTTATCCTAATGAGCTTTGCCCAAAATGTTTTACAAAAAGGATCTAATCACATAGGTTACTACTTAGGCCTAGAGGGAGTAATGAACATTACATATGTGACGCTTTTGAGTTAATGCAAGAATACCTAATTTCCTTCTAAATGTATATAACATTCTTTAAGGAATATAACAGGTAGAATTTGTCTCAGTATATGTTGTGGAGGAAGGAGAAGGCAATGATTTCTTTATCAATGTTGGCACAATTATGCCTAATGATACTAGTGGGTTGACTCAGTTGGGTAGAACATCAGATAAATAAAGACTTTGGCTAGAGTGTTGGTCGGTTAGCTTTTTTCTATTCTTTTTTTCTAACTAGAAGTGGTGAAAATGCATGTTTTTGCAAATAAATTGGCCTGTTGAGGGAGTATTAGAAAATTCTCCCTCATCCTTTCTAGGAATACCCTAGTAGTGATGTAGTAGTAGCATAAATTTAAGGAAGTTGGGACAGTCCATTATATCTTATAGCTAGTTGTGTCATAGCTTCAAATGATACATTGTTCTTTGATCTTCTTGGTGCACAAAGGAGGATTCTACTTAGGCATCATGCATGAGACCATGAAAGGCCCAGGATTATTTGCAAAATCTCTTCACCTAAGATTGAAGCTTGATTTTCAAGAAAAATTGAATTACTGCTTCCAGTCCTGTGTTTTCTTTTCTTTGGGGCTCTGTAACTATAAGTCTAATAATTTTTACCATATGTAACTTCCATCAGAAAAGGAATAAATCATTAGATGATGGAAATTGCAATTGCCTTACTGCTCACTTCATCATTCTACAGGAAGAGCTTAAAGTTTAGCTACCATTTATGAATTCATGGGAAAGCATGACATTTTCCTTAGAATGGTGAATTAGTTGCCCTTTTCCTTCTTCCTTATCATAGATTTTCCTTTGTTGTAAAGCCTGCTAAAAAGAAAAATGAATAAAATTTATTTTCATCTTCTTTCTATGATCTATTCCCCATGAACTGCAATAGCTCTCATTTCATATTTGTGACCTCTTTCACATAATTGATGCTTGCATATTATCTATTTTGTTTCTTAGTGAATCTCCTGCTTTACTTATATTTCCTTTGTCATTCATTATTATAAATCACTAAAGTCTCTGTCCATTGAATTCCAACTCATAGAGTATTATTCCACAGATTACCTATCAAAATTAAATGACTACATAACCTATCCCAAAACAACTTATATCATTTCTGTATCTCCTTCAGGGTCTAATGCAAAGCTAATGAAGCATCTGAATTTAACTATCTTTCTGCCCAGTAGTCCCCTATTTGGTTTGTATTTCTTACCCATGAGAAAATCTTTAAATATTTTTCCCTCCATTTTTTGTGAGTGTTAGAAGAAATAATTAAGAAATAACTCTGTATTTAGCAGACATTGAGGAATTTCTAAAAATATATATTTATTTATTTTTTAGTTTTCAACATTCACTTCCTTAAGATTTTGAGTTACAAATTTTCTCCCTGTCTTTCCCCTACCCCAACCCCAATATAGCAAGCATACTGAATACCCTTTCCCCAATCTGTTCTCTCTAATATCCTCCTCATCACCCCCTCTTACTTTCTTGTAGGGCAAGATGAATTTCTATACCCCATTGCCTGTATATCTTATTTCCCAGTTGCATATAAAAATGTTTTCAACAATTGTTTTTAAAACTTTTATTTCCAGATTCTTTCCCTCATTCCCTCCTCACCCACCCCTAATGGGAAGATAGGCCATTCAATATAGGTTGTACTTGTGTAGTTATGCAAAACATTTCCATAGTAGTTATTTTGTGAAAGACTAACTATATATCCCTCCATCCTATCATGATGTAATGGGAATGTAAATTTAAGATCTTCCCTGTCCCTAGGCACTTTGATAGACTTAAGTGCATCTGGAGCCAGTGGCAGGAGGCTTGTTTTTCAGGAGATACTTTGTGATTGGGCAGTGGATCAAGGGGGCTGTTACATTCTCTTAGCCTGGAGAAGGCTATATAAACCCTGTTGTGAGGCTTTATTTTGAGGCTTACTTTGAGAAGTGTTGTGTGATTTGACCAGACGAGACTCTGGGCAGCTACTGAGAGCCCCCCAACTCTGAAAAAAAACCCAGATCTTGATGCTTCCCTCTCTGGTAAGTGACTAGGTATGGATACAATAGTTGGAAAGTTGGAGGCCTTTATGCTTGATGTTTGTTTCTCTGTCTTCTTGTAATTTCTGCTTGTAACCTCAGTATACTGTGAAGTTTGGGGTGCTGACATTTTCCCCTGAACTAGATAAATGATATGTTTGATTGATTAAAGCAACATTGTTAACCGATTTTGAGTTGCTTTCCTTTAGAAAAGCAGATCTAAGGACCTGTATTGGCAGCCACCTTGGGAATGCTAGAGTACTTGCTGACACACATCCCTCCCCCATTTATTCTATTTTCTGCTTTGACCCTGTCCCTTTTCAAAAGTGTTTGCTTCTAACTATCCTCTCCCCCAGTATGCCCTCACTTCTATCATTACCTTCTTATCCCCTTCCCCCCTGCTTTCCTATAGGGTAAAATACCCAATTTAGTGTGTATGTTATTCCCTGATTAAACCAAATCCAATGAGGAAAAGGTTGACCCATTCCCTTTCACCTTTCTGCTCTTCCCCTCCATTGTAACAGTTTTTTCTTGCCTCTTTTATATGAGATAATTTATCCTATTCTATCTCTCCCTTTATCCTTCTCCCAATATATTCCTCTCTTAAATCTTAAGTTTATTTTTTAGATATCATCCCTTCATATTCAACTCATCCTGTGCCCTCTGTCTATGTATACATGTACACATATATAGACATACACATATACACACAATATACCCTCCTATACATATCTATCTATCTATCTATCTATCTATCTATCTATCTATCCATGTGTGCACATATATACATACATATTCTCTTCGACTATTCTCATGCTGAGAAAAGGCTCATGAGTTTCAATTATCGTTTTTCCATGTAGGAATGTAAATAGTTCATCTTTATTAAGTTCCTTATGATATATTTTTCCTATTTCCCTTCTCATGCTTTTCTTGTTTTTTGTCTTTGAAAGCCAAACTTTTTGTTCAGTTCTGGTCCTTTCATCAAGAATGCTTGAAAGTCCTCTATTTCATTGAATACCATATTTTCCTCTGAAGTATTATACTCAGTCTTGCTGGGTAGATGATTCTTGGTTTTAATCCTAGCTCTATTGACCTCCAGAATATCATATTCCAAGGCTTTCAATCTCTTAATATAGAAGCTGCTAGATCTTGTGTTATCCTGATTATGTTTTTACAGTACTCAAATTGTTTCTTCTTGATTGCTTGTTATATTTTCCCTTGATATGGGAAGTCTGAGATTTGGCTATAATATTCCTAGGAGTTTTCTTTTTAGGAACTTTTTCAGTTGGCAATCTGTGAATTCTTTGAATTTCTATTTTGCTTTCTGGTTCTAGAATATCAGGACAATTTTCCTCAAAAATTTCTTGAAAGGTGATATCTAGGTTCTTTTTTCAATCATGGCTTTCAGGTAGTCCAATAATATTTAAATGATCTCTCCTGGATCTATTTCCCAGGTCAGTGCTTTTTCCAATGAGATATTTCACATTGCCTTCTATTTTTTTTTTCATTTGATTGGATCTGTTTAATAGTATCTTGATTTCTCATAAAGATACTAGCTTCCATTTGCTCCAATATAATTCTGAAGGAATGGTTTTCCTCAATGAGCTTTTGAGATTCTTTTCCCATCTGGAAAATTAGACTTTTGAAGGCATTCTTCTCCTCATTGGCTTTTTGAGCCTCTTTTGCCCTTTGACTTAGTATATTTTTTAAGGTGTTATTTTCTTCAGTTAGGCTATTTACTCATTTTTTATGATTTTCTTGCATCATTCTCATTTCTCTTCCCAATTTTCCCTCTACTTCTCTTACTTGATTTTCACAATCCTTTTTGAGCTCCTCCATGGCCTGCAACCAGTTTATATTTTTTCTTGTACACTTTTGATGCGGGAGTTTTGGCTTTGTTGTCTTCTTCTGGCTCTATGTTTTGATCCTCTTTTTCCCACCAAAAAGATTCTATAGCCTGTTTACACTCCCTCTATTTGTTCATCTTGTTGACTTTTGAGCTCTCTGCCATGGTAGAACTCTGCTTCCAGAGTGGAGAATGTTGTGTCCCAAATTTCTGGGGTTTTGCCCAGCTGTTGTCAGTCATCCAAGCACCTACCTCAGAGCTGTGAGGAGGAGTTTCACTTGAAAGCCTCAACAAACTCTGCCACACTCCTCACCCCAGTACTACCACACAAGACCAGACCCAAGCAGGGCAAAGCAGGAGAATCCTGCCTCAGTGCCAGCAGATAGATTCCTGCAAATGCCCTGCAGACAATCATTTTTCCCCCTATGATCTCTAGGCCAGGAGGTAGAAGAAGCATCAGTGGCAGCAGCTGCAGCTGTTGTAGCCAGAGACACTTCAGATGACCTTTTACTTTCTCTTTGGTTTTTGTGGGATGAGAAGTCTGGAAACCACCACAGCTGTCAGTGATTCATTCTTGCGAAGTCTGCTCCAGAGCCAGTCTACCCTGCTGGTCAGGGCTGCCCTGGATCTGGGACCTACAGCTCATATGGGACTTTACCTGGCTCCCAGCTTGGTGTGATAGACCCTTCCTGTCAGCCTGCCAGGCTGTCTTCAGCAGATTTGTTTCTCTCTGTCACTTTGTGTATTCTGTAGCTCTAAAATTTGTTTAGAGTCATATTTTATAGTTATTGGAGGTGGTTGGAGTAGGAGCTCAAACAAGTTCCTGCTTTTACTCTGCCATCTTGGCTCCAGTCCCCATAAAAACAATTAAAATTTTTTTTAAAGGATTTGAGTTACAAATTCTCTCCTTTGTTCCCTCCCCACACACCCTCATCAAGAAGGCAAGCAATTCAACATAGCTTATACATGTGTAGTTATGCAAAATACTTCCATAATAGTCATGTTGTGAATGACTAACTATATTTTCATCCATCCTATCCTGCCTCTCCACTTATTCTATTTTCTCAATTGACCCTCTCCCTTTTCAAAAATGTTTACTTCTGGCTACCCCTCCTCCACTCTGACCTCCCTTATATCATCGTCCCTTATTTTCTTCCCCCCTTAATTTCTTGTATGGTAAGATACCCAATTGAGTGTGTAAGTTGTTCCTTCCTTAAGCTAAATCAGATGAGAGTAGGGTTCACTCATTCCCTCTCACACCCCACCCCCTTCCCCTTCATTTTGAAACCATTTTCTTGCTGCTTTTATGTGAGATAATTTACCCCATTCTATCTCATCATCATTATATATCATCTTTGGCCTTTGGCCTTACTTCATAGCATCTTAGTTGAAAATGTCAGTAAAGAATTAAATTATAAATTATAAAGAGAGAGTAAGTTGTATGAAAAAGTAAAAACAAAAGCAAAACAACCTCCCATATTAAGATAATATATTTAGAATTGGAAGAGATATTAGAAGTAATAAAGCCAAACCTACATTTTTACAGAGGGAAAAATGAGACACAGAGATTTTAAGTGATTTTCTTAGGGTCAATAAAAAAGCAAGCATATGGAAAAAGTTGAGACTCAGAGATGCCTTCCTGATTGCAAATCTCACACACTCTCCATTCGACCATCTATATGCCTTTTGAAATGGCAGCCAAACAGTTAATGTGATATTCATTTAAAGTAATTTATTTAAATTTATTTAAAGTAATAGAAAGGTAGGGTCTAAACCAGGGTTGGGGAACCTGAAGTCTAGAGGTCTCATGTGGCTTCAAGGCCTCAGTTCCCTACCCTTTGTCTAGAAGGATAAAGGTAACATTTCTGTTCTCTGATAGGACCATGTCTTATGTATTTAGATTTAGGTACAACATTTTAGAACATAAGATGACAAATTGTACTAAGTCAATGTGGAGGGAGTCAGGATTGTGAGGAGCTTTGCAGTTGCCATGTACTGATCAGTTGAAGGCAGAGAACATATGCCATAGGAAAAAAAAAAGACATGGGTGCAGAGGACATGTGTTTTCATGTATTTTAATATACTCTCATGTGTAAGAAAATGTATTTACTTTGCTTTTCTCCAAAGAGTAAAATAATTGTTGGAGGTTTCCAAAAGACTAATTTCTAAATAAGAGGGAAAATATTTTCAAATAATCAGTGGTGTCAAAAATTGAAATAGACTGCTTTAGGAGGTGATAAATCAGTCAAAAACTATAAGTAAAGACTAGATAACATCCAGGATGTCTGATGTAGTGCCTTCTTTTGTAGAAATGACCTTTGAGGTCCCTTCTGATTCTTAAATTATATGATTTTATGGCTCAAAAATCTTAATTCTTTGTCTTTCTAGTGCTTGTCATCCAGAAAGACTGTTCCCCTTAACTAAAAAAGATCCCCTGCTCTATTCCTTCTCTTGTCATCATCCTTCACCTCAGTCTTATGCCTGTGCAACTCTTTCATCTCCTGTTTTCCTCTTCCTTCCACTGCATCTCATAGAACCCTTATCTATCATTGACATATTTCCCTTTATCCTTGTCTATTCCTTACAATCCTTCAAATTAATGGTATGGAAAGCTGTTTTTCCTTATAAGACACAATATTTTTTTTCAGTTTTGAGCACCCTTTATTTCATACTCTTCAATTCACATGACTAAGACAATAACTCACCAGGAATATTTCTATCAACTTCATCTTCTAGGCTTGCTTGGCTATTAGCATTTGACTTCTCTTTTTTGCATGTTATGTCATCTAGTTATATCATTTTGATGTAATTGCTTGTCACTATCATTTTCCAATCTCTAAAACATTATTCTACCTTCCTCAGTGTTTTCAGAAACTGCCTGATAGTCTTATTTTGTAATTTTTTTTCAATAATTAAACATTTAGCTTTTTCTCCCTTTTCACCACTACCTTAAAATTTAAAAGAAAAAGAAACTTACTCATATGGAAATTTGCTTGACTACATACACACATGTGTGTATACATATGTATGTATGTGTATACATACATACATACATACACACATATATATATATATATATAGTTGAAATTAGCTTTTTTTCCCTCTCAATGGGTAGATGAGGAGGATTAGGAACTGAAAATATATTTTAAAAATTATATATAAAATTTGAATATTAAAGCAAAACAAATATCCCTCATTGGCCATTTCCAAAAATATGTCTTATTCTTCATCTTCTATCAATTTTCTTTCTGGAGATTGATAGCAGAGTTCATAATCAGCTCTCCAGAATCATGATTGGGCACGGTTCTTACATCTTTCAAAGTTTTCTTTGCAATAAGGTTACTATGTAATATTGTGTATTTTTTCTCACCTTTATATTCACTTTATATCATTTCATATTGATTACCTTTTTTACCTCCAGTTTATATCATCATTCTTGGAGAAATAAATATTCATGATGATGATCCCACAAATCTCTCAATCAAACTTATTAAATCTCATAACTAAGTTTACTTATATCTTCATATCTTGTGTTCCTAACACAGTGGCTCTCTTAGTGTATGCACTTCAAAGATTCTTATTCATCAATTAATTAGAATTCACCATCATATGAAACTACTAAGCCACTAAGATCTAGAACTTTGAAACCTTTCTCTTTGATGACAAATTAATGAGTTTTAATCTCTCCTACTTCCTGACTTTTCCATTTCACCTTTCTTGTTTGTCATCATGTCTAGTCCCTCAATAAGTCTTTGTTCACCAAATACATGAGCTTTTTCTGGCTTCACTCTCCTTGCTTCTAGTTCTTAGTCATTAATCATTTATTACCCACTATATTCAAGGCACTATGCTAAGCTCTTTGGATTCAAAGGAAAAAAAATACAGTCCCCTTCTCAAGAGACTCAGTGTAATGGAGGAACACAATATGTAAATAATGATGTCCAGACAAGATATATACAGGGTAAAGTGTGTGTTGTCTTAGAAGGAACTCACTAAAATAAAGGAGGAAAGTCTTCTTGCAGAATATGCGACTTTAGCTGAAATCTGAAGGAAACCAGGGTTCCTAGGAGGCAAAGGTAAGAAGGGAGAGAGTTAAAGACATGAAGAACATCCAGTGAGAATGCCTGGAATCGGGAGGATGCATGCTCTGTGTAAAGAGCAGTAGGGAAACCAGTGTCTCTGGATTTCAGTGCACATGGTATAAAGTAAGGTACAAGAAACAGGACAGGTAAAAGAGGTCAAGGTTATGAAGGACTTTGAAAATCAGATGATTTTATATTTGATACTGGAGGTAATAGAGAACCACAGGATTTTATTGAATAGAAATGTGGCATAGTCAGGCATTCATTTTAGGAAGATCAATTTGACACCTGAGTACAGAATGAAATAGAGTAGGGAAAGACCAATTACAGGGAAATTAGTTATTGAAATAGTCCAATCATGAGGTGATGTAGCCTTATACCCGGGTGGAGGAAGTGTCAGATGAGAAAAGGAGGTGTAAACAAAAGCTGTTATGAAGGAAAAATGGCAGGACATGAGAATTGTTTGGATATGGATGCTGAAAGAGAGTGAGGAGTTCAGGATGAAATGGACTGAGAAACTGGGTTCCTAGGAGAATGGTGGCATTATTAATAGCAATATGGAAGTTAGGAAAGGGGGAGGGTTTGAGGCAGGACCTTTGTCTAAATCCAAACTTCCCAGCACAAATCCCCTTAATAAAAGGATTTGTTCTCTAAAACTTGGACTTAATCCAAAGGCAACACCTGAGGCCTTAGAAGATCACATATGGCCTCGAGGCTACAAGTTTCCCACCCCTGGTTTGGGGTGAAAGAAAAGTTCACTTTTGAACATGTTGACTTTAAGATGTCCAAAGAATAATCAGTTGTAGTTCACCTCAGTCAGTTATAGATTAACAGCATGGAGGTCAGGACAAAGATATCGAATGGATAAGCAGATCATCTATATAGAAACAATAATTGAATCTATAGAAGCTGATGAGATCAACAAGAGCAATAGTGTAGAAAGAGAAGGTCAGTGACAGAGCCTTGGGGGCAAACCATGTTTAGCAGGTAGTCTGAAAAGTAGTCTGGCAACAGGAGAACAATGAAAAGAAAGGAGAGTCATGAAAAACTTAATTATAAGAGATTGAAGGAGATGATGACTGACTTTCAAGGGATATAGAAGGATGAGTTTTGAGTAAAGTGTTTGATTTAATAATTTAGACATATCTGGTAACTTCAAAGGAGCATTTTCAGTCGGATGATGAAGTCAGAAGCTAGACTACAAGTTAATAAAAGAATAAGAGGCAAGGAAATGAAAGTATCTGTTGTAGATGACCTCAGTGAGGTCACAAAAAGGGAAAATAGTTAGCAGGGATGGACAGATCAAGTGAGGAGGGAGGGGTTGAGGAGGAGTGATGGAGAGGGCAGTCTGCTGGAGGTGACAGGGTAGAATGGGATCACTTGTACATGTAGCAAAGTTAACCTTTGCTTGGGGAAGGGCCACCTTATCACATGAATTGAGGGTGAAGGAGTAGATTAATTCAGTTCAATTCAAGAAATGTTTATTTACTGCCTATTCTATGCCAGACTGTGCTAAACTGTAGGATATAAATCCTGCCCTCAAGAAAATCACAATCTAATGGGGGAAGGCAACACACAAAAGAAAACTCTGAAAAACCAGATTGGGGGGAAGGTACCTGTTGTGTGGACATGCTAATGAAGTACAAGTAATAAGAAATGTCTGAACTTTGTGTCATCTTTAAATGCAGCCTCTGGGAGAAGTTTTTTCTCCCCCTCCATTCTCCATCTGTCCAATAGGACCTACAGAGGATACTGAGTGTTCACAGGAGGATTAGATACTGATTTTGATACATCTCTGCTACGGTGAGTTTTCTCAATATGATCTTTTCCAGGGGTTGTGATGATGTGTTGGAAGGCATCTGATTGATGTGAAATGAGGATGAGGGGAAAAAAAGAGGGAACTCTCCATACAGAGCCTCATTTTTTTTTCAGTAAAATATAAGCAAGGTTCTCAGGTAAGGTTGGGAGAAGGGGAGTTATGAAAAATTTGAGAAGGGATGAAAACATTTGGAAACACTTCTATGGTGAGTGAGATAGTGAATTGATTAAAGAAGTGTAAAAGGACTGCCTTGCTATGGTGAAAGCCCAGTTGAGGTTATGTAAAATACATCTGTAATGAACCCAATAAGCATGATTTGATAATTTTCTCCAGCTTTTTCAGCAGTATGTGACTAGGAGCAATAATAGTGGATGTTGGGAGAAATCTAAGCTTGTGATTTGGTAGGTAAAATTTTTACATAGGTTAAACAGGCAAGAGACTGAAGAGAGTCAACAGTATAGAATTGAATTGCTTTACCTTGGAGTCAAGATGAGGAAGTGAAGTGTATAGTCAGTGTAGAGGTGATGGTTTGAGAAAGAACTAAGGAATAGAATGGTTGAAGTTCATAAAGATTAAGAAATGGGCTTGAAGTTGCAAGGTAGAGAGGTTGAATAGTACAATCAGATAAAGTGACTTCAAACTTCATATGCCTGGATATGAAATATTTGTGGTTGATGGGCACAGTCTGGATTATCACTCCCTATGTGTGCAGTTGTGTACCTGAGATGCTTTGGAGGGGTATATCATGGAAAATGAATAAGAGATAGGTGAAGGGACACATTTTAGCTCTTCATCAGATACACTTGAAGCTGGAAGCAATGGATACTATTACTGATGCAAAAAAATTAGTCTAGCTGGGTATAAGATGAATCAGAGAAGTTATCCAACAGTTCAACTAGTTTGACTGAGAAGTTGAGCCCAGGAAGGTGTTAGTCTAGTCAAACACAGCTAAGCAGTAGAAATATCTGTTCAGTACAGAAGTTATTGTCATTATAAAAGTTTTCTGGAGACTCCCTGAGATAACAATAGGACATAAATTTTATTGTTTGATAGTTGTGAATTAGCCAAGCACATGGTTCTTGCTTACTCATACATTTTTGTGTCAGTTTTCTCTAAGTGTAGGCCCATTCTTCCTTATAGATTATAGTGCATTGATGGAAAAATGCGACCTAGGTTTAAGTGTGGATTATTATATATTCCTATTTTTAACATATGAATACTTATGATTATATATGATATGATATGATATCATCTTATATTATATTTTGCAAAGTAAATGGGTATGTTTAAGATCTAAGTCATCATTGTGAGTGAATAGTTTATATAAATGGGATTAAGGAGCAAAATTATTGCATATTAGAAGTACATTCATTTAAAACAGGATGATATCTAAGATACAGACAGACAGAGAGAGTCAGAGATAGAGACAGAGCAGAGAGAGAGAGTAACAGAGAGATTGTGTATGTGTATAAAAATATGGTGATGGTGATCCTCATATGGGAATACAGACCAAGTTTAATGGCAAGTTGGTGTGAACAATTTGGCCAATAGAATAAGTAATTGTACACAAAAGCCCATGTGAGAGGTATGAAATGATACATTTGGTGGAAATACTCCATACACCTTCTATATCTATTGTCTACATTTTCTTCTCCATTACATACTCTTCTATACATACTAAAAATGCTCCGTAAACAGAACAAGACCATCACCATTGTATGACAAATACAAGAAGTTTTTTTTTTTTCTCAAATCAAGGTGAAATGTGCCTCTTTGCAATTTCCTTTTATGGAACTTTTTTTTCCTTTTATGCCCTCTTTGACAAAGCTAGTAGTCACAATTATTGAAAGTATTCAGAGAAGTAAATACTTCCTTTCTGTTACAAATGAGAAATGTGTTTCTTTTGCAACCAAATCTTTAATATGAATTATCAATCAACCTGTTTTATTGAGTGCCTACTAGATACACAGTACTGTACCCAGTGCTGTGGATACAATTAAAAGAATGAAACAGTCCTTACTCATCAGCAACATATATTCATTTTTATTTAAATTTGTAATTAATAAAAATCTATCTTCTCCCTCTCCTATTTTCTACATTAGAAAGGAAAAACAAAATACTTATGACAAATATGAATAGTACAAAAAAAAGAAAAAAATTTGTCACACTTTGGCTATGTTCATATATATGCAAATGTATGTGTCTGTGTGCATATCAATGAACTGATATTTTTATGGGGAGAACAAGAAGTGCATATATAAATGTTTATAGCATGAATATAAAGTATATATATACATACATATATATATATGTAAATACTATATTTACAAAGAATGAAATAGAAAATAATTTGGGAGTGAGGGCACTAGGAATATAGGGGATCAGGAAAGCCTTCATATAAAAATACAGTCAGTTGATCATAGAGGAAGAAAAGGAATCTTTGAAGTGAATGAAGAAAAGGAGGTAGTATATTCAGCCATGTGGGACAGCCAGTACAAAGGCACAGAGAAGAAAGATGGAGTGTCAATGTGAGGAAAGAAATGCCAGTTTGTCTGGATTACTGTCAGATCAGTGGGAGACAAAGTGAGGTGGGAAATGAAATCCTGAAGCAGGACAAGCAGTTTAGACATAAGTTGCATAGGGATGCACACACACATATGTACACACAACTATACACATGCATACACATACATACATATATATGTGCGTGTGAGTATATATACACACACATATTTATATGTATATTCTAGAAGCATTAGGAAGCCTTTCGAGTTGGTTGAAAATGTGGGGCACCTGGTTCTATACTTAAGGAAAATCATTGGGTAGCAGTATGTAGGATAGATAGATTAGAGTGATGAGACATTTAAGGCAGAGAGACACATTCAGAGGTTGTTGCAATATTTGTGGGGAGACAGTATGAGAGCATGAAATAAAAATACAAATTGTAAGTAGAGAGAAGAGATCAAACATAAGAAATATTGTAAAGGGAGAAAATGCATGATTTGGCAATTGATCAGATATGCTGGATAAGGGAGTATGAGGAGTTGAATAATTTAAAGGTTACAAAGCTGGAAGAGTGGAAAGATAGTGTCCTCAAGAGAAATATGGAAAGTGAGAAAAAGGAGATGGTGGGGCCCATAACGAGTTCAGTTTTGGATACATTAAGTTTAATATGCCATGATATATCCAGTTTAAAATGTCTAGTAAGGGGTGGCTAGGTGGGGTAGTGAATAGAGCACCAGCTCTGGAGTCAGGAGGACCTGAGTTCAAATTTAGCCTCAGACACTTGACACAATTACTAGCCATGTGACTTTGGGCAAGCCACTTAACCCCAATTGCCCCCCAAAAAACAAAGCAAAAAATAAAATAAAATGTCTAGTAAGTCTAGTAAGCACTTGATGATGTGGGACTAAAGATTAAGGGTGATCCTAGGCTTAGATATAGAAATGAATCATCTACATAGAGTATATATAAATAATTAAATAATCACACACATAAAATCATATATTATGGCATAGATACACACGTTTTTCTCATCTTTAACAGAAAGAATCATCCAAGATAATCTTGAAAACTCCTTTAATTTTTAAATTCTGTGATTCTGAGAATATTAATTTTGGAAAAATACCTTCAAAGAATTTCTGAAAAAGTGTGCGTGTGTATCCATAAGAAAATATGTAGGAATCTGAACAACTTCTGGAGCCCCAGCACCCACAGAACGACACAGAGAAACTCACCTCCTGCTGAGTACAGCTCAGCAGCCCTGCAGGGAGCCGCCAGCACAACACTCTGAGAGCGGACAGCACAGTGCACTGGGAACCGACAGCACAGCACTCTGGGAGCCGGGCCCAGGCCTGAGTGAGCTGTGGTTTTAGCTGGGATTGAAGCCAAGGGTCACCTACCCAGCAAAACTGAGTATCTTGTTTCAGGGGAAAATATGGTCATTCAGTGGAATAAAGGACTTTCAAGCATTCTTGAGGAAAAAACCAGAGTTGAATAGAAAATTTGACATTTAGACACAAGAAGCAAGAGATGCTTGAGAAGGTAATCAGGGAAAAGAAATCAAAAGGAACT
Organism: Gymnobelideus leadbeateri; assembly: GCA_011680675.1. NCBI lineage: Eukaryota > Metazoa > Chordata > Mammalia > Diprotodontia > Petauridae > Gymnobelideus > Gymnobelideus leadbeateri. The sequence goes on from WOXC01008358.1 coordinate 874,663, forward strand.
TATCAAAGTTGAACTATTTACATTCCTACATGAAAAACAATAACTGTGTCTGATGAAACCTTTCTCGTTATGAAAATAATTGAAGAAGGGTATATGGACATATGAATACATATGTGAATATGTGAATATGTGTATATATGTTTACAGGTATACATGGATAGAGGGCACAGGTTGAATTTGGTGGGAAGGGATGTTACTTAAGGGGTGAAGTTAAGAGATGAGAGAGGAAAGTGACAAGAGGAGATGGGGAGAGACAGGGTAGGGTAAACTATCTCATGTAGAAGAGGCAAGGGGAAGTAGTTGCAGGGGAGGGGAAGAACAGGAAGGCAAAAAGGCAAAACCCTATTCTCACTGAATTTGGCTCAGGGGGAGAATTACATAAATACTAAATGGGATATCTCACCCTGCAGGAGAGTAGGGCGAAGGAGGATGAGAGGGGGGGTGATGGACGAGAGGGCATTGTAGGGGGGAGGGGAGGTTGGAACTACCCACTTTCAAAAAGAGGGACAGGATCAAAGTAGGGAATGGATCAGGTGGGGGGTAGGATGGGTGGGAGGGAAATATAAGCAGTCTTTTACAATATGCCTACTATGGTAATGTTTTGCATAGCTATATATGTACAACAGATACTAAATTGCTTATCTTCCCAGAGGGAGTGGGTGACAAGGGAGGAAGGGAATGGATCTGAAATTCGAAGTCTTAAAATTAAATGTTTCAAATGTATATAAATACTATTATTAATACTATTTTGCATGTAATTGGGAGATAAGATATTCAGGCATTGGGGCTCAGAGATTCACCTTGGAAAAGTCAAAGGGGGTATGAGAGAAGATGTGGGAGAGAGCAGATTGGATGAGGAGGTATCTAGTGGGACTGCTATTCTGGGGTGGTGGGTAGGGAAAAAACAGGGAAAAATTGTAACTCAATATCTGGTGGAAATGAATGATGTAAACCAGAAGTTAATAAAGGATTTGTTTAAAAAAAAAGAAAATATGTGGTATATAATTTCAGATATATAAGTTCACTTGTGCTTAATTACAAGATATCCCCTTAAAATGACTTATCTCTTTCTCTTAGTTTTAGTTTTGAGAATTGAATCATTCAATTGCATGGATCTGTGCTATCTGGGACTGAGTTTATAACAACTAAGCAAAAGTTTCAGGAATACAGTGCTTAGCTAGTGGCATATTTAGCTTATTTTCATGAGCTAAATATTTCCAACTGAACTTATTATTCATTTATTCATAATCAGATCTTCCCTTGTTTCTCACCAGGTGGGGACAGATCTAATTAACAATGGTACATGGTATTTCCATCATTTTCTTTCATTATTATTGTTCCTATCATTTTCCAAATAGGTGAACAACCCACTCATCTCATTGAGATTCCTGCTCCCCACCCTCTGTACTGACTGTTTGCTAATATGAAATCCAGTCTGGTGTTCTGGTGATCTTCTATAATCATAAAAGGATCTACTCAATGTTTTGTTTTTTTTTTCTCTTTCTGAAAGACACATTTGTCTCTTCACTTTCTTGAGAGTTTCTTTTTAGTGACCATACACTTCTACTTGCAAACATTTATTTAGTTCAATTGAATTTACTTCATATTGCATCCAATTTAATGAGTATTTATTGAGTACCAATTGTTTGCTCTTAACTATATCATGTACTAGTAAGATTACAAATTATTTCCATATTTAATTAGACACATTCTCTGCTTTCAAAGGGTATGGAATATCATTGTAGAGAGAAGAAATGAAATTATGAGATAATGTAAGAATAAATGTCAAAATGTGTGATTCAAACATTCAATGTTTTATAGTTAATCATAATTAGTCAGAAAAAGAGAGAACCATATGGATCAAAATGGTCAGGAAAGGAGATAAGCTTTTAAGTGGCCCACTGAACATGAATCATGTTTGAATGCAAGATAAAAGGAAAATGACCTTTACGGATTTGGAATGAAGGTGGGTAGAGGCAGGGAGCATTGGGCAGCTACAGAGAAGCAAACATGAGCATACTATGTGTGGACAGCAGTTAAGATACCACTGAAGAGAGTAAAGGGTGTGCACATGTGAAGGGAAAGTGAAAACTAGGGCTAAAATGCATTTTTTAAAAAGAGAATTATAAGCTGATCAATATGCATTTATTTCATACCTATTATTTGTTACATCCTGAGTGTTTATGTGTGTCTATATTAGAAAAGGAAAACAACACATTGTGTGTGTGTGTATGTATAATAGCTTGTTATATATAAAGTTCAATTTCATGAATTAACCATTTATTTATTATTTATTTATTTATTTATTTTTATATATATTTGAAACATTTAATGTTAAGACCTTGATGTTCAGATCCGTTTCCTTCTTCCCTTGTCACCCATTCCCTCTGGGGAGATAAGTAATTCAGTATATGTTGTACATGTCTAGCTATGCAAAACATTATCATAGTAGATATATTGTACAAGGCTGCTTACAATTCCCTCCCACTCATCCCACCCCCCACCTGGTCCATTCTCCACATGATCCTGTCCCTCTTCTATAGTGGGTACTTCCAACCACCCCTCCCCCCAAGGATGCCCTCCCATCCATCTTTCCTCCTCTCATACCCCTTCCCCCTATTCTGCTGCAGGTTGAGATATCCCATTTAGCATGTATGTCATTCTCTCCCTGAACCAAATTCAATGAGAATGTGGTTTTGCCTTTTTTGCCTTCCTATTCTCCCCCTCCCTTGCAACCACTTCCCCTTGCTTCTTCTACATGAGATAGTTTACCCTACCCTGTCTCTCCCCATCTCCTCTTGCCACTTTCCTCTCTCACCTCATAATTTCATCCCTTGAGTATTCTCCCTTCCCAACAAATTCAACCTATGCCCTCTATCCATATATAACTGTAACCATCTACACACACATTCACATATGTACTCATATGACCACACACCCTTCTTCCATTATTTTCATAGTGAGAAAGATATCATCAGTCACAGTTATTGTTTTTCCATATAGGAATGTAATTAGTTCAACTTTGATAAGTTCCTTTTGATTTCTTTTCCCTGATTACCTTCTCAGGCACCTCTTCCTTCTTGTGTCTGGATGTCAAATTTTCCATTCAATTCTGGTTGTTTCCTCAAGAATGCTTGAAAGTCCTCTATTCCACTGAATGACCATATTTTCCCCTGAAACAAAATACTCAGTTTTGCTGGGTAGGTGACCCTTGGGTTCATTCCCAGTTCTTTTGCCCTCTGGAATATCATATTCCATGCCCTTCAATCCCTCAGTGTAGAAGCTGCCAGGTCCTGGGCTATTCTGATTGTGTTTCCACAATATTGAAATTCTTTCTTCCTGGCTTCTTGTAGTATTTTCTCCTTGATTTGGGGATTCTGGAACCTGGCTATAATATTTCTGGGAGTTTTCTTTTTGGGATCTTTTTCAGGAGGTGATCTGTGGATTCTTTCAACCTCTATTTTGTCCTCTGGATATAAAACATCAGGGCAATTTTCCTTGAGAATTTCTTGAAGGGTGATTTCTAGGTTCTTTCCTTGATCATGGCTTTCAGGTAGTCCAATAATTTTTAAATTGTCTCTCCTGGATCTATTTTCCAGGTCAGTGGTTTTTCCCATGAGATATTTCACATTGCCTTCTAATCTTTCATTTGTTTGGTTCTGCTTAACAGCATCTTGATTTCTCATAAAGTCATTAGCTTCCATTTGCTCCAGTCTAACTCTGAAGGAATGAATCTCTTCAGTGAACTTTTGAGATTCTTTTTCCATCTGGCAAATTCGACTTTTTAAGGCATTCTTCTCCTCATTGCCCTTTTGGGCCTCCTTTGCCATTTGAGTTAGTCTATTTTTTAAGGTGTTGTTTTCCTCAGTCAGGCTGTTGACCCTCATTTCATACATTTCCTGCATCCTTCTCATTTCTCTTTCCAATTTTTCCTCCACTTCTGTTATTTGATTTTTAAAGTCCTTCTTAAGGTCCTCTATTGCCTGCAACCCGCTCATGTTTTCCCCTGGGGCTTTTGGAGCAGGACTTCTGACCTCACAGTCCTTTTCCCGCTCTATTCCCCCAAAATAGGAGTCTAGGGTTGCATTTTTCTGTTTCCTTTGCCTTGACATGTTGCCACTTAATTACTTGACTTTTGGGCTTGTTGCCACATAATGGCTTTAAGGCCAGCTAGAGGAATTTTCGTCCCGAGCATGTGGGGGGCAACTTCCGTTTCTGGCAAGCTGTAAACCCACCCACGACTTCCACCCTAGAACACAATCCAGATCCAGGGAGGTTAAAGCAAGAGCGATTACCCCCCAAGAGTGATCACTGGATCTCCCTACAATTAATTGCAGGCCAGGAGCTGGAGCTGCATCTGAAAACTACAAAATGGAGTGTCTCCTCAGCGGCTTCTAGCCCCCAGGGGAGGAAGCTGACACATTCCCCAAATACAGGTCCCAAAGTCTATAGGACACTAACCTCTTACTTTGTCCTAGGCATGTCTATGTTGATAATTCTGGAGTTGCCACAGCTCCTGGTGTTCTGGGGTTCCTCCAGCCGGCTGTTGGCCCTGGTGCCCTGGGGCTAAAACCTCGGCTCACGGGGACCTCAGCTCTGGCTCGGCTCGGCTTCCCACGCTTTGTGTGCTGTGCACTGCCAGCTCCCAGACCGCTGCGCTGGTCCTTTCTGCAGGGCTGCTGGGCTGTCCTCAGTGGGAGGTTAGCTTCTCTGTGTCGTTCTGTGGGTGCTGGGGCTCCAGAAGTTGTTCAGAGTCCCCTTTTACATAGTTTGGGGGGAATCTGGGGGCAGAGTGGCTTGGATGAGCTGTTTCTACTCTGCCATCTTGGCTCCACCTCCCTCGAATTAACCATTTCTTACTGAACATACTCATGTTTTTGTGTGTGTGTGTAGCATAGTTTTGTTGGGTAACATTCCTAGAAAGTGGTATAAAAGTAAAAAATTTAAATGTTCATATATTAACCTATGGGAAATAGGAGCTTAAATCCCTGTGAACACCAAAAACTGGAATCTTTCACTAGAGAGTACAGAACTAAAAATACAGTTTTTTCATGGAATTCTCTATAATAAAACCTTAATTCTGATAATCATTTTTCCTAGTAGTAACTTTTCCCATAGTAACCATGAAATAATACACATAATGCAATACATAAAATAAAATTGGTATAATGAAAAATATTTTTCACTAGTAGTTTCTTAGAATCCTGAGACCTTTTGTGCTAAAGTTCCAAAAAAATTAATTTCAGAAAAAAATCTGTTTTCGTAACACATATCTACAGTACCATAAATACCATATAGCAAATAGAGTATTTAAAATTAAAACATTGGGTGGCTGGGTGGTACAGTGAATAGAGCACCGGCCCTGGAGTCAGGAGTACCTCATTTCAAATCCAGCCTTAGACACTTAACACAAAAACTAGACATGTGACCTTGGGCAAGTCACTTAACCCATATTGCCCTCCAAAAAGCAAAAAAAACAAAACAAAACAAAAAAAAGTTAAAACGTTTTTTGACTCAAATCTTACCTTCCACTGTATCAAATGATAGTGTGGCTGTCTTGTACTTAAAGTATATTTCTGTAAATATCTCTGCTTTACATGTTCTTTAAACATCTTTGGCTGCCATCTGAAAACCAAGGAAGACATTGCTGGGACTTTTAGTCACTGTTACTGGAAGATGCTGAAAATGTTGAGATCAATATCACTTCTGTTTCTTTGTCCCTCATGACTCATGAATGACATTGGAGATTGTGAAGGATACACCAGCTTTGAATAATCCATCAACCAACCTCTGCTTTCTGTACTATTTGGGACCCTTAAGAGTCTTTGGGTATGGGAGCATAGCAGAAGTAAGTTATGTTTGACCTTGAGGCTACCATCGATGATTGGATTGGTAGCCTCAGTGTCTCTATCTGGTTGATTATGCCATGCCACCCTTCAAGCTTGGAAACTCTTGAGTGGAACAATCTTAGGAGCTTGTTTGTCATCATTATCTCTTGGGCTTGCTCCTGAAGGATGCCAGAGATATCTTCATCCCCCATATCCTCAACTCCTTAACCTTTAGTGGTGTGTACTAGACATATCATTGCTTCAGTATTCTGCTACACTGCTTCATCACTATCTTTAAAGTCTTCAAAATCCCTGATATAAAGTAAACTACCCTTTTTAAGCAATTGTTCAAGTTAACCTGTGAAACTTTTCCCCAGTCTTTCAGAAATCCATCATGGTGGTTTTCAGGTTTCTTTCCACATAGTCACAGGCATGGTGGCAGATTCCCCTGATATAATGAGATTTGAAGACTTTTATTATTCCCTAATTCATAGACTGGATTAAAGATATGGTGTTGGGTGACATGAAAAACAACTTTTACATTTTTTTTGAGGGCAGTTGGGGTTAAGTAACTTGCCCAAGGTCACATGGTTAGGTTTTTGTTTGTGTGTGAGTTAAAGTGTCTGAGACCGGATCCGAACTCAGGTCCTTCTGACTCCAGGGCCGACACTCTACTCACTGTGCCACCTAGCCACCCCAACTTTTACATTTTTATGGGAATTTTCCATCTGCTAATGAAACTAAACTGGCACATTGTCTAGTATTGAAACAATCTTGAATGCAAGGCTCTTCCTCTACAGATATCATTCTACCTCCATAATGAAAAAGTTATTGAACCAGTCCCAGAAGATCTCTTCAGTCATCCAAGATTTTCTATTCCAGCACCAAATGCTCTGGCATTCTGGGTTTGGGTTTTTCTCCCTTTCAAAACCCTGAATTTTGGGACTTGGTAGATTCTCTTTGGCTTATACTTGAAATCACTGCTAGCTTAGGTGCACAGCAGTAGGGTTGAATGATCTTTAAAAGCCTTGAACCCAGGAGCATTGGCAACAGTTTTTTTATTATATATATGTACTTTCCTAGGTGTTGTAAAAACAGTCTCATTGTCATTAAACACTTGATTTGTAGGTAACCTTTCTTCTCAAACAGTGTGTTCAACATGTTCTGAAACTTAGCAGCAGCTAAGCAGAAGCAATTTCACCAGAATGTTTCAAATATTTTAAACCATACCACAATTAAAAAAAAATAAACCCACCCTTAGCTAACTACAGAAGGCTTCATGTTTTCTTGGCCTTTCATTACATACTTATAAGTTGATTGGACCTTCAAGCAGATAATTCCCATATCTACCATACTTTTTCATTCTTTCACTCTCTCATTTAAATACAAACAGCCACTTTTCAATTTTTTCAATTTCCTCATCACACATTTGAAATATTATGTTAACACTTTCTGTAGCAGATTCATGTAGACTTTTATGAATACTTTCTCCCTTTTTTGCAGTTATACCAAATCAGTTAAACCAAATCTTTGCAGTTAAACCAAATCCATTACCATCAAACTCACAGCCAACAGCAACTACAGACATTCTGGTATGAAGTTTATCTAAAACCCTTATTTTCTTACTAAGCCACATCACTGATGCACACTTGATTTTAGAGCCAATAAGTCTTGCACCATTCTTTGGGGAAATAATTACAACCCAGAAATTGAGTATTAAAGGACATGATGAAAACATAAAACAAATATACGGGAGCTCTTTAAATGGGGAATGAGTAATGGTAGGGTGACCATGACCAATGAAGTACCTAGTAGTATATCACAAAATGGCATGCATCTTGCCTCTCGTTTTTTACTCTACTATGCGTAGCTCCAAGTGTGCGAAGTTGTCAATGTGGAAATGAAAATGAAGTTATGAACAAAATCCTATGAATGTTTAAAGTCACAAAAGTTAAACCTAAATGTTGGCAATTGACTGTGTATATATATATATATATATATATATATATATATATATATATATACATGTTTGTGTGAATATTTCTTTGTGTGTATATACATACATACATGTGTATGTATGTATATATGTATATATACATATATACATGCATGTGTGTATAATAGATATGTGCATATGATGCAAACAAAGTAATTTGGGTAATACTTTAAATTAATATGATTGGGCAAAAAGAAAACTGCTGTGGCATTTCATGTGAGCTTGAAAGGGAAATCGACATTCTGAGAAACAATGAAGAAGCTCATTTGATTAGACTATACTGTGTGTAATAGGGGATCAAGGTATAATAAACCTAAAAATGTAAAATGAGACCAAAATATAAATGCATTTATTGCCAAACAGAGGGATTTCCATTTCATCCAAGGGGCAATCGGGAGCCATTAGAACTTTTAGTGTGAGATAGTGACTTCCTCAGCTATATGCTTAGGAACCTCTTTGCCATCTATAGAAAGAATAGATATGAAATGGGAGAAGCTACACTATGTCTTTACCTTTACCAAATATGTCTATTAGTAGCCTATTTAATTTTGTAAGTCTTTGGTAGTATGGATAGATTGCTCGACACAGCATCAGAAAGACTTTGAAATTCTGCTTCTAACATTTTTGGCAAATCACTTCAATTCTATATAACTCAGGCAGCTCTCTAGTATTTGTCTTTTAAGTTACATAATTGAGGTAATATTTGTTAATGGAGGCACTTCTGATATCAAGAATCTCCCATTTTAGATTTCCTACAAACTATGTAAAAGGGGACTCTGAACAACTTCTGGAGCCCCAGCACCCACAGAACAACACAAAGAAGCTAACCTCCTGTGGAGGACAGCCCAGCAGCCCTGCAGGAAGGACCAGCGCAGCACTGTGGGAGCTGGCCATGCTGCACGCAGAGCGCAGGGAGCCAAGCACAGTTCTGCCTGAGTCGCGGGTTTAGCCCCAGGGTGGCAGGGCCAGCAGCCAGCTGGAAGGACCCCAGAATACCAGCAGCTGTGGCAATTCCAGAATTATCAACATAGACATGCCTAGGACAAAGTGAGAGGTTAGTGCCCTATGGACTTTGGGACCCGTTTTGGGGAAACATGTCGGCTTCCTCCCCGGGGGCTAGAAGCTGCTCAGGAGACATGCCATTTTGTAGTTTTCAGAGGCAGCTCTAGCTCCTGGCCTGCAAACTGTAGGGAGATCCAGCTATCAGTCAAGGGGGATAATCATTCTTGCTTTAACCTCCCTGGATCTGGATTGTGATCTGGGGTGGAGGTCGTGGGTGGGTATCCAGCTTGCCAGAAAGGGAAGTTGCCCCCCAACATGTTCGGGATGAAAATTCCCCTATCTGGCCTTAAAGCCATAGTGTGGCAACAAGCCCAAAAGTCAAGTAATCAAGTGGCAACATGCCAAAGCAAAGGAAACAAATTTAACAGAAAAATACTACCCTAGACTCCTACCTTGGGGGCAAAGAGGGTCGAAGCATAGGGGAAGAGGACAGTGAGGTCAGAAGTCCTGCTCCAAAAGTCCCAGGGGAAAACATGAGCAGGTTGCAGGCCATAGAGGACCTTAAGAAGGACTTTAAGAATCAAATAAGAGAAGTGGAGGAAACATTGGAAATAGAAATGAGAAGGATGCAGGAAAAGTATGAAATGAGTGTCAACAGCTTGACTGAGGAAAACAACACCTTAAAAAATAGACTAACTCAAATGGCAAAGGAGGCCCAAAAGGGCAATGAGGAGAAGAATGCCTTAAAAAGTCGAATTTGCCAGATGGAAAAAGAATCTCAAAAGCTCACTGAGGAGATTCATTCCTTCAGAGTTAGACTGGAGCAAATGGAAGCTAATGACTTTATGAGAAATCAAGATGCTGTTAAGCAGAACCAAACAAATGAAAGATTAGAAGGCAATGTGAAATATCTCATGGGAAAAACCACTGACCTGGAAAATAGATCCAGGAGAGACAATTTAAAAATTATTGGACTACCTGAAAGCCATGATCAAAGAAAGAACCTAGAAATCACCCTTTAAGAAATTCTCAAGGAAAATTGCCCTGATGTTTTAGATCCAGAGGGCAAAATAGAGGTTGAAAGAATCCACAGATCACCTCCTGAAAAAGATGCCAAAAAGAAAACTCCCAGGAATATTATAGCCAGGTTCCAGAATCCCCAGATCAGGGAGAAAATACTACAAGCAGCCAGGAAGAAACAGTTTCAATATTCTCATTGAATTTGGTTCAGGGAGAGAATGACATACATACTAAATGGGATATCTCAACCTAAAGCAGAATAGGGGGAAGGGGGATGAGAGGAGGGATGATGGATGGGAGGGCATCCTTGGGGGGAGGGGAGGTTGGAAGTACACACTATAGAAGAGGGACAGGATCATGTAGGGAATGGACCAGGTGGGGGCTGGGATGAGTGAGAGGGAATTATAAGCAGCCTTGTACAATATATCTACTACGATAAAGTTTTGCATAGCTAGACATGTACAACATATACTGAATCACTTATCTCCCTAGAGGGAATGGGTGACAAGGGAGGAAGGAAATGGATCTGAAATTCAAGGTCTTAAGATTAAATGTTTTAAATATATATAAATACTATTATTAATACTATTTTGCTTGTAATTGGGAGATAAGATGTGCAGTCATTGGGACACAAAGATTCACCTTCCTCTAATGGAAAATGGAAGGGGGCATGGGAGATGATATGGGAGAGAGTAGATTGGAGGAAGCAATATCTTGTGGGACTGCTATTCTGGGAAGGTGGTTAGGGGAAAAACAGGGGGGGGGGTGATTGTAGCTCAAAATCTGGCAGAAATGAATGATGTAAAACAGAAGTTAATAAAGCATTTGTTTAAACAAACAAAAAAGGATCTCCCATTATAACCAAAATAATCATAAATCCTTCCAGTATTCACATCTCCCATTGTTCTTATCATTTATTTACTCAGCAATATTTTGAAGCTTGGTGAAGATTTCTGTTCACAAATGGTCCTTTTCCTCCCTTAGCAATAGGGTGTGTTTTTAAGGCATTTCTCTTCATCACCACCCTTCCCGCATTCTAGGAATAAGTTGAATTGAGCCACCTTTTATTGGTCCAGGTGATCTCATTAATATACCAGAGGTCTGTGTGATCATTTGTTTTAGACTGACACTGTTTCTTAGCTCTGGAGTTTTTGTTTATCTTGACTTACTCAAGTAGCCATAGAATTGTTCACATAGTATGCATGTAATTATCCTTGATCTTATTGTTAGACTTGTTTGTTCTTAGGCATTCACCTGTTTTCCAGTGCTGATGCCATATTTGAATATTCCCTAAGTTGTGTTTATGTTGAATCATGTTGTTGATACAAAAAGCTCAGGATACATCAAAACTAAATGTGGCCTAAGAATTTCACTGTTGAAAGATGTTCTGATGAGAACTGAGCCATGAGGAGGGTGAATTCTGTAGAATAAGAAGAGAGAATTACTGAATTGGTATAAAATGGAATTTATTTTTTTTCTGTATCTATTTGCCTATTTTGTTCATTTAAACCACGAGCAAGAGAGATTTCTGTCCAAGATGTTCCTTAGCTTAATTTCTATAACCTGAGAGATATCTCATCATTTTGAAAGACCTTGGTACATGCTGTGAAGTTAGCTTGCTACAGAGATAGACTTTCTTATCTGTTTATCCTTGCAACCAGAGACATGGTTTGTGATTCAAAAGGCTGAACTATACAAATCAACATTTATTATAAAAAACTCTCCCGTATTCTTTGATTACTTCATGTTTATTAGTATTGCCTTCCAAACCAAATGATTAGCTCATAGAGGAAGGGACTATGTGATATATTATTGCATTCAGTTCATTGAAAATTGCACTAAGGTTTTTCTAGGTCAGGGAGAGGGAATTGGAGAAGCTAGGGTTTACTTTGCCATCTTGGCCTCTGGAAAATCAGAAGATACCACCTATCCAAGTTAAGAAGAAATACATTTGTTAAACATATGCTGGCTATCTCCAAAATCCTACACAGCAGATAATTAATGTTGAATGAATGATACATGGCGGGGTAGAGTCAAGATGGCAAAGTAGAAACAGGATTTCCTCCCACCTCTGGCTTCCACCTCCTCCAATTCATGTAAGAGGTGACTATGAAGAAACTTTGGAGGGATAGAACCCCCAAAATGACACAGAAAATCTAAACTCCCACAGAGCACAGCCCAGGAGGCCAACAGGAAGTGGCCAATGCAGTTCTCTGGGAGCCCAGCCCAGCCCCATGAGCTTGAGGTTTTAGCCTCAGGGCAGGCCTGACCAAGCATCAGCTGGAGGGACATCAGATAACCAGCAGCTTGGCAGTTTCCAGAATTACCAACACATAGATGATAAGGACACAGTGAGAGGTCAGTGCAGTGTGGATTTTGGGATGCCATAGTTCGGGAGTGCAGTCAGCCTTTGCCCCTGGGGTGAGAAGCAGCTGAGGTGCAGCAGCCTTGCAGCCACAGCCACATAGCAGCATCAGCTCCTGGCCTGCAAATTGTAGGGGAACCAAGTGACCAATCTGAGGGGTAAACACTCTTGCTTTAACCTGCTTGGATCTAGATTGTAGTCTAGGGTAGAGTTTCCTGGGGTGTGTGACCAGCTTGCCAGGGCATGTGAAGGTTTCAGAGAGGGCAGCTAACTAATACCTTCAGCAGCTGAGAAAACCCCAGCAATTGGGACTAAGCTCCCCTGTCTGGTAGAAGAGTTCTATTGTGGCAAAAAGCCCAAAAGTCAAGTAATTGAGTAGTAAAATGAGTAAACAAGGGAAGCAAAGCAAGGAGAGCAACCCAACTTCTCACTCCTATTTTGGGGACAAAAAGGATTAGGGCATGGAACAGAAGGAAGACAGTGAAGCCAGAACTCCTGCTCCAAAAGCTTCCAAGAAAAATGTGTCCTGGTTAACAGGACACAGAGGAGCTTAAAAGGATTTTGAAACCAAAGAAGAGAAGTGGAGGAAAAATTGGGAAGAGAAATGAGAATGATGCATGAAAATTGTGAAATGAGAGTCAACAACCTGACTGAGGAAGATAACAACTTAAAAATATGCTAACTCAGGTGGCAAAAGAGGCTCAAAAAGGCAATGGGGAAAAGAATGCCTTGGAAACCTGAATTTGCCAAATGGAAGAAGAATCTCTGGGGCTCACTGAGGAGAATGATTCCTTCGGAATTGGATTGGAGCAAATGGAACCTAGTGAGTTTATGAAAAATCAAGATACTATTCAACAAATAACAGACAAATGAAAAAATGCAGGGCAATGGGAAATGTCTCATTGGGAAAACCACAGACTTGGAAAATAAATCCAGAAGAGAGAATTTGAAAATTATTGGACTACCTGAAAGCCATGGTCAAGGAAAGAATCTAGAAATCATCCTTCAAAAATTCTCAAGGAAAATTGCCCAGATGTTTTGGTTCCAGAGGGCAAAATAGAGGTTGAAGGAATCCACTGATCTCCTCCTGGAAAAGATCCCAAAAAGAAAACTCCTAGGAATATTAGACCAGGTTCTGGAATTCCCAGACCAAGGAGAAAATATTACAAGCAACCAGGAAGAAACAGTTTGAATATTTTGGAAACTTAATCAGGATAACACAGGATCTGGCAGCTTCTACATTGAGGGACTGAAGGGCTTTGAATATGATATTCTGGAGGTCAAAGGAGCTGGGATTAAAACCAAGAATCACCTACCCAGCAAAACTGAGTATTTTGTTTCAGGGGAAAATATGGTCATTCAGTGGAATAGAGGACTTTCAAGCATTCTTGATGAAAAATCCAGAAAGTTTGACATTCAGATACAAGAATCAAGAGAAGCATGAGAAAACAAATTGAAAAGAAATCATAAGGAACTTATCAAAGTTGAACTATTTATATCCCTACAAGGAAAAGTGATAGTAGTAAGTGATGAAATTTTTCTTGGTATGAGAATAGTTGAAAGGAATAGAAATGTATGTGTGTGTGTGTGCGTTTATATATTTCTATATAGGAGGGTATATGGGCATATGAATACATATGTGAAAGTGTATATGTGTGTGTGTGTGTGTGTGTATGTGTGTGTACAGATATACATAGATAGAGGGCAAATGACCAATTTAATAGAAAGTGATGATACTTAAAAGTTGATATTAAGAGGTGAGAGAGGAATATAATGAGAAGAGATGGGGAGAGACAGAAAGGGGTAAAGTATCTCATATAGAAGAGGCAAGGGAAAATGGTTACAGTGGAAGGGAAGAACAGGAAGGCAAACAGGAATGGGTCAAACTTATTCTCATTGAATTTGACTTAGGGAGGGAATGACATACATACTAAATAGGGTATCTCACCCTAGAGGAGAGTAGGAGCAAAGAGGATGAGAGAGAGGGGATGCTGGAAGGGAGTGCAGGCTGGGGGAGGAGGGAAATCAGAAGCACCCACTTTTGAAAAGGGACAGTATCAAAGTAGAGATTAGAACAAGTGGGAGGTGGGATAGGAGGGAAAGAAATATAGTTCTAGTCAGACTTTTCAATATATCCACTATGGAAATGTTTTGCATAGCTATACATGTACAACCTATACTGAATTGCTTATCTTCCCAGTAAGTGTGGGTGACAAGGGAGGAAGGGAATGAATCTGGAATTCAAAGTTTTAAAATCAAATGTTTTATATATATACTATTATCAATATTATTTTACATGTACCTGGGAAATAACACATACAGGCACTGGGGCATAGAGATCCACCATGCCCTACTGAAAAGTCTGAGAGAGTATGGGAGAAGATATGGGAGAGAGCAGATTAGAGGAGGGGATATCCAGTGGGATCTCTATTTTGGGATGGTGGGTAGGGAAAAAAGGGGAGAAATTTGGGAACTCAAAATCTTGCGGAAATGAATGATGTAAACTAGACGTTAATAAAGCATTTGATTAAAAAAAAAAGAAAATTGCACTAAATCACTACTCAGTGATTTTACCCTAGGGCTGAGAAGAATAAAAACCTTTAGTAGTATTGTTTTTGCATGCAGGGCAAGTTGGAAGTGAAAGTTTGATGTTGGAGAATAGATTGCCAAGTCTTTGAATATCTGAGGGCCAAATTGTAGCTTGCAAGGAAATACAATATTCTTTTTATATTCTTTCAGTTAACAAGAATTTATTTTCTTTCCTTCCCATTATAGCCTCCCTTCCCCCAAAAAACCAAAACAAGAAAACAAAGTTAAGCAACACCAATTTTGATAGTGACCATGAGCTAAAATGTGTCTCGTTCTGCATATTTAAGATATCACTTTCCCTCGCCCCTTATCCCCTTTACCCTCACATCCTCACTTCACTTCTCCATTCTCCTTGGTTGGACCCTACTAATTATTTTACTCTCTAGAGTAGAGATTCTAATCCTGTAGTCTATGAATTAAAAAAAAATGACAACTGTATCTCAATATATTTGGTTTGCTTTGAAACTATGTATTTTATGCATTTAAAAACATTATTCTGAAAAAGCATCCATAGACTTTTGGAGACTGTCAAGAATGTCTAGAAAACTAAAAATGATTAAGAAATCCTGGTTTAAGCAGTTGCTCCTGCAGCAAGTGAACTATAAACTAGCTTGGTACTTTAAGAAGGTGAGAGGTTTTTACTGCTGCTGAAAGTATACAGAGACTTAGACTAATGGTAAGGGAAAGGCTACGAAGCTTCATTTTGTCCTCATTCCTCATCAGACCCATTGACTCTTCAGTAGCAGGTATTGCATAATATTTATTTTAACTTTGTTACCTCTCAAAGGTTTATCTTTTATTTTCATTTTCCAGTTCATTAATGCATTTTGAACTTTGAATATATTGGTGGTTGTTGTGTCATTTTTCATTTGTGTTCAGATCCTTATGATAATCCCATTTGGGGTTTTCCAGGCAAGGATACTGATGCAGTTTGCCATTTTCTTCCCTACGTCATTTTAGAGATGAGAAACTGAGGCAAACAAGGTTAAACTACTTGCCCAGAGTCACATAGCTGGTAAGTGTTTGAGGCTGAATTTGAACTCAAGTCCTCCTGATTTCAGGGTAGGTCTTTTATTCACCATGTCACCAACCTGCCCTTCCCCAAAGACTAGAGAAATGCAGTGATCTGAATCCTTGTATCTTGGTCATTGCTGCTACATTAGCCTCCGTGACTTGACTCCTGGACACTGTTGAAATACATTATATGCATTTAATTTTTCTTTGTAGTTCCTTCTACAAATCCCATGTCTTGGCTTTATCTTGCCCCAGGAGGTCCTTTCTTTTGTATAAGCATATTCAGACACACTCAGGAATCTATCTTCACTCCAACATGACTACAGCTTTTAGAATTGTTTTTCTAGGGCACGTCTGGGGATTGTCATGTCAACTTCTCTCACTGCCATGTCAACCAGACTTCACAGCTCAGTTCCCCAAATCTAACCTTTCTAGGTAGTGTTCTCTTAGGTCTGGTTCAACTTTGCAATAAAATGAGACACTTGTAAGTTATCAAACATCTAAAAAGGAAGTTTACTTTACCTTAACACAGTAAAGATATGCATAAGATATTACTTATCTTGAGTACTGGTAGATATATCTCCCCTTAGTTTCTCATAGAAATAGGTCTGATCAGTAAGTTAGCAAGAGACAACAGCTTCTGTAGTATTAGGTACCCACCACATCTGAGAGGCTTATCTTTCAGGTAGCCTGTACTTTTCATGCTCTCTAATGACCAGGAAGTTGCTTCAGGGAAATTGGAACCAATCAAGTCTGATGATGCAACTTTGTCTTCTTTTAGGCAAAACATTCCCATGTTATGTCTGGGATACACAAAACAAAGAAGAGACCACAGGGGCAGTCCTTTGAAGTGCTCCTTTCAGACTGATATGGAACCATTAACTCTTATTCTGATTGATCAAGTAAACAAAAATTTAATAAGCATTTACTATGTGTGAGGAACTGGGGAAACAGATACAATAAAAAAGAAAGACATTCATTCTCTAATGGCAGTGGAGGTTGGGAGACAATACATTAAAAGGAGCTGAAAATGGGGGGCGGCATATGAAGAAAGAATGTTGGTTTCAAAATCTGGAGAATAAATGATGGATTTTCTGGGTCCTTCTTTAAAATGGTGGGTCCAGAAAGAGGTTACCAATGGGAGAGGGGGCTTTAAGGACTGAGGGAAAAAGCAATTGAATTATGCTGCCAAAAGTCCAGAAAGAGAAGCATGACTGGTCTGGACCTTTTTCAAAATAGAGGTTCTAGGAATAATTCACTAATTAGAGAAGGGAATCATGGGATGGAGGGAAAAGGCAGCTGGAGACTGGTGGCAAAATACAGGAAAAATGTCTGGTTGGTCTTAGCCCTTACTCAAAATGGAAGTTGTATCCACCATTGTATTGTATGGCCCAAATTTTATGATATTGTTTGAAGAACTATCAACATTTGTGCTATATTCTAGGCAAAATATTTGTAGAGCATTCTGCTCATCTACAAATTGTATAATCTTATCAAAAAAGAATTAAAGTTAGTTTGGAATGCCCTGTCCTTATTGACACTAGGCTGGCTCATTGTGATCAAAGTAGAATATAGACATAAATAAACAATTTAAGCAAAACAATAATTCAAACAAAAATATTTTTTTTCAGCCTAGCAGGAAAAAGTGATTTAAGATTCCAACTATAGGGGCACTTAGATTATGAAATTTGATCCAAAGTAAATGATTGAGCATTTAAAAGAAAAAATTTAAAGATCATCAAGTCCAGTGGTATCAAACTCACATAGAAAGAAAGGTCACTAAACTTTAATAATGATTCCTGTGGGCTGCACTGTGACATAGACACACATGTATATGTGTATATGTATATAAATATTATGTATATTCTATTGTATTTTTATTTATTTTGTTAAATACTTCCCAATTACATTTTCAACTGATTTGATCAAGACTTGGGAGTGTTGGAGGGTAGCATCCTGTGTTTGACACTTCTGATCTATTCAACCCCATATGATTTTCTTTGTTTACATCAATATCATGTGTGCACCTTTTATAATGGGATACTAAAAAATGTAAATAATGAGACATAAGGAATAGAGGGGAAAATCTTCAATTACAAATAGGTCTATATTTGTGTGTGCAGATAGAGTAGTCATCTAAGTAGTCAATAGTGTGAATGATTGAGATTCAGAATGATCTGACTTTTGAGTTCTGTCTCAGACACTTAATACTGGGTAAGTCAGGTTCACACTTTCCTCATTTGTTCAATTAGGTTCATAACAGCATGTACTTCAGAGGGTAATTATGAAAATTAAATGAGGAAATATGCATAAAGTGACTTATAAACTTTTAAAGCTTTTTATAACAGTAATTACTATTAGTGTTGCTGTTATACTAAAGAAACAAATACATTTTATTCTTCTATTCAACTATTTATGATATATAATTTTAGTGAAATTTAATTTCCAGGAGGACAAATGCAGTTCTTCTGAGAACTCTCTTGTTTGTTTCTTTTCATTAAATTGACTCATCTGATCCATTTACAACATCCCAGTCCCATGTCCACATAAAATGAATGGTGCTGATATCCTTTTTTTCTAACCTGTTTCTCCAAGGTATTGCTGCATCAAGAGAAGGTATAAGAGCAAGGCAAGGCAGGGGCCTTATGAAAATGACAAGTAAAGTCAAAACTAGGGGAAACAAAATATCTAGTCACCTCCTAGGTGACTCCTCCCTGTATCTTGTCTCCTTATTTGATGTTAATTCTTAGACATGTTATTCCCTCTTGGAATTGGGTTCCCATTTTCATTTCAACCCATTGGACTTGGATCCCTTGAGGGAAAAAGATCCTCAATAACAACATCCCTTATATTTTTATTCAGATCTTGTCCCTTTCCTCACTGTCAGAAGCAATGTGATTTTCAGAAATATCCTAATTTGAAGATGTGCAAATACTCACATTACTTTAATAGATTTGAGAAAATCTCTGATAATTTCTTTCCCTGGAAATGTTCAGGGAAGAGAATGATGGGTGATATGAGAACTATTCAAATCGTTATTATTACTGTGCTTGTAGAGAGACACAGCTATATTTTACCTGAAGACCATGCCTTAAATAATGTAACATTATTTAAAAGTATATGAAATCTATTTCTATTATGATAATAGATGAGGTAATCTTATTTTCAAAAGAAGAGGGCTCATGAATATTTGACTTCCAATCTCCTTAGAGCAGTTTAATCTTCCTTTTAAAGTTGCTTTTTAAATAAAAGATATATTTGTTTCAAATTTTAAAAATAATAACTTAAACTTTAACTAGATATGATCAACCATTTATTATTACAATTTCTTGGATTCTTAAAAGGATGACATTTTTAAATTAAAGGCATATAAGAATTATTAAACAAATATTATATGCATACTTTCACATAATTCAATAGGGCAAAATTTATAAATTCTAATCAGTGTTTAGAAAATTTCCTAATTTTATTAACAGTATCAATAGTGAACTGATATGAGTCTGTGGTAGACATAAGATGCCTGTTTACTTGGGTTAGCAAATACAATTAGGTGGGGGAAGGTAGGAGCTCTGTTTCTTTTTTTGGTGGGGGGAGGAGGGGAAAATGTGAACAAAAAACCAATATGGAATGTTGATCCCTCCATGGATGAAAAGTGCCCTTATAATAATTCTTTAGATGCTCTTTACCGCTGTGGTATATGTATGTATACACACACACATACACACACACACACACGTGTGTGTGTGTGTGTGTGTATGTGTGTGTGTATTTAGGTATATATACATATGTATGTGTTTATAAGTATGTGAATAAGTGAGTGTGTATGTGATTCCCATTGTCGTTACTTAAAAAGGGGGAAAAACCCATAATATTTATAGATATACACATTCAAAAAAAAAGGTCCTAAAGGTGTTAGGACAGAGACTAGGTGTATCTGTTGACATATTTGATTTGATCCTTTGATTAAATTACCTGTGATTAGATATTCAGTTCAAAATCTACTGAGTAATCTTCTACTATGTATCAATCTCTGGAAAACATTGTAGATATAATAAAATGTAGAACACCACCTTTGCCTTCAAGGAGCTTATAATCTAGTTGAGAAGAAAAGATTTGAGCAAGCGAAATAATTGAAAAACCAAACTGTAATAATGTGTGGTACAGACTAAGAATTGTTATGCTATATCTGAAAGACGAAAAGTCAGGAGGGAGGGAAAAGGCTCAGGTTTGGCATTTGATTACTGTGCCACAGTATGACATGGTTATCACAGGGCCTAATGAGGTCTTGGAATGGATTAACCAAAGTACGGGGAGATGACAGAAGATATATACTCTAGTACTAGTCAGATATCATATGCAGTATTATGTTTTGTTCTGTGGATTACAATTTAGGGTAATAGATTATAATTTCCTCTTTGGCTGTCTGATGGAACCTGTGAATCCTTTCTCCTAATAATATTTTAAATGCATACAATAAAATACATAGGATTAGAAAAGAAACCAATTAGAATGCTGTGATCACATAGGGTCTAGAGGTAGGCCTAATAACTACTTTGCTGACCCTTGAGCCATAAAATATTTTTTAGATACTGTAATAGCTGTAATAGGATATGAAAATATCTGAGTTCTATTAACAAATTTACAGTTTCTGCTAATGCTACTATTATTTTCCCCTATATTTGTATTTGGAAGAACAGCTAAATTATAGTTAAAGGTTAGTGAAAATAACAATGTAATTTGTTTGTTACACAAGTTTACAAGGACCCCCTGCCCAAAATCTACATACATATCCTTTAGGGGTTCCCAAGTTAAGAAACCTTGATTTGGAGGGACCAAGACAAAGTGAAGACAGAGAACGGCATCCAGAAGATTAGAATCTGTCATATGAGGAACAGTAGAAGGAACTAGGAATGTTTAGCTTCACGAAGAGATTTATAGCTACCTTTAAATATTTGAAGAGCTGTCATGAGGAAGACAGATTAGACATGTTCTATATAACTCTGGAGATGGCACTTGGCTCAATGGATAGAAATTACAAGAAAATAGTTTCAATACAATATGGGGAAGAATTTTTTAGCTCTCAGAACAGTCCAAAAATGGAATGAGCTGCCTTCTGAGGTGCTATATGTCCTGTTTTTATGTAGAGGTCAGATGACCATTTGGCAAGGCTTTTGTGAAAGCAGTCCTTAGAAGTAGAACATCCCAATAAATGACCTCTCAGGTCCCTTTTATTTAATGTTTTATGCGATCACTGTGAGATAGAATTGTCCGTTTCAAACTATAGTCTAATATTCAGATCTAGTAACATTTTCTATTGTGCAAATAAAGTAGAAGCAGCCAGGATACCTGACAGCACTGAGTAAAAGAGAGGGGTGCTGTTTGTATTCTTTCTTGCCTCTTTCAGATGAGGTTCAGTCTAAAAAAATGGGCAGCAGCATAGCAAACAAAGGACTTTTGGTTCCCAAATGCCATTCTCATAATCGATATAGACAGCTAAGGCTGCAGCAAACTGCATTGATCATTCAGCCCATACGAGTGACATGTCCAGACTGTTTGCCAAGCTTTTGTCATAATTTTCCCTTACAAGTATATTTGCCTGCCTCAACCTTAACTTTCTCATCTATAAAATGAGAGGCATAGCCTAGTTGACCTACAAAGTTATTTTTAATTCTGTTTTTATGGATTCATAAAATTACATCTACATACAAAAGTGGTTCAGCTGTTTTGATTGGATTGACAGGTCACTAACCTTAGTTTGATCTTTAGAAAAAAAAAATTAAAAGTCAAATTCTCTTGAGAAATACTGTACTGTTGATAAAAATTAGCTGGTTTTGAAACTTTTATAGCAACAAGCTTCCTACACTCCTTCTGTACTTAACCTTATTTGGGGTATACTTTTCTGTGGGAAAAAACAATTTAAGCTGTGCCTATAAACACTAAATAAAGTGGAGAAAGAAATTGGATAACAAAAAAATGGAAACATGAACCTTAGACATTTATACTTATTGTGGATCTTTAGACATATTTTCAAATAGCCAATACATCAGAAGTAATTAAGTGCCTACTATGTGTGTTGGGGTTACAAATGTTAACATAAGATTTATATGCTACCATGGGGGCCACATGTTTTACAGATAAGTAACTGCAGGGCATTTACAAGGTAATCTGGATGTTTACAAATATCAAATCACTGTTCAATTTTGTTATTCAAATATTTGTCATTAGGTAAACATAGTCTTACTGTAATTTCTGTTGACCATATTTTTAAAGTCAAGACTCCTGAAGTGTTTATTTGTATTCTGTTTTATTTCCTGTCACTCAGACCTTAATACAGTTATAGATAACAATGTCAAAGTGACATGGAGACTCAAACCATCCTGTCTGAATAATACTTGTCTCACAAACAATATACCTGGAGATTTAGGCTAACTGAGGCAAAAATCTTGAATTGTATGTTTAAATGTCTACATTTTCTCTTTGTTTGCTAATCTGGCCTATTTTAATATAGATGTATCCAGATAGAGTATGCCTTGACATAGCAGCTATCACCTTGTGTTTGAATTACAAATTCCCTTTGTTCTTTAGCTTTCAAAATGCTTTTAATGCTTTTCTAGTTCAGCATGTTATTAATTGTGATTTCCATTAATCTGAAGTTATCCAGGAAGAATGGAAGGTGACAAACATGTATTTTTTCTTTGAAAACTACATTGTGCAGTAATATTCAGAGCAACACCCACTCTCCAGCAATTTTGAGTTGTGTGGAATGACTCATACAGACATATGCATGAGTATTTTTATCTGAGTAGAAAATGTCATGCACGTCTAATTCTCCACCTTCCAGATACATGCACTTCTGGGCTTTGTTCCTGTTTCTCACATGCATGGAATGCATAAATTTGAATTCAGGCCAGTAATTCAGGTATTCTATAATCAACAATGAAAATCTATTTGTGCATTTATGTATTTTCTTTCAGTTCCTCAAATTATACTTTATTATTTTTGATGAGAGCTAATTCCACAAATGCAGTTTGAAATCCTCCCTCTCTTCTCCTCTCCCCAAGAAGTCAATGGTTTAATCATTTATTGAAAAAAATAAAAAATAAATATACCTGGTGGCAAGTCTCCCTTTCCTCAACTAGACAGGTCTTCAAACCATATTTCATTGTAAGGTACAAACACAAAGATCTTTTCTTGATTGATAAGACTTACCAAGACAGAGCTTGAATTCACTTGGTGTTGCTTTTGAAAATTCATGTTAAATTTACATTACAAAAAAGTTTATCACTCTCTTTCTTGTCTGACTACTCTATAGGCTAACTGCCTGAATGACTAGAATCCTGGCTCCAAGGTTACCATGGCTCAAACTCTTGGACTAGAAAGAAACACTGCTGCCACCTAATAACTGAGAAGGATAATTAACACCCAGGCCCATTTCTTGGAGTTAGGATAGAAAAGAGAGAGAAAAGCAAAAGGAAGCCCTTCCCTTCCAATCACTGTGATGGGGTGTCATCTAGCTGTGAGTAAACTATGATTTTCATTCTCTGGGGGGAAAAAAAAGCAAGAAAAAGTGTGCAGGCAAAAAGAGACTATTTTAGCCTAGATCTACCAAATCTAAGGCTATAGTCTGTGCTCCACACCCATAGCTGCCCACTTCTCAAAACAAGGGAGGGAGGTGATTTTCTCATCTTTCTTGCTGTCATTGCTACTTGAAAGTACATATTGATCTAACACACTGTGACTCTGCTCACAATTTATGGAATATTTCAAACCAAAATATATTTTCTTGGCAGCTACTCACCTTTATGGGATGGCATTTATGGTGCTTCAGGACAGACTTTTGTGTTTGTATCTTCATCTTTTATTACAGTTAATGGCATGTTCTAGTCATATTTTTAGGCATGTCTAACTCTTTGTGACCCCATTCAGGATTTTCTTGGTGGTGATTCTGGAGTGCTTTGCCATTACCTTCTTCAACTTATTTTACAGATGAGAAAACTGAAGCAAAATCAACTAAGTAGCTTGCCCAGGGTCATACAATTAGTGTCTAAGGTCACATTTGAACTCAAGTCTCCCGGGTTCCAGATCTGGGACTTTATTTACTGCACCACATAGCTGCTGTAGCTTCACATGGTAATCACTTAAATATTTTTTGTTTATTTATTTATACTTTAGGATAAGTTTAGTCATTTTAATTAAGGAGCTTTTCCTTTCCTCTTGTTGTTAATTCTTTCCATTTATATTTTGTAGTCATTATGTATAATGTTCTTAAGAAACTTTTTCATTGAATATAAACTTTGTTGAAAGTTCTTTTTTAAGGTGAGTAAAAAGTGAATCAGTTTAAATGAGGTACTATGACAGTCTACAATGTGAAGTGTTGAGGATTTGAATTCAGTTTCTCATACCCAGTCAAGAATTCATAATGTATGTCATTTATAAATTCCTCTTAGATAATTTTGCACAGACCTTTGATTTCATCAGCATGGAAACTACCCTGCCCCCCATTATTCAGTTCACCAAACTATCTGGAACATAACTTAAAGAGGCCTGGTGTCTTGAATATTTAAGTGACTGCCCCATGTCACATGATGTATTTAGATACATTTTAAAATTTATTTTATTATTAATTCAGTGATTTTTGATCACCTAGCATGTGCCAGACACTTTAAGTGCCATAGATACAAAGAAAAGGACATATACACATGAACACCAAAACCAAACAACCAAAGCGGCAGCAAAATTCCCTGCTTTTAAAGAGTTTGCTGACCCCTACTATGCCATTATGCCTTTCCTCATATACTTAAATATTTCAAGGAGTAATATTTTTTCAGCATAGGCACTCCTTGCACATATAACTTATAAACCTTCCATTGTAGATAGTTTTGAAGAGTTGGTGAGATAGAAAAATGTATCACTATATATTGAACTTGATGAATATCTTTAACCTTAACTAAGAGAGTCCTTAGGAAACTGGACTTACACGTCCAAAGCAAATGTTTGTTCCTGAAACATTTTAAAGCTTTTAACATATTGTAGTAATTTATTTACATGATTTGTCTTCCCTTATAAATGTTAGGTTTATGAAAGATAGAAGTAGCATTTTATTATATTTATATAGCCATAGCACTTAGTATTTGCCCTTGGATATTGTAACTATTCAATAACTGCTTGTTGAATGAATAAGTGAACTGAATTTGGAGGAAGAAGGGACTACTTTGTGTGCATTTTTATTGTATAAAATTTAAAATCATTAGTTTTAGATTTTGTACAAAGTAGATGAGTGAGGAGATGTGTGTGCTTTTATTTAGAAGGGTTTAGAAGTATACTGAGATTATACTGGTACAAGATATATAAATTGAATCTACCTATTACTAATTGCATTCTTCTTCCTTTCCCCTTTTGAGATAAAAAGGGAATAAATATTATAATGGAACTTGATGGGGATTTAAAAAACCTTAACAATCATAACTGTTAATGTGAATGAGATAAATCCACTGATGAACTTGTGAAAGAAGTGGAAGAATGGATTACAAAACAAAATCCAACAGTATGCAGTAAATAATAAATGTGCTTGGTTTCATACAAATGATAAACAAGACCTAAGGATCAAATTTATCAAAAAAAAAAAGTAGGGACAGCTAGGTGTTGCAGTGAATAGAGCACTGGCCCTGGAGTCAGGAGCACCTGAGTTCAAATGTGGCCTCAGACACTTAACACTTACTAGTCATGTGACCTTGGGCAAGTCACTTAACCCCAATTGCCCTGCATTTCCCCCTCCAAAAATAAAAGAGTAGAACTGGCCAATATGATCTTAATTAAAACAACAATAAAGAGTGTCCTGGGGCCTTGAAAATTCAAGTGACTCCCCCATGTCACATGCCACAATTGCAAAATCAAGAGATGAAAAAATTTAAATCGTATAATGCTCAAAGATACTTGCTAGACATCAGCAAATTCCAACACATCAAAGTAGGAGCCATAAATAAGAACAATCAAAATATTTCACTAAGAAGTCTACTACTTCTACTAGTACTACTAGTAGTACTATGACTACTACTACTACCAGAATTAGTACAAGTACTATAACTACTACTTCTGCTGCTACTACTACTACTAGATGGGCAAGCATATTGTGAATATGAGAGATAATTGATAGTCAATTTAATCTACAAGGATCATCATGATTTTAAGAGAAAACCAGGAAGACCCCCAGCATGGTCAGTGGACCACCTCAGGTGCAGTTTAGGGAGTACATGAACAAGAAGATCATAGGACAGATGTATACAGGTGGATTGTGATCTGCATCATTAGAGGACATAGGCACATCAATGAGATTACAAAACACTTATATTAAATATATAGTCAAAGTTTTCTCAGAATAATTTATTTTAGTTAGTTGCACAGAGCCATGTGAAACTTATTGTAATACATGATTTGAGATCCTGTATCTTTGTTTTACTTTAGTATCTTATCTGACCATGGGATAGAACCTGGACTCTTAGAAGTTAAGCCAGTAGAATGTCATTTCTTCCAAGTGAAATATGAAAGAACAGCCTGTATTGCACTAAGCCATTTGGGTAATCTTTTAATGACTTCACATATCTCCATGAAGAAAGTTCAAGATTTAGAACATTAGTTGCAGTGGTATTTAATGAATATATGTTATAGGAATGTAAAATTTTAAGATCTTTCCTGCCCCTACATTAAGTGCACCTGGAGCCTGTGGTAGGAGGCTTGTTTTCAGTAATGCCAACACCTTGGTGCCTTGTGATTGGGCAGTGGGCCAAGAGGGTTGTTACATTCTCTAACCCAGGAGAAGGTTATATAATCCCTGATGTGAGACTTTGTTTTGGGTCTCACTTTGAGAAGTGTTGTGTGATTTGACCAGATGAGGCTCTGGGCAGCCATTGAGAGGCCCCCAGCTTTGAAAAACCCAGATGTTGATGCTTCCCTCTCTGGTAACTATGATTTGGTATGCATATAATGGTTGGACAGTTGGAGGCCTGTCTGCTTCAAATGTTTCTTTCTGTATTTTCTGAAGTTCAGGGTGCTGACCTTTTCCCTCTTAACTAGGTAAATGATATGTTTGATTGATTAAAGCAAGATTGTTAACCCATTTTGAGTTGCTTTCTTTTAGAAAAGCAGATCTAAGAACCTGTGTTGGCAGCCACCCTGGGGACGCTGGGATGTTTGCTGCTACAATATAATTAATTGGAAATTCAATTTCCCAAGAATTACGAGGTGTATTACTCAAATAGCATTAGAGTAGTGCATGGTCAACATGCTTAGATTTCAAAATGTAACCAATGAATATAGTTGAATCAGCACCAAAGATATTGAAAGAGTTTCATGCCTAAAAAAAGGTAATGTGCCAGTCATGTAGTAAGGTTAAATAATTGTTGCACAATATGCAGATTACTGTGGTATGCACACAGTGTCAGAAGGTATAGAGAATGACTCATTAAGTAGTCTGTGTTTGGAGGATTTTGGAAATAGATGAGAGCCACACGTGATGAGATGGCTTAGATGGTTGTAATCTACATTAGAAAGAGTACTTTCATTGATAGGATCACAGATCCTCCAAAGTGCCAGAGAATATAGCAGAGAATAGCAGGGAGAATGCCTGACAGCATTATGTGGGATCATCTCTCATAGTAATAAAGATCCACAATAACAATCACCTAGACATGCTGTTTCTAGTCTCTGAAATATTTCACACATTGCTGCTAAATTGATATTTCTAAATCATTCATTTCATAATGTTATTTCCCTCCATGGCTTCCCATTAACCATATTTAAATTACAGATACTCTAGCTTCCCTTATCTGGTTTAGATCTACCTTCCCAGTCTTATTATTCAGTACTTCATCACCTCTATAGCCTACCCAGGCTAATTTGCTTTTTGTCTCTTGAACATCTATGACCCTCCTCTTTCTCTCTGCTTATGTGAAATAGACCCACTTTTCAAAATAATCTCAAAGAAAACAGTGTTATAGATAGTGTGTTGGGCTTGGAGTCAGGAAGAGCTCATTTTAAACCTTGCTTCTGATATTTATCAAATGTGGGGTCATGGATAAGCCACTTAAACTCTCTGAAATCATTTCCTCACCTATAAAATGCAAGTGATCATGACTGGACCTCGTGATTCATCTCACCTTGACAGAGGCTCAAATGAGGTAATATTCATAAAAAATTTTGCAGACTCAAAATTTCTAAATAAATTTTTGCTAGGATTATCCTCATTTCCTCCTCCATAAATCCTTATGAAATTCTCTGACATTTTTGGGAAAAATTATTGTAAAATTCAATCACCATTAATACAACTTTAAATATCTATACACACATATATAAGTGTGTATGTATGTATGTTTATACACACACACACACACATATATGTATGGAGAGAGAGAGAGAGAGAGAGAGAGAGAGAGAGAGAGAGAGAGAGAGAGCATATTAATTTAGCAAGGGAGATGGAAAACTGCTCTATTTGTATTCCCTTCTGTACTTTTAATCTTCTGTTCATTTAGAAATGTTTTGCTGATGCCTTTTGAAATGTTTATCATTGCCCAGTAAGTATAGTCCTAAATAGAAGCCCTCCCTTGTAATAACCTACATTAATACATCTCCTTTCTTAGAACTCATAAAACTTGGTGTATCATTTATTTGAAATGTAATCATGTACTAGTTGGTGACACATATTGTTATCTTTGTGCTGGCATTTAAATTTTCATGGGGTTATTTTTAATTTCCTCCTGGGCAGGAAACTGCCTTATGTTTATCATAAGTCTCCTAGAGCACCTAGCCCAGTGTGGAGCATGTACCTAGTAAATGCTCAATATTTATTTGTTGAGCAGATGAAATTATGGCCCTGGATGGAATGGCAGATGAGGTTTAACCAGAGCAATGCATTCTTGAAGGCAGAATACTGCCAGGCTGACTCATTCAGCAGCTGCAGTGTGTTTTCTTATCTAAGTGTCAGAATTTGAAATAGACAGTAAAATGGAACACTTTAGGTCTATAAGGGATCTTTACTTTTTGTGACTTATCTTTCTTATCTTTTTGAATTATCAGGGATGTTTTCTGTCTTAGAACCCAAGAAAATTTTGGTTCCATTTTGGAAATGCTGTGAGAATTTTTTAACTTGTTTAGGTGTCAGGGGAATGAATAAGTCTTGAATCTACCCACTCTTGTACATTCTATTTAAAGGGACAGTACATTTTGGGTACCAGCAAAATATTTCTGTGATGCTAATGATAATCACAATTTAAATGTACATGTTGCAATGTGGGGTTAGCATTCTGTTGAAATCAAAGCATTATAGGAAATCAGTCAATGAATAGACATTTATTAATTGCATACTATGTTCCAGGCCCTGTACTAAGCACTGAGAATAAAGAAGAGGCAAACAGCAGTCCCCACTTTGAAAGAACTTAGAACCAAATAGGAGAGAACCAAACAAATATATAAGTACAAATATACTATATACAGGAAAATATGAAGAAAAATAAAAAGGGAAGACCCTAGAATTAAGAGGGGTTGGATAATACTTCTTGTACAAAGTGGGATTTTAGTCAGGGCTTAAAGGAGGCCAGGGAAACCAATAGGCAAAGATGAAGAACGGAAATATTCTTGGTGTGGGGTACAGTTAAAGAAAATGCCTGAATTTGAGAAATTCACTGCCTTGTTCACGAAACATTAAGGAAGCCAGTGTCACTGGAGTGAAGTATATTTGACAGGTAGTAAGGTGTGAAAAAATTGGAAATGTTATGAGGAACCTAGGTTTTATAAGATTTTGAACACCAAGCACAATATTTTGTATTTGATACTTGGAGGTGATAAGGAGCCACTGGAGTTCATTAAGTAGTGGGGTGATATGGTTGAATCTGTGCTTTAGAAAAAACAATCATATGGCAGAGTAGAAACAGCTCGTCCAAGCTTCTCTGCCCCCAGATTCTCCACAAACTATGTAAAAAAGGACTCTGAAAAACTTCTGGAGCCCCAACACCCACAGAACGACACAGAGAAGCTAACCTCCCGCTGAGGACAGCCCAGCACCCTGCAGGAAGGACCAGCGCAGCGGTCTGGGAGCCGGCAGCTCGCAGAGCCAGGGCAGAGCTCAGGAGCAGAGCCGAGCCCAGCCGAGCCCAGCCAAGCCCAGGTCCACCTGAGCCGAGGTTTTAGCCCCAGGGCGGCAGGGCCAGCAGCCGGCTGGAGGAACCCCAGAACACCAGGAACTGTGGCGACCCCAGAATTATCAACATAGACTTGCCTAGGACAAAGTAAGAGGTTAGTGTCCTATGGACTTTGGGACCTGTATTTGGGGAATGCCTCAGCTCCCTCCCCTGGGGGCTAGAAGCTGCTGAGGAGACACGCCACTGTGTAGTTTTCAGAGGCATTTCCGGCTCCCAGCCTACAAATCGTGGGGAGATCCAGCGATCAGTCTTGGGGGGTAAACGCTCTTGCTTTAACCTCCCTGGATCTGGATTGTGATCTAGGGTGGAAGTTGTGGGTGGGTTTACAGCTTGCCAGAAACAGAAGTTGCCCCCCACACGTTCCGGACGAAAATTCCTCTATCTGGCCTTAAAGCCATAGTGTGGCAACAACCCCAAAAGTCAAGCAATTAAGTGGCAACATGCCAAGGCAAAGGAAACAGAAAAATGCAACCCTAGACTCCTATTTTGGGGGCATAGAGCGGGAAAAGGACTGTGAGGTCAGAAGTCCTGCTCCAAAAGCCCCAGGGGAAAACATGAGCGGGTTGCAGGCCATAGAGGACCTTAAGAAGGACTTTAAAAATCAAATAAGAGAAGTGGAGGAAAAATTGGAAAGAGAAATGAGAAGGATGCAGGAAAAGTATGAAATGAGGGTCAACAGCCTGACTGAGGAAAACAACACCTTAAAAAATAGACTAACTCAAATGGCAAAGGAGGCCCAAAAGGGCAATGAGGAGAAGAATGCCTTAAAAAGTCGAATTTGCCAGATGGAAAAAGAATCTCAAAAGTTCACTGAGGAGATTCATTCCTTCAGAGTTAGACTGGAGCAAATGGAAGCTAGTGACTTTATGAGAAATCAAGATGCTGTTAAGCAGATCCAAACAAACGAAAGATTAGAAGGCAATGTGAAATATCTCATGGGAAAAACCACTGACCTGGAGAATAGATCCAGGAGAGACAATTTAAAAATTATTGGACTACCTGAAAGCCATGATCAAGGAAAGAACCTAGAAATCACCCTTCAAGAAATTCTCAAGGAAAACTGCCCTGATGTTTTAGATCCAGAGGGCAAAATAGAGGTTGAAAGAATCCACCGATCACCTCCTGAAAAAGATCCCAAAAAGAAAACTCCCAGGAATATTATAGCCAGGTTCCAGAATCCCCAGATCAAGGAGAAAATACTACAAGCAGCCAGGAAGAAACAATTTCAATATTGTGGAAACACAATCAGAATAGCCCAGGACCTGGCAGCTTCTACACTGAGGGATCGAAGGGCATGGAATATGATATTCCAGAGGGCAAAAGAACTGGGAATGAACCCAAGGGTCACCTACCCAGCAAAACTGAGTATTTTGTTTCAGGGGAAAATATGGTCATTCAGTGGAATAGAGGACTTTCAAGCATTCTTGAGGAAAAAACCAGAGTTGAATAGAAAATTTGACATCAGACACAAGAAGCAAGAGATGCCTGAGAAGGTAATCAGGGAAAAGAAATCAAAAGGAACTTATCAAAGTTGAACTATTTACATTCCTATATGGAAAAACAATAACTGTGACTGATGAAATCTTTCTCACTATGAAAATAATGGAAGAAGGGTGTGTGGTCATATGAATAAATATGTGAATGTGTGTGTATATGGTTACAGTTATATATGGATAGAGGGCATAGGTTGAATTTGTTGGGAAGGGAGAATACTCAAGGGATGAAATTATGAGGTGAGAGAGGAAAGTGGCAAGAGGAGATGGGGAGAGACAGGGTAGGGTAAACTATCTCATGTAGAAGAAGCAAGGGGAAGTGGTTGCAAGGGAGGGGGAGAATAAGGAAGGCTAAAAGGCAAAACCACATTCACATTGAATTTGGTTCAGGGAGAAAATGACATACATACTAAATGGGATATCTCAACCTGCAGCAGGATAGGGGGAAGGGGGATGAGAGGAGGGATGATGGATGGGAGGGCATCCTTGGGGTGAGGGGAGGTTGGAAGTACCCACTATAGAAGAGGGACAGGATCATGTAGGGAATGGACCAGGTGGGGGGTGGGATGAGTGGGAGGGAATTATAAGCAGCCTTGTACAATATATCTACCATGATAATGTTTTGCATAGCTAGACATGTACAACATATACTGAATTACTTATCTCCCAAGAGGGAATGGGTGACAAGGGAAGGAAATGGATCTGAAATTCGAGGTTGTAACATTAAATGTTTCAAATATATATAAATACTATTATTAATACTCTTTTGCTTATAATTGGGAGATAAGATGTGCAGGCATTGGGACACAAAGATTCATCTTCCTCTAATGGAAAAGTCGATGGGGGTATGGGAGAAGGTATGGGAGAGAGCAGATTGGAGGAAGCGATATCTTGTGGGACTGCTATTCTGGGAGGTTGGGTAGGGGAACAATGGGGGGAAAATGATTGTAACTCAAAATCTGGTGGAAATGAATGATGTAAAACAGAAGTTAATAAAGTATTTGTTTTAAAAAAAAAACAATCATTTTGGTGGTTGAATGGAGGATAGATTGGAGGAGGTGAGAACTGCGAAAGGTAGCCCCACAAGCAAGCTATTGCAATAGTCAAGGATTCAGGTCATGAAGTCCTGGGTGTGGGAAGTGGCAGAGAGAAAAGAGGGTATATTTAAGAGATGTTACAAAGGCAAAATTGACAGATGGTTTCTGAGGGTGAGAGATAGTGAGTATTACACCAGGTTGTAAGGCTGAGATACTGGGAGCATGATGACATCCTCTACTATAATAGGGAGGATAAGGAGATAGGAAAGGGTGGATTGCATGCATACATTTATATAAAAAATACATGTTTGTGCATGTGTATGTGTGTACATGTGTATAAATACATGCATATACACATACATTGGCCTAATGTAAACTTTTAGAATTGTAAAATGAGGCACAACAGATTGGGAAAGGTCCCCCACAGCCACAACCCCATATGATATTAATGAAGGACAGGACCAATAACTTTAGAAGAGCTATAGAAAGATTTCTATTTTGTCAGTTAAAAGTGGAAAAAGAGTTGATGGAAGGTTTTTTTTTTCCTACAGTATATATTTAACTAGTCAAAAGCTTAAAGAAGAAAATTTGGGATGAGAATTTTACTGAGTAATAATAAAGGGTGATAATTACACACCACTGGATTTGTGAAACATATACAAATAATAGAGTGTATGAAACATCTCATGGCCAAGAACAGAATCAAAAGGTCCTCCATGGGCAACATGCACAAAAACTCAGCTAACAAGATGTTGATAATTAGGTGGATAAAACACTCTTTAAGCATTTACTGTTTTCCAGTAAATGCTAAATGCTGGTGATACAAATAAAAACATGTAAGATAATCATAGACTTGAAAAAGCTTTGATTCTAGGGGTAAGAAAATACAAAAAGGGGAGCTGGAAAGTGAGGAGCAGGAATATGCATAGACTTGCAATTTATAAAAAAAATGGCTAGGAAGTTATACAAGAACTGAATTGGAGTAAGGTGAGGCCAAAGCTTTCCTATCAGAGTTTGGCTTCCCAGTATTGGAACACCAACCTTTTAGGGCAGAATCGGATGGGGTAGGAGATGATAGCTGAAATGTAGGCCAGTAGCATCAATAGAAACATATCAATTTGGATCACATATTGATTTAGAAAACTACACATTAACATTATATATATTGTATTTTAGTTTTATTTATTTTGTTCAAAATATCCCAATTAGATTTCTAATTAGTTAGGGCTGCACTTAGTAGCTTTGCAGCACTGGTTTCAAATTCATCACCTCTGGTCTAAACAACATGTTGTTGAGATGATTGGGAACCACCTGTTAATAAAGAAACATTGAACAAATTGCTGAGTCATTTAGATTTGTTTGTATAAATGGAGTGATTTATGATGATAATTTAACACCAGATCACTGCCACAAAAGTTACAAGTGTTTTCCTTAAGGAACCATAATTCTAGATAAAAAAGGAAATGGTAGAAACCACAATATGTTTCAACATGTCACTATAGTGTGTAGTGATCTGATAACTACCAAATACATATCAAGACATGACCTGTTGGCTAGAATTGAAAATCAAAAGTTTGTTATCTTTTTATGAACATGCTAATAATGAATCTAAATGATGAAAATATACATGTGGGGGGCAGAGCCAAGATGGCAGAGGAGAAACAGCACATCCAAGGCACTCTCCCCCCAGATCACCTCCAAACTATGTAAAAGGGGACTCTGAACAACTTCTGGAGCCCCAGCACCCACAGAATGACACAGAGAAGCTAACCTCCCACTGAGGACAGCCCAGGAGCCCTGCAGGAAGGACCAGTGCAGCACTCTGGGAGCTGACAGCACAGCTCAAGGAGAGCAGAGCCCAGGTCCACTTGAGCCAGTTTTATTTATTTATTTATATATTTTGGTATTCTGGAGTTTATTCTTTTTTTTTAAACAAATGCTTTATTAACTTCTGTTTTACATCATTCATTTCCATCACATTTTGAGTTACATTCATTTTCCCCCCATTATTCCCCTACCCAACCTCCCAGAATAGTAGTCCCACAAGATATCACTTCCTCCAATCTGCTCTCTCCCATACCTTCTCCCATACCCCCATCGACTTTTCCATTAGAGGAAAGTGAGTCTTTGTGTCCCAATGCCTGCACATCTTATCTCCCTATTACAAGCAAAAGAGTATTAATGATAGTATTTATATATATTTGAAACATTTAATGTTACGACCTCGAATTTCAGATCCATTTCCTTCCTCCCTTGACACCCATTCCCTCTGGGGAGATAAGTAATTCAGTATATGTTGTACATGTCTAGCTTTGCAAAACATTATCATAGTAGATATATTGTACAAGGCTGCTTATAATTCCCTCCCACTCATCCCACCCCCCACCTGGTCCATTCCCTACATGATCCTGTCCCTCTTCTATAGTGGGTACTTCCAACCTCCCCTCACCCCAAGGATGCCCTCCCATCCATCATCCCTCCTCTCATCCCCCTTCCCCCTATCCTGCTGCAGGTTGAGATATCCCATTTAGTATGTATGTCATTTTCTCCCTGAACCAAATTCAATGTGAATGTGGTTTTGCCTTTTTAGCCTTCCTTATTCTCCCCCTCCTTTGCAACCACTTCCCCTTGCTTCTTCTACATGGGATAGTTTACCCTACCCTGTCTCTCCCCATCTCCTCTTGCCACTTTCCTCTCTCACCTCATAATTTCATCCCTTGAGTATTCTCCTTTCCCAACAAATTCAACCTATGCCCTCTATCCATATAAAACTGTAACCATATACACACACATTCACATATGTATTCATATGACCACACCCCCTTCTTCCATTATTTTCATAGTGAGAAAAATATCATCAGTCACTGTTATTGCTTTTCCATATAGGAATGTAAATAATTCAACTTTGATAAGTTCGTTTTGATTTCTTTGATCATGGCTTTCAAGTAGTCCAATAATTTTTAAATTGTCTCTCTTGGATCTATTTTCCAGGTCAGTGGTTTTTCCCATGAGATATTTCACATTGCCTTCTAATCTTTCATTTGTTTGGATCTGCTTAACAGCATCTTGATTTCTCATAAAGTCATTAGCTTCCATTTGCTCCAGTCTAACTCTGAAGGAATGAATCTCCTCAGTGAAATTTTGAGATTCTTTTTCCATCTGGCAAATTCGACTTTTTAATATAAGAAAGAACCTAGAAACCACCCTTCAAGAAATTCTCAAGGAAAATTGCCCTGATGTTTTAGACCTAGAGGGCAAAATAGAGGTTGAAAGAATCCACAGACCACCTCCTGAAAAAGATCCCAAAAATAAAACTCCCAGGAATATTAAAGCCAGGTTCCAGATTCCCCAGATCAAGGAGAAAATACTACAAGCAGCCCAGGACCTGGCAGCTTCTACACTGAGGGATTGAAGGGCATGGAATATGATATTCCAGAGGGCAAAAGAGCTGGGACTGAACCCAAGGGTCACCTACCCAGCAAAATTGAGTATTTTGTTTCAGGGGAAAATATGTTCATTCAGTGGAATAGAGGGCTTTCATGCATTCTTGAGGAAAAAAACAGAGTTGAATAGAAAATTTGACATTCAGACACAAGAAGCAAGAGATGCCTGAGAAGGTAATCAGGGAAAAGAAATCAAAAGGAACTTATCAAAGTTGACCTATTTACATTCCTACTTGGAAAAACAATAACTGTGACTAATGAAATCTTTCTCAGTATGAAAATAATGGAAGAAGGGTGTATGGTCATATGAATACATATGTGAATGTGTATATATATATATTTATAGTTATAAATGGATAGAGGGCATAGGTTGAATTTGTTGGGAAGGAATGATACTTAAGCGTGAAATTATGAGGTGAGAGTGTAAAGTGGCAAGAGGAGATGGGGAGAACCAAGGTAGTATAAACTATCTCATTTAGAAGAAGCAAGGGGAAGTGGATGCAGGGGAGGGGAAGAATAGGAAGGCAAAAAGGCAAAACCACATTCTCATTGAATTTGGTTCAGGGAGAGAATGACATACATACTAAATAGGATATCTCAACCTTCAGCAGAATAGGGGGAAGGGGGATGAGAGGAGGGATGATGGATGGGAGGGCATCCTTGGGGTGAGGGGAGGCTGGAATTACCCACTATAGAAGAGGGACAGGCTCAA
Source organism: Gymnobelideus leadbeateri (assembly GCA_011680675.1). NCBI lineage: Eukaryota > Metazoa > Chordata > Mammalia > Diprotodontia > Petauridae > Gymnobelideus > Gymnobelideus leadbeateri. The sequence continues at coordinate 911,351 of WOXC01008358.1, forward strand.
GTAGGGAATGGACCAGGTTCAGGGTGGGATGGGTGGGAGGGAATTATAAGCAGCCTTGTCCAATATATCTACTATGGTAATATTTTGCATAGCTATACATATACAACACATACTGAATTGCTTATCTTCCCAGAGGGAATGCATAGCAAGGGAGGAAGGGAATGGATCTGAAATTCGAGGTCTTAAAATTAAATGTTTCAAATATATATAAATACTATTATCAATAATCTTTTGCATGTAATTGGGAGATAAGGTGTGCAGGCATTGGGGCACAGAGATTCTCCTTCCTCTAATGGAAAAGTCGAAGGGGGTATGGGAGAAGATATGGGAGAGAGAAGATTGGAGGAAGGGGTATCTTTTGGGACTGCTATTCTGGGATGGTGGGTAGGGGAAAAACGGGGAAAAATTGTAACTCAAAATCTGGTAGAAATGAATGATGTAAACCAGAAGTTAATAAAGCATTTGTTTAATTGAAAAAAAAAGAAAATATACATGTCAAAATATCCTAGAGGACTCAACATATAATCTGTGTTGGGACAGAGCCATTATCAGAGACTAAACTGTTGCCCACATTTGCCCAGACAAAATATTTTTGCCTAGAATCTGAAGAACACTTTTTGATAAATGTTACCATACTGAATATTCATAATTTCTAGTTACACAGAACAAAATGCTTTCAAAATAAAGCCATGCATCTTAATATTTTTACCCAACTACAAAAAAGGGGGTTTATGCACTTCTGCAATGGTCAACATGTAATACAACTTTAACTAAGTACAAGTGGGAAGGAGGGTGAAAGGTGGGGGAGTTAATGACCCTTATTTCATAACAGCTGACAAAGATGGAATAATATACACACTTAATTGTGTATAGAGATCTTTCTTACCCTATATGAAAGTAGTAGGGGAAGGCAATGAGAGAAAGAAGGGTGATAGAAGGGTGGGCAGATTCGGGGAGGTAGTAGTCAGAAACAAAACACTTTTGAGGAGAGACGGGGTGAAAAGAGAATAGAATAAGTGGGGTGAGGAGTAGAATGGAGGGAAATACAGTTAATAGTGTGGGGAAAAGTTTTGAAGTAATTTTCTCTGATAAAAGATTCATTTCTCAAATATGTTGAAAACTTATTAAAATTTATGAAAATAAGAGTTATTCCCCAATTGATAAATGATACGATCAATTTTCAAATGAAGTAATTAAAGCTTTGTATACCAATATGAAAAAAACAAACAAAAACAAAACTTTAACTCACTATGGATTGGAGAAATGAAAATTAAAACAATTCTGAGGGACTACTTAAAACCTATTAGATTCGCTAATAGGACAGAAAAGGTAAATGATAAATACTGTAGGGGATGTGGGAAAAATGAGACATTAATGCACTCCTGGTGTAGTTGTGAATTGATTCAACAATTCTGTAGAGCTATTTAGAACTATACCCAAAATATTATAAAAGCCATGCATACCCTTTGACCTAGCAATGCCACTACTAGGTCTGTATTCCAAAAGATATCAAAAACCAAAAAGGAAAAGGACCTATATATACAAAATTTTTACAACAACTCTTCTGGTTGGCAAAGAATAAGAAGTTGAGGGGACACCCATTAATTGGGGAATGACTGAACAAGTTGTGGCATGTGAATATGAGGAAATACTCTTGTACTATAAGAAATGATGAACGGGATGCTCTCAGAAAAACCTGGAAAGACTTATATGGGCTGATGTAATGTGAAATGTACTGTGTACAAAATAACATTAATATTTTAAGATAATAAGCTGTGAATGACTTAGCTTTTCTCAGCAGTACAAGGATCTAAGTCAACTTTGAAGCACTTATGATAAAAAAATATGATCCATCTCCAGAGAAAGAACTGATGGTGTCTGAATACAGACTGAAGCATACTTTTTTAACTTTATTTTTCTTGAGCTTTTTTTCTACTTTTTTTTTTCAGCATGAGTATCATGAATATGTTTTGTATGACTACACATGTATAACCTATATCAAATTTTTCCTTTCTCTGTTGGGAGCAGGTAGGAAAGGAGAGAGTTTAAAGCTCAAAGTTTGAAAAATGAATATTAAAATCATTTTACATATAATTGGGGGAAAATAAAATACCAAATAATGATGGAATTTTCTTATCACCTGTGAAGTCATTGCTCAGAGGCAGCTACCTACTCCATCTTTACGCAAACATGGTCTTTGTAAAGAATAATACATAACCATATTTTTATCCTAATCTGGATAAATTAAATTCCTACTTTTTGATATATGTGTTTCCTTTAGTGTAGTGGCAACAATGTGGATTTGGAGTCAGTGTTAGTGTTTTGACACAAGCTAACAATATCACCATGAACAAATATCTTACTGACACTGATCTTGATCTCCTATACCAAATGAGGGTGGTGGCATCCATGAAATGGGAAAGGACAGCAGAACAGAGTAAAAAGTAGAATCAAGCAGTATGTTATTTTCAAAGAAACTTCTTGAAACATAATGATTCATACAGATTTAAAGTAATAGCCTGGAGCAAAATTATGGTGACAAGTAGATAGACAATGTACTCCCATGAATTTATTAAATGACATAGCAACTAAATACCTAAATGAAAAGGTAAACAAGTCATAGGGAGAAATTGAAAATAGAACTGAAATACTTCAGGAACTTAATATACTATTTCCAAGCCAAAGTAATGTATTAAAAAATAAAGGAAGAAGGATGTGACTGGGTTTTATTTTATATATACATGTATGCATATGGTGAATATTGAATAAGAATAGAAATAAATAAACATATATCTCATTGCATAGTATATTTACAAAAATATATCCATGGAATAAGGCATAAATTCTAAGCTCTTGAAATTGAATGCATGTTAAAGGACAAAAACATAATATATTAAATGTATTCCTTGTTGATTACAAGGAAATAAACATTTTACTCAATATATGGCCATTGAAGAAATGATTTAGCATTAATAGAAAACTAAATAATTTAATCCAAAGGTGTTCATAGGTAAAGGAACAAATGACAGAATCAATTGAAAATTTCATCAAAGAATATGAAAACTTTGAATTGAATGAAGGGATTCAAATTGTTGTTCTGTAACATTCTTTCCATTTCTAACATCTTGTGACTTAGATGATTATGACTTAGATGTGTACATTTTGCACTAATTATCTGAGTATAAATCCTGTCTCTGATATATATTAACTTTTTGACACCTCAAGTCAAGCCACTTAAATTTTCAGTGTTCCAAGAAACAAAGAAAAGGAAATTTTCACTCTGAAAGCTCCCTACACCAATGAAGTCATGGATTGAGGTCTTCCCCAAAAGACTTCCAATAATGTAATCCATGAATTTATAGATCCCAGATTCATTGAATGCCTTTTTGAATGCTACTAAAGAACACTTTTTCTTTCAATTATATTTTTCACCACTATATTTTGATTAATAGAGTATAAAGCTACATTCAATATCCAGAAAACCAGAGAAGTCCTCTGAATGGCCCAACACATTCTTTGCTAATTTTCTTCCCATTTTTACTCCATTTGTGGCAAGTTTCTAGTCTATCATCTGCTTTACTGACTTTGTTACTTATTCATTTTATTCATTTTCATGGGCTAAGAAAATTATTTGCTTCCAATCTGTTCAAGAAAATGAATGTTAATTAAAAGAAGGGCTTCAATTGAATCAATTAAGATTGTATCCTTAAATCTACTCTCCAGAAATTGGTTAGGGTGAATAGAATGAAACTAGTGTTGGCAAAATGGATGGCTTGATACTTCAAAATTAAATATAATTAGTTTGATTCTGTTTGGCTCAGAAGGTTATGAACAATGTATTATTCTGGGGATGTAGAGAAGGCAACCCTTCTTTGATTTCCCCGTATATTCTTGCTCATCTGTTTCACCTCACAGTTTTCTCCACTTTTTATGTCACTTCTCCTTAAATGTGACAACTTGAGCCTATGGTTTGCATTGTTGCATATCCACAGTTAATTCAAACTGGGGCAGGGATATTGCTGTTAGACATTAGGAGAGTGGAGGGGTACAGGTTATGCCTCTCCCAAGGGAGCTAGTACAGTAGATGTTCCCCCAAGGGGATGTTATCTCTGCTTCTAGGAATGTGGTTACCCTAGGGTAATATGCAGTACTGCAATCATAGCCTTCAGAGAATCCATTATTCCCCACTGTATGGACAGAGATTCCCTTGGGAAGCCCTGTTGTACACAGTTTAATCAGGGCTAAATTCAAAGGTAAGTCTTAGCCTGTGTGTTTGTAGCAAATTCTGCACTAAAATTTTTGTGGGAGGGCTCATCCAGCAGGGGACACAGCATTCCCTTCAGACTAGAGGGCAGCTTCATCCTTCAGAGTGAAAATTTCCTTTTCTATGTTTCTTGGAACACTGAAAATTTAAGTGGCTTGACTTGACATGTCAAAAAATTAATATATATCAGAGACAGGATTTATACTCAGATAATTAGTACAAAATGTACACATCTAAGTCATAATCACCTAAGTCACAAAATGTTAGAAATGGAAAAAATATTATAGAATAACTATTTGAACCCCTCCATTCAATTCAATATTTTCATATTCTTTGATGAAATTATCAATTGATTCTGTGATTTGTTCCTAACATATGAACTCCTTTGGATTAAATTATTTAGTTTTCTATTAATGCTAAATCATTTCTTCAATGGCCATATATTGAGTAAAATGTCTATTTCCTTGTAATCAACAAGGAATACATTTAATATATTAGGTTTTTGTCCTTTAACATGCATTCAATTTCAAGAGCTTAGAATATATGCCTTATTCCATGGATGTTTTTTGTAAATATACTATGCAATGAGATATATGTTTATTTATTTCTATTCTTCTTCTCTCCTGCAGAAAAGAAATGAGCCCTGGGTGGCTTGTGCCCAGTAAAGCTCAACATAAAGCTTTTATAATCATCCTAACCAATCATTCTATGTTGTGACAGAATACAATCCTATACCATATGCAAACATGAAATCAAATTCTACTTTACCTCAGCCACTAAAAAACAATTGAACTGCAGCTATGCTACAGATTCTAGAATGGTCATGTATTTTTGCTTACTCCTTGATCTATGTTTGTGATTTTATTGGTATAAATACTTCTTAGTTATGAAACTACCTCTAACAATGTAGATTAATGGATACCTTTACAAATTATGACTTATGAGATTTGCCTTGGGTCAACAAAAAGTTAGGTGACCTGCCCATGTCAAATATGTCAAAGACAGAATTTTACCTTCCAGACTTGGACATCTGTTTTCTATCTCCTAAGCCATGTTTCCACTCATTCACGATCATGTGAATAATAGTGCTGATCTTGATACTTACAGCTGGCTTGAAAGCAACTATCAGATCCCCACTGAACTTACCTAGCATACTCATGTCCTTATCTTCCTTTCCCACACATTCCCTCCTGCTATATTTAATGAAGCTTTAAATGCACCTCTAATCTTTTAGAACCCTCTCTGGGTGATACTTTTAGGTACCTTAACTACCTTTATTGGTATTTTCTAACACACATTTATTCTACCTAGGTCCTTGGAGTATGCCAACAATTCTATCTACCCACATTTTAAGAAAAGCCTATATCTTGTGAATTAGTGAAACAAAGTAGTCAAAGTACAATGAGTTGGATGCTTATGAACACAGCCTCCTATAAACATTTTATTCTAGGTGTCCATACTTGTTATTCCAGGGTTCCAAAGTTCCATCACTTGTATTTGATCATACATCAAAAGGAAATGCTTATCATAGGTTGAAATGATTTCAATTTAAATATGTCAATGTAGCCAGAATCAGGTAAAGTCCCTGGCTATTTTGGAATAGTTTCTTCTGATGAGAACATTAAAAAATGAATTGCATATATTTTGAAATCTCTAATTGAAGCATTTACTTTTGTTCCAGACCTTGATAATTTAAATTCTCTATTCCACAATATCCTAGATGGAAAAAAGGAGCTTGGAAAAAGACACACACAGGAAAACTGGAGAAACAATTGGATAGCAATGGACTTTCCCCAACATATTTAAAATATTTAATTGAAATTATTTAAGTACATAATGCTTATTCTGAAATTATTTTAGTTGTACTAAATTGATAAATGAGGATTTTCACAGCTTTATATGTGTTATCTTAGGAACATGTAGCAAAAATGACTCAATTAAAATAAGTTATGAGGTGTTGGATAATTTATTTGCAAAATATTTTTAAAGCATAGTTACTTAAAAATAAATTGAACATCTAAGAATAAGAGTTATTCTTTATAATTCTCAAAGCTCTCTAGGCTACAGGGGATTTATCTGGTCCGAGTGTAAAGAATACCATTTTCTAATAGAGAAATTTACAGATCCCTAATACTGAGACCAGCTCTAACATCATTAAATCACACCACTCACAAATCTATTTTAGCTGAAAGCCATACATCATAGTAGAAATAAGTTGATGAGAAATAGGGAGACTTGACTTCTAGGCCCATTTCCTCATCCCCTGTATGATCATAAACAAGTCTACTCTCTATCTTCATTTCTCTTTTCTACAAAATTGGAATAGACATATCTATCATGATTATTTCAGAAGATTAATACAAGAATGAAATAAAATATTGAATGTAAAAGTGTTTGAAAAGAAGCATTGCAAGTGGATCTATTGGCCTGGAATTCAACTTTCTATTCTATCCCTTAATGACTATTTGACCTGGGAAAGTCACTTAACCTCTTGCATTTTAGTGTTCTACTCTATCAAAATAGAGATAATTATATCTACACCATAGAATGATCATGAGCATAAAATGAGATGTAGCTGAGGGAATTTTGGAAAATCCTTGATTGATTTGGTGGGTTTCCTAGTCTATGTGTTAGATTTGTTAGACTGGAATATTTCCCATGGAACTAGAAATTTATCTTTGGACCCCTGCCAAGGAACCTACATTTCACTGAGAGGACATTACTGATAACTATGCAGAATGCTCGGTAAATGTAAAATATCACATAAGTGTAAATGATGATCATGTAAAACTATTATTCTAAAACCACATAGTTAGAAAACTGTTGTATCTGGGCACAGTGCCCCAGCAGGAATGTATACTAGAGATTGTTGGGAGCATGCTCATTGGCATTTTTGCTCTATCCTTTCTCAAACCATACACATTAATGATGCCCTGCACCACATTTAGAACAAATACCTTACCCCTGGAATTAATACACAGAGAGCTTCTACAGACAACTTACTCATATCTAATTTTGATATATGGGTTAGAGAAGCAGAAGATGATGATGATGATGATGATGATGATGATGATGATGATGATGATGATGATGACGACAACGACTATGACGACAACGATGATGATTTTTTTACTCAACTTTCTCTGGAGTGAGATAATGACTGGAGGCCTGACCAAGTTTCATATCTCATTTCTAGTGTAAGCAAAGGGTGGTTGGACAGTGTATAGATGTTTTGCACACATGTCAGGTGATGTTTCTAATGAATGAGAGTGATAGAAAAAGAAACCACAGAGAGATATTTTTATGATGGTTATTGGGCATAGAGCTAGGAACCCTGTTTTTGACAGAGTATTTGAGCAAATACTTTTTTTTTAAGTGATGCATCAAGGATGAGACAAATATATTCTCTCTCGATATATCCTGTATTTATTTGGGGAATATTGCTCTAATGGAAGATAAGAGAAGCATAGTATCCTGTATTCAGATTTCAAAACAATTTTGTCTTAAACTCCTTGAACTTGGTCTTCCTGGATTAATTGCAGCTATAAAAATTTTAGGGATTTGAAGGTAAAAGTGGCTATTAAATGGAGACTTGATTTCTTAATACTTTTTTTTAAGCAATTGGGGTTAAGTAACTTGCTCAAGGTTAAACGGTTAGTCATTATTTATGTGTGGGTGCTCATTTTCTGAGGCCGGAATTGATCTTGGGTCATCCCAACTCTGAGGCTGGTGCTCTTACTCACTGCGCCACCTAGCTGCCCCTTTTAGGGCAATTGGGGTTGAGTAACTCGCCCAAGGTCACACGGCTAGGTTTTTGTTTGTGTGGGTTAAGTGTCTGAGGTCGGATCCGAACTTAGGTCCTTCTGACTCCAGGGCCGGCACTCTACTCACTGCGCCACCTAGCCGCCCTTAATACTTCTTAATATTAATTACTTAATAATATATTTTTTAAGGAGAAGAATCGGAAATGAAGTCCTCTGGAAGTGAATTTTAGAACTGGCAAGTGGAACATTAATAGGATGTATATTATATTAAGAGAGGGCCTCAGAAACTTCTAACAGGAAGAGAAATATCCTTCAGGAAACCCTCTAACTGGGGGAATTGAGGCAATTATTTTTTTCATACATAAGATGTTAGTCTTCATTTGAGACCTCAGGGAAGAGCACAACAAAGAAGTAAGAGGAACAAAGGAAATAAATGGAGGAAAACAAAAAAGGAAACAAATAGATATTTTCAAGTACTCTGCCTGGGGTCCTTGATTTCAAGTGATAGCAGATGGTATTTCTGCCTATTTGCAACAGATGAGCTAGCTCTCCACAAAGTTTACCTGAAAATTTTCTCATAAAGATGGTAAAAATGAAAACCAAAGTCAGAAGAACAACAAAAGAAAACTCGTTCAAGTTACTTAAATTGCAAAATAGTAAATAATATTTGGAGCTGTATTTCATAACCTATGAAGAAAAATAAATATCAAAAAACATTGATGGGAGCCATTTACAAGTATAAACAAGACAGACTTCAGAATTTTTCTCTCCATACACTCACATATTTATAGGCAGTAAGAGTGTCTTCTTTGCAATTCTTCATAATTCAGGACTTCCAACAAATATATGTGCACTACTTAAATCAATAAATATTTGAATGAGTTAGTGCTGGAGTCCAAATCAAGAGACCAAGATCCTTTTTTTTTTTAATCTACCTGAAACTTTCACTGTGTGACCTATGGAACAACAATCCCCCTTGCTAGCTCTCACATCCCTGCCCCTCTCAATAAAATGACTGCTTTGGACAATAAGCTCTCTTTGATCACTTCCAGTTATGATATTCTATGGTGACTGCTAAACATTTAAATCCCCTAGCATGGGAAAGGCTAGGTTTGTAAGGAAGGGGTGGAGAGAGAGAAGAGCAAGAAGGAACATAGCCACACTAAAGTAAGAATGTTGACATGATTTTTTTGAAAACAAGTTGAGGACAGAGCTTTCCTATTAATTAAAAATTCTGTATTTTAGATGGCGGAGTAGAAACAGCTCGTCCAAGCCACTCTGCCCCCAGATTCCCCCCAAACTATGTAAAAGGGGACTCTGAACAACTTCTGGAGCCCCAGCACCCACAGAATGACACAGAGAAGCTAACCTCCCACTGAGGACAGCCCAGCAGCCCTGCAGGAAGGACCAGTGCGGCGGTCTGGGAGCTGGCAATGCACAGAGCGCGGGGAGCCCAGCCGAGCCCAGGTCCGCATGAGCTGACGTTTTAGCCCCAGGGTGGCAGGGCCAGCAGCCGGCTGGAGGAACCCCAGAACACCAGCAGCTGTGGCAACTCCAGAATTATCAACATAGACATGCCTAGGACAAAGTAAGAGGTTAGTGTCCTATGGACTTTGGGACCTGTATTTGGGGAATGCGTTGGCTCCATCCCCTGGGGGCTAGAAGCCACTAAGGAGACATGCCATTTTGTAGTTTTCAGAGGCAGCTTCAGCTCCTGGCCTGCGAATTAATTGTAGGGAGATCCAGTGATCAGTTTTGGGGGTTAATTGCTCTCGCTTTAACCTCCCTGGATCTGGATTGTGATCTAGGGTGGAAGTTGTGGGTGGGTTTACAACTTGCCAGAAATGGAAGTTGCCCCCCACATGTTCGGGATGAAAATTCCTCTATCTGCCCTTAAATCCATAGTGTGGCAACAAGCCCCAAAGTCAAGTAATTAAGTGGCAACATGCCAAGGCAAAGGAAACAGAAAAATGCAACCCTAGACTCCTATTTTGGGGGCATAGAGCGGGAAAAGGACTGTGAGGTCAGAAGTCCTGCTCCAAAAGCCCCAGGGGAAAATATGAGCAGGTTGCAGGCCATAGAGGACCTTAAGAAGGACTTTAAAAATCAAATAAGAGAAGTGGAGGAAAAATTGGAAAGAGAAATGAGAAGGATGCAGGAAAAGTATGAAATGAGGGTCAACAGCCTGACTGAGGAAAACAACACCTTAAAAAATAGAGTAACTCAAATGGCAAAGGAAGCCCAAAAGGGCAGTGAGGAGAAGAATGCCTTAAAAAGTCGAATTTGCCAGATGGAAAAAAGAATCTCAAAAGTCCACTGAGGAGATTCATTCCTTCAGAGTTAGACTGGAGCAAATGGAAGCTAATGACTTTATGAGGAATCAAGATGCTGTTAAGCAGATCCAAACAAATGAAAGATTAGAAGGCAATGTGAAATATCTCGTGGGAAAAACCACTGACCTGGAGAATAGATCCAGGAGAGACAATTTAAAATTATTGGACTACCTGAAATCCATGATCAAAGAAAGAACCTAGAAATCACCCTTCATGAAATTCACAAGGAAAATTGCCCTGATGTTTTAGATCCAGAGGACAAAATAGAGGTTGAAAGAATCCACAGATCACCTCCTGAAAAAGATCCCAAAAAGAAAACTCCCAGGAATATTATAGCCAGGTTCCAGAATCCCCTGATCATGGAGAAAATACTACAAGCAGCCAGGAAGAAGCAATTTCAATATTGTGGAAACACAATCAGAATAGCCCAGGACCTGGCAGCTTCTACACTGAGGGATTGAAGGGCATGGAATATGATATTCCAGAGGGCAAAAGAACTGGGAATGAACCCAAGGGTCACCTACCCAGCAAAACTGAGTATTTTGTTTCAGGGGAAAATATGGTCATTCAGTGGAATAGAGGACTTTCAAGCATTCTTGAGGAAAAAACCAGAATTGAATAGAAAATTTGACATCCAGACACAAGAAGCAAGAGATGCCTGAGAAGGTAATCAGGCAAAAGAAATCAAAAGGAACTTATCAAAGTTGAACTATTTACATTCCTATATGGAAAAGCAATAACTGTGACTGATGATACCTTTCTCACTATGAAAATAATGGAAGAAGGGTGTGTCATCATATGAATACATATGTGAATGTGTGTGTATATGGTTACAGTTATATATGGATACAGGGCATAGGTTGAATTTGTTGGGAAGGGAGAATACTCAAGGGATGAAATTATGAGGTGAGAGAGGAAAGTGGCAAGAGGAGATGGGGAGAGACAGGGTAGGGTAAACTATCCCATGTAGAAGAAGCAAGGGGAAGTGGTTGCAAAGGAGGGGGAGAATAAGGAAGGCTAAAAAGGCAAAACCACATTCACATTGAATTTGGTTCAGGGAGAAAATGACATACATACTAAATGGGATATCTCAACCTGCAGCAGGATAGGGGGAAGGGGGATGAGAGGAGGGATGATGGATGGGAGGGCATCCTTGGGGGGAGGGGAGGTTGGAAGTACCCACTATAGAAGAGGGACAGGATCATGTAGGGAATGGACCAGGTGGGGGGTGGGATGAGTGGGAGGGAATTATAAGCAACCTTGTATAATATATCTACTATGATAATGTTTTTCATAGCTAGACATGTACAACATATACTGAATTATTTATCTCCCAAGAGGGAATGGGTGTCAAGGGAGGAAGGAAATGGATCTGAAATTCGAGGTCTTAAGATTAAATGTTGCAAATATATATAAATACTATTATTAATACTCTTTTGCTTGTAATTGGGAGATAAGATGTGCAGGCATTGGGACACAAAGATTCACCTTCCTCTAATGGAAAAGTCGAAGTGGTTATGGGAGAAGGTATGGGAGAGAGCAGATTGGAGGAAGCGATATCTTGTGGGACTGCTATTCTGGGAGGTTGTGTAGGGGAATAACGGGGGGGAAATGATTGTAACTCAAAATCTGGCAGAAATGAATGATGTAAAACAGAAGTTAATAAAGCATTTGTTTAAAAAAATTCTGTATTTCTAGTCATGCTATCTATTTATTTAGAAAGTTTGATAATTAAATGGCTTTATCCTTATCTGTAAATGTGATTTATCCTTCTTCTCTTACTATGTTTAAAAATGATGAAGATAAAAGTACCTCTCTAAAGTAACCCTGTAGATTGAAAGCTTCATGGAACTGTTTTATGATTATGAAATATTTTGTTCATTTGTTACTCTTAGGAAGAGTGTCAAATAATTATTCCAAGATTTGGCACCTGCATTTTCTAGATGAGGAAACCGATTTAGATGTTACCTGACTTGTCCAAAATCCTCTAGGAAGGAGTGAAAGAGACAGGATTCAAACTAGATTTTTAGACTACAATCATGGTGAGTCAGATTGACTTAAGGTCTTCAAGAAGCAAGCATTTTCAAGTATTTATCCTCAGTTTTTCATGTATCAATATTCATAATATATATGATCATAGATCATGCATTAAAGAGAAAGCAGAACATGAACTTGACTTGAAATTTCCTTGCTTGAAAAGCAGCAAAATTCTTTCTGAAACTCACTTCCGCAATCAATATGAAAATCAAAGAAATTTAATATCAATATCAATATCAAAGTCAGTCAATTTAAATAATTTTGGATTGAGATTGAAAATCTAGTTAGACAATTAAATCTATCCATAGCTGATCACTATCCCCTTTAAATATTGTCCCAACATCCTCTCTTCTAAAATTATTTTGGGGACTTTATTGCTTGAAAGTCCCTTTTGCCTCTATTGATCAGTGATTTAGAAGGTTACAAAAATGTAAGGTTTTCTCTTTGTGGAACAGACATTTAATTTCCCTGTGTTAGGGCATTAGTAAGCTACTTCTACAATGGAGTTTCCCAATGAAGAAATTCCCACTACCTATGTACATTTGCACCTTTTCTGTAATTTATAATCCCAGGAAATTCCCAGGACACTGGGAAGTTAAGTGATTGCTCAGTGACATAGCCAGAAGATAAAACATGATAAAATATTTCAAAACATGAACTAAAATCTTTATTTGTTGTGCTTTCTCAAAAACAAAGTGAACATTCAAAACACAAACTAGACGTTACTGCCTGTAACTGGATGATGTAATGGGGAGTGTGTTAGGCTTAATTATATTTTAATCCTACCCCTGACTCAATCACTAGCTGAACATAGTCAATTTACTTAACTAAACTGAGGTTTGATTTCTTCAAAAATAAACTCTCTGGTAGCTAACTTGTAAAACTGTAATGAATATCAAATAAACTAATATTATGTGAAATGATTTGCAAACCATGTAGACATACATGTATATATAGATGCATGAGTACAACTACACATATATCGATACATAAACATTCATGCACACACACATACATATATGTATATGTATAAATATGCATATGTATGTGCATATACATATATGCATGCATATACACATACACATATACATATACACATACACATACACAATACATATACATATGCATGTACATGCATGGTATTCTCTGTCAAGGAAAATGTCTGTGGCACATGGGTTCCTATTATAGAAGATTATTCTGGAAGTGGTCTAAGTCATCTTAGCAGAAATGACTATAGAGCTGAAATATATATGGACTAAATATTTAAATAAGGCTAATAGAGAAAGAAAGTCAAATTATCCTGGAATATCTTAAAATTCACTTAGTGGTGGGAAATATGTTGTTGAGGTAGGGCTCCCCATGGCAATCAATGTGATTTATACATTAGGAAGACTCAGTAAAAATTAAGTGAAGAAATACCAACTTAGGAACATTATGTATTAATAATATTTAGCCTCTCTTAACTAAGAGGTGAATAAATTTATCCTGTGCTTGATTTTCTTTTTTGTAAATGTGAAACCATACCATTAGCACAATTTAATGTATTCATTGTTTGGTTTAAATATTCACCACTCAGCAATTTCCCAAATGTCTTCATAGTATTTTGCTAGAAGCCACATCCTTTAACTCTTTTGCCAAATAGATGTTATCTAGATACTCATAAGCACAGTAATGTGTTGGCATAAGCTAATTATCTGCCATGCGAAACTATTTATACCTTCTCACTACATTAGTAAGACATGAAAGTATTTTACAATTTTCTTTAAATAGCCACATGCACCTGCATGTTGGTTTAGGGAAAAAAAAGAATCTAGATTGAGAAAAGATATGTCCTTTTAAAGTTTATCTAGACAAAGTTGTATGGGGTACTCTGAGGAAACCAGGGAAGGGTAGAACAATAAGACAATATCTGCAGGTCTACAAAGAAGACCACTTTTGTATTTGAACTGAGAGGTCAACATGGACCTGGAAAAAAAGAAATAAGAAACTCAGGATATGAGACTAAAGCACTGAACCAAGTAATCTGGAGAAGATCTAGGTTGGAATTTGTGAAGACCAGAGTATTGTTAAAATGAGCACCATTGTAATATAATGTAACAATTATTTATTATAATACTGGTGTGTACAGAGCACAATAATAGATGCTAGGGAAAACACAGATATTATGTCATGAGTTCCTGCCCTCATAGTGTTTACAATCTAATAGAGAGATGCAATGTCAATATAACCAATTGTCACACATAATTTTGCATCAGACAATAAAATAAACATAACCAAGTGCCTTGAGAAGTCTATGGGGGAAGATCTGTTGTGATTTTGTGGAGTAAGGTCCCATGGAGAGAGTTAATTTTTGTGCTTGACTTCTCAAAGATTGGCAGAGCTTAATTAGGTAAATGTTGAGATGGTAAGGGCGTGTTAGGTACAAGAAATTGTTTGAACAAAGGCTTAGATGTCTAAGAGTGAAACACATGTTAGGGAGGAGAGAATTGCTAGTTTGGAAATAGAAGGTGTGACAGGAAATGGAGGCAGACTGTGAAGTGTTGAAAGGCAGGAAAGACTAAATGGTATTAAACAGTCAATAGGGAGACACAGAAGATTTTTTTTAGTAGAACAGTTACATGACCATATTTATTCATAAGGTTATTATGCCTGCCCTTTGTAGAATGGATTAGAGGGCATAAAGACTGAGAGCAGAAAGAGTTATTAGGAAATGTCTGCAACACTTTAAATAAATGTTAAAGTATGTCTAATCTAGGGGCAGCTAGGTGGCGCAGTGAGTAGAGCATCGGCCCTGGAGTCAGAAGGACGAGTCCGGATCCGGCCTCAGACACTTAACGCACACACAAACAAAAAAACCTAGCTGTGTGACCTTGGCAAGTTACTTAACCCCAATTGCCCTCCAAAAAGCAAATAAAAAATAAAATAAAATAAAATATGTCTAATCCATTTTGGTGGTGATAGAAAGGAGAGGAAGGGTTGGAGAAATATTGCAAAGGTGTAAATGCTAAGACATAGTAAGGGATTGGATAGAACTGAAAAAAATGCTCTTCAATATATCTAAATTTGGTATTATTATTTACCTGGCCTCTTGTGTTCTAAACTATAACACAAAAACAGCACAAATGATACTTAGAGTCAATGAGCTGGAAGTTCTTCTATGATTATACTTAATATTTGGAATTATGGGTAAATTTTCTTTTCAGTCATTCAAAATTTTCCAATACTACTTTCATTTGAACTTCTTCCCAGGTCCTCACCTATTCAGTGATCATTTTTAAGAAGAAATGTGTGTTCTCTTCCTTCCAATGTCCCCATTTTTTGAAGGGGCATTTGGGGTTCAGTGACTTGCCCAAGGTCACACATCTAGTAAGTATTAAATGTCAAAAGCTGGATTTGAACTCAGGTCCTCCTGATTCTAGAGTCAGTGCTCCATTAACTGCACCACCTCACCAACACAAATGTCCCCATTTGAAATTTTTTGTTGCTTTTTTTTTGGAGGGTAGGGCAATTGGGGTTAAGTGACTTGCCCAAGGTCACATGGCTAGTTAAGTGTTAAGAGTCTGAGGATGGATTTGAACTCAGGTCTTCCTGACTCCAAGGCCAGTGCTCTATTCACTGCACCACCTAGCCACCTCTCACTGTGCCCATTTTTTCATAAATAATTATCTCTAAGTACCATATCATGTACCCAAGCATCTTATTCCATAAGTGTCATCTGGGAATTAGGCATTTTCTGTATCAAAATAAAAGAGCAAAATCTAATTGATGAATTCTACCAGAAATATCTATCTTTGGTTTAGAGCACATCTAATATCCTATGATTATAGCATACACTTACTAACAACACCATAATTTAAGTATAAATATACATTAAAATGATCACAATGTCAAATTGATTAGTTTCCAAATCTGTATAATAAAGCTGTTCAAAATTAGCTCAAGACAACTATGGTATGCATTCTTAGCCATACATTGTTTATTCTGATATCCACACCCAATTGCCAAAGAACGGCAGGAAATCTAAAAGCTAGCTGAGCCAAGTTTCTCTGTAATGGAGCCAGTAAATTAGAATTTAATTTTGCAGGAAAATCCCCCTACTGAGTTTATTTATTTTTGAGTATGTATTTTAGCAGAGAAAAGATCAAACTGCATGAGGGATTCAACTGTGAATACTCAGGAGGAGCTGAAGCCAACCTCCTACATGATATATGACATACCAAGATCTTATTTTTTTAATGGTCATTTCTCTTATAGTAGAACATCTAAAAACTTACAGAAAATCTTGGTCATTTAGCTTCTAGGTTGATACTCTTCAAAAGGTATGATCAATACTTTGTAGGAGAAATTACTGAGTAATCACAACATTTGGAATGTGACTATTTGGTGATCACAGTTACCTCAATGTTACTTAAAGCTGGAAGGAGGAATGGAAGTAATGTAAGCCAATGTTTTTATTCTTGTAGAATTATTTCTTTTATTAAACTGTCCATCCTACTAACACTAAAAATAGAGTAAATATAATTTTTGCAACTTTTCAGACAATTTTCACATTTCAGGATCCAGAAAGAACACAGATTTGTACCATTTCTATAATAGTTTTATGTGGTAAAAATCATGCTAGATCTGGAGTCAAGGGATCTGAGGAATCATACTATGTGACACTTGGAAAGACAATGAAATTCAATTTCCTCAGCTACAAAGTGGGGGCCATAACTGTAATACTATGTATGTTAACAACTTTAATGTTTTATGCAAATATATGCCATCTCTGTACATATATGTATATGTATATAAACACATATATGTATATATTATACACACAGCCATATACATATAGTCATGTTTATCATGTATGGTTATATAGAGAAAAATAAATTCCCACATTAGTCACACATTCCTTTTTATAGATGAGAAAAGTGAGGCCCAGAGAGATTCAATGGTTTAGTCAAAACTACAATTAATTATTGGCTCAACTGGGTTTAGAATCCAGTTTTCTTCTATTCTTGCCAGTCCAGTGCTTTTTTCTACAATAAATCTCATATGAATTCCTCATTAAAAATCAAATGAGGTGATTGAAAGATCCATCAAACAAATTCACAAGGATAGCAATAATTTTAATTCTCAGATAACATATAAGACCCTCTATCCATCCAGATCTACTTCTGGATATCAAGGAGAAGATGGGTTAACCCAGATGGATAAAGACCACACAGATGTAGACATCATCTATTTTTTAGGGATTTAGTAATTTGTTGAGCTATAAACTATGTTTATATAGATCCTTTTGCTAAAATCATAAGGAAGAATTCCATCAGGTGGCTTAATTGGAGTATCCCTATAAAACACTAACAAAACTGAATTCCCAAGGAAATCTTGCTAACATCAGCAGACCCCATGGAAGCTTGGAAAAGGTGAAGCACACCTTGGTTACTTTACCTGTGTGATGTCATATTTCTCAAGGTTTAGGTAGAGCAGCTTGTTTGTATGCCATTAGAGTGAACATATAGAGTAAATATCACTTTTGCATCTTTTCACATTTTAGGATTCAGGAAGAACACGTTTGCACCATTACTATAATAGTTTTTTGTGGCAAAAATCATGTTACATCTAAAGTCAAGAGATATTAGCTATCATACTATGTGACACTTGGAGGGACAATGAAAGTCAATTTCCTCAGCTACAAAATGAGGGCCATAATTGTAATACTTTGTGTGTTAACTGTGTTAATGTGTTATGCAGATGTAAACTATTATCTGTGTGTAAATTATCTTTATGCTCCCCATATAGCTGTACAATGAGAGAAGTTGGACCAAATGATCTTGAATGTGCCTTACACATCTTTAAAAAATATCAGTCTTCCTTCGTCCACTGTATATATGAACAATTGGATAATGGCAGATCACATACTACTAACATCAACTCTCAGAAAAAAAGGCAAGTCTATTATGTGGGACAAGAAGAACCTCTTTTTCTCACACATTTTACAGGACCTTCTGTTGTAGCTATACCACTGGATGAAACAGGTTTTCCTTGGGTAGCAGGGCTCCATCTTGTTCTTAGGGGACTTTGCTTATCCTATCTTATGACTCTCTTGCATAAGAATTTGCATTTTTTCCTTTATTGCTTATAAGAACAAACTCCAATCCTCAGGCTTACAGAAACCAATGTTATACATGGTGATTTAAACAAATCAACCAAATATGTCCCTATTACAAGTCCTCCTCCTGAGAATGCAGAAAGGAAGGCTGTAAGGTCCTGAGAGCAAGGGTCCTTTTGATTTTGTCTTCACTAAGTATAAAGCCAGGATTGTAGTGGATAAGTGATGGAGTTGGGGTCAGGAGGACATGAGTTCTAAATCTGCCTCATGCACTTACTAGCTGTGAGAACCTAGAAATGTATTTATCCTCCCTGAGCCTTAGTTACCTCATTTATAAAATGGAGATAGTATGAGCAACCTACCTTACAGGACATAAAGAGTTTTGCAAAGCTTAAAAGAGGTATATAGAGCTTAGCTACTTTTATTATTATCAACAACCCTACCACATATATATTGAATTGAATTGAATGCTGTAAAGAGCACTCTTGTTACTTCAGTGCCTTTACTTATTCTGGTCCCTTTCTTGGAGGTCCCTTCTTTGTTTTCCTGTCCAAAACCTGCCCTTCTTTCAAGAACTAGTTCAAATAGAACCTCTTACATGAAGCATTTTTAGGACTGCTTCAGGTCACACTAATATTTCTCTCTCTTTTCACTCTACCTATGGTACTTAGTATCCACACCATACAACTTAATACTGTATTATACATTTGTTGTTGTTTAATCATTTCACTTGTGTCTGACTATTTGTGACCTCATTTGGCGTTGTTTTTTTTTTTTTTTGGCAACAGTAATGGATCAGTTTGCTATTTCTTTTTCCAGATCATTTTACAGATGAGGAACTGAGGAAAACAGGGTCAAGTGACTTGCCCAGGGTCACATAGCTAGTAAATGTCTGATGCCAGCTTTTAACTCAGGAAGATGAGTCTTCACGGCTCCAGGTCCAGCATTCTATCCACGGTATTATCTAGGTGTCCAGGATGATATGTGCTCTTGTATTATGCTCTTTTTTCATAATTTTCCAATAAAATTCATAGACTTCTTTGATAAGAATTGTAGACATTTGTATATATATAAAGACAAAATGAACCTCCCAATTAATGAGAATATTTAAATTTAGGGACAGAGTGAATAACAAGAGAAATTCTTCTGATATTAAAAAGAACATACCTTTTTCCACTGAAAATTTTCAGAAAATCTTAATGATAAAACACCGACTGAAAATATTTTTATTTCTATAAAACATTTAGTTTTTTGGTGGAAGTAGAAAAAACTGATATTTTTAAAGATATATATGGCATATTCAAGATAATTTGGTTCAACTTCTCTTATTTTACAAGCACAGAAACTGAGGATTAGCAAGGTTACATAAGCTCCTCAAGATCATAGTTATGTAGGAGCAGAACAGAGACTAGAATTGGAGTATTCAAGTTTGTCATTAAATACGTTCAACCTTACAGTAATTTATAGCCTCTCCCTCACTACCATTCTCTTGCTTTGAACTAACCATGAACTTTCAAACAAATGTGTTTTTTTTTAATCTACCCCTACACAACTGGCCTTCCATGGCACTTAGAGACCTTCAAAAACAGTTGTCCAATTTGAACTTTATTGTTCCTTGCCTTTTGTTGACTTGATGAATGATTATTTTGAGTCCTATTCTACAATAGCTATTTCATCTGTTAGATGTTCTACTGCCTTTAGGATAAACTGGATCCACATTTTAAAAGGCATGTTTTTTTTTATTTTTGGTAAAATCTTGATATTCCTTCTCTGGACCTCTGAGCTGAACAATGTCATCAATCATAACCTACTTAAGTCACCATATGGATTCAGACAAGACTGAGGTGTAAGTGCCCAAAAATTAATTGATAAAAATATTTTCTGCAAATGAGCCGAGAGGTTTTTAGCTAACACTAATGAAAGAAATCTGTATTTGTAAATATAACAAAATATAACAAATGTTTCAATTATACTTGATGCCTTCTTAAATATGGCTAAATAATTGATCAGAGCTAGTATTCATCAAATGTCAGTGATTTTCCTATGAAATGATTAGTAAGGTAACTGTATATACCTATCTTGGGAGATTTAATCATTATATTTGGTTTATCAACTCACAATAGGCATTCAATAAGTATTTGTTGGTTGATTAGCAAAGACATTAGAAAGTTTGGTATATGGAAAAATCAATTCCAGATATCAATCTAACTAGAGCTGTTCAATTATCAAATACTTAAGATAGAATCCATAAGAGGCACATATTCTCTTCATAAGAATAACTGGAAAGCTAAGCTTTTAAATGAGAAACGTTACACTGGAAAAGAGCCATAGCCAAAGGCTTAACTCAGAGAACTTGCTGGACAAAAAAACACAATATACTCCTATATGTTGTGTGGCTAGGGATAAGGACAAGGTCTCTGATTTCTGCAAGGGTGGGTGCTTTGGGATATCTGTGAAAACATATCAGTATGTAGGTTGCAATAATAGAGGTGCTGTTAAGAATAAGAGAGTTGATATTCTCACTTATTTTACAATGATCGTGAACATACCTGCAGTTTTGGACAACACATTTTAGGGAGAGCAGAGGCAAACTAGGGAGTGTCCAAAGGAGAGCAACCTACATGGTGAGCAAATAAGCACAGTTGAAGGACCCTGGAGAGTTTATGCTCATAAACTTTTCAAGAAATGAATTTGTGCTCATTCCATATAAAAACCAGTTGAAGGAACTAGAAAAGTTTAATTTGGAGTAAAGAATCATTGGTAGTTCATGATAACTGTATGCAAGTATTTGAGGGTTATGGATTTCAGGAAGAAGTAAAGTTTTTCAGCTTTGCTGTAGGGGGAAGAACTATGAATAAGGGTAGATGTTGTAAAGAGGCCAATCTTCTCTTAATAGAAGGAAGACATTTCCTAACAACTATACAGAGACAAAAATATAATGGGTAACTTAAGTAATAGTTTCTCCAACACTGGAGAGGTCTTCAATGGGAGGGAGAAAGGGGAATAAATGACTACATATCAAATAACATTGTAGAATGTTCTGGTACAGATTGCATTATAGAACTCATCTCTTCTAATTCTGTGATCTTCATATTTTTTGTCACATATTCTCCAGAGATTCTACTGCCAAGAACCCATCTCTTTCCACTAAGGTCAGGCTCTTAAAGCTATTCTGATGAAGTCTGGATCATGTTAGGGAAGAGAAAAAATGATTGTAACTCAAAGGAAAAAAATTATGACCATCCCAAATGGAACCAAGGAAATGTGGGGCCCTACTGCTAAGAGCTTAGCAACAACACTGTTCCAGAAAGAACTGATATTGACCAATGCCATGGCTAATTTTATAAAGATGAAAGCGTACTTGATGTGAATTTGGGAAAGGAATATTTTTTTTACTCTTAAATATCTTCCCCAGTTACATTAGAAATTATACCAATAACAATACATTATTTGCAGTTCCCTTTCCTTGGCTTCTCATTTAAAATGCAAAATATTTCTCAGATAGGTGATAAATGAAATGCCTATGACTTAAGTATGAATGAACTGAGCATCTTTCTCTTGATATTTATTAGAGAAACTAATCTAGTGTAATAGCTGTTTCTGAACTGAAGGGAGCAGGTTCTAGGTTAACTTCCTATACTTAATAATTGTGTTAAGAATCTCTTTCTGGTAGGGAACTGACAGCCTACACCTCTACTGGCAGTGTAGGCTCTCTGCCATATAGATTTGTCTCCATTAGTAGGCTAAAAAAACCTAAAGAATTTTCATGGTTCAACTAAGTCGATGGCTCTTTCAGATAGTGGAAAAATAAGACAAATAATTAAGCCAATGAGTTCATCAAAAGACTTTGTATAGTCATCTTTATTAAATACAGCAATACATATCTACATTTTAGACATTTTTAAAATAAGAACTATCATTTTATTTGTATAGATAAAGCCTGTACAACCTCTTGCTTAAAGCAAGCCACCAAAGGATTTCACACAGTCTGTGAAAAATTTAGGGTTGCCCTCCACATTCTCTCCTATTTGTCACATGTGACCCTAAGAAGTTTAGCCTATTTTAATTTCAGCCCCTACCTACTTCCAAGTTGCTCAGGTCTGCTATAGGTGAAGGAATGCCTACAATATGGGTCATTTCCTGTTCTGCAACTTTATAGGCTTAGAGAGTGGCCAAAAAATGCCCAAACTATAAGTAAGCTCAGAGTCACACAGTCACTATATGACAGAGGTAGGGACTGAACCCAAGTATTCCTGATTCTGAGACTACCTCTCCAGCCATAATGCCACACAGTACGTTACATGCTCAATTATATCTATATGTCAATTTATATATACACTTTTTGTATACACACTCATATGTGTATGTTATATATACATAGATGCATGTTTGTGTGTATATATACACACATATACATATATGTAGTCCCCTGAATTCACACTTCTACATAAACCTTAAACCACATACACACATACAAATAAAGGCATGTACAATAAAAAGAAATAGCAAGAAAAAAAGGGAGAAAAGGGGAACACAGGGGAAGTGACAAAAAAAGCAAAAAAAAGGAAATGCAGGACAAGCTGAAATAAAAAGGAGGACAGGCCATATGAAAAGGAGGACAGTTAAAAAATAGTAGGGAAAGAAAAGGGTGAATGAAGAATAAAGTGGGTGAGTAGGGAAAAATAAGGACACGTGGAGGAGTGTGGGTAAAAATGTGGAGGCTCCGGATGGGACTGATTAGTAGAAAGATGGTTGTAAGCAAGTAGGTCCTGGAGGTGTGAAAGAAGAATAGAGGGAAAATAGATGATTCACACAAAAAAGAGGTCATAAAAGAAGAGGGAAAGAACAATAGAAGGAGTAGAGGGAGTTTGTAAAATGTAGAAATTGGTGGGACCTTCGATGTCAGGTAGTCCAATTCCATGTTCTATAGATGGTAAAACTAAAATTCAGAGTGAGGCAGTGACTTATCCATGGTCAAGTTTGGCAGTTTGGATTAGAACTCATTTACCATGATTCCTAACTCTGACATTTTCCATGACTCCATATTGAGGAGTTTTTTTTTTTTTTAATGAGAAAAAGGGGTGAAAAATACAAAGATGGGAATGATAAAAAAGGGTGAAGAAAAGATCTAAGAGATAACAACAAAAAAACTAATAGTAAAGATATGTATGGCTCCAAATCCCTTTAACTTTTGGAAAACATGGTAATAAAGTGTTGCTTATTATTTCTGTATGACTACTCTGTTGTCTCTTGTGGGGAGTGGTATTTTGGAGCATTATCAGTATCCTTTCACACATGATATGTGGTTTGACTGATCATGTGTATTATATGATTCTATTGTTTATCACGTTCTACTTCTCAATAAGTATTTCAGTAGATCTGTGTCTCATTACTGTGTGTAGGTATACTCCCTTTAGTAACTCAGGTTGAAACTCATTCATGTCCCCCCATTCTGTGATTTTTACTCCTTTCCAGAAATCCTCCATCTTTCTTCTTTTGCAGGCAAAATGGAATCTTTTGTTAACCAGCAATAAGTTAATTATGCCCCTACCATACACCTCAGTGATACAAAGGCATAGAAAACATAACTTTTACTTTTTAAGGAGTTATATCCTGATTGTAGTCAAATTTTCAGAGCTGGAAGCAACTAACAGACATCATTTAGTTCAATTATCTTTATTTTGCATATGATGAACTAGAGGTAGAGAGATTAAAGGACTTGCCCAAAGTCACAGGATAAATTAAGGATCTGTCTTCAAGTTGTCTTTTTCTCAGTCAAGATTTTTCATATCTTACCATGCCTAGTTTTCACTATTGTAGCATCCTGTAATTCTATATTAATTAATTAGTATTGATATACTATAACATAATTTATGCTATTTCCTAATAGGGGAAGAATGATACCAGTCTTTCCTTCATATCTGGACTTTTCCTAACTGAAAGGAGAAAGAGGGGAGGGAGGGAAAGAGAGAGAGGGAGAGAGAGAGAGGGAGAGAGAGAGAGAGAGAGAGAGAGAGAGAGAGAGAGAGAGAGAGAGAGAGAGAGAGAGAGAAGATGCTATAAAGTATTGTATTTTTCAACTCTATTGAGGACTGGGAAAAACTTTTTTTCAATGACATTTATTGTACAAGGAATTTTTGCCTATGGTAGAGATCTGGACAAATTTGACATGAACATTCCTCCTTCCAAATCTTTGGTCTCCTCTCACCAGTATTGCCCTTTTTTTTTGTACCTCTGTCAATACTAATCATATTCATTCTTCAAGGTCCACTTAATTTTACTCTTTTGGGAAACTAACCTATACCTCATCCCTTTTCCCTCTTGTCCTGATTTTAATTCTTATTTGGAAGGTTGTTACACAAAACTTACATGGTATAAAGATAACAAGACCGATAAGACCACAGTGTGCTGATATTTCTGAACACTCAACTAATACAGAGGGAGTAATAAATCTTCATTTGTGGGAAATGTTCCAAGTAAAACATAGTTCTCCATGAATAGAGACTAATTGTTCTCTGAATAAAGAAATCTTTTTTTTAACAGTGGTGGCAGAAGGAACTCTTCCCACCCTCCATAACTACAGGTGAAGTTGCCTGTCTTTCACTGGCTGCTATGAATGCAGTCTTAATCACTCTTTCTCACTTTATCTCTTTCTGCCTTTCTATCTTTCTCTTTCTCCTCTCCTCTCCTCTCCCCTCCTCTCCCCTCCTCTCCTCTTCCCTCCTCTCCCCTCCTCTCCTTTCCCCTTCCCTCCCCTCCCCTCCCCTCCTCTCCTCTCCTCTCCTCTTCTTTTTCTTTTCTTTCTTCTCTCTTTTCTTCTCTTCTTTCTTCTCTTCTTTTTCTTTTCTTTTCTCTCTTCTTTTTTCTTTCTTTCTTCTTCCTCTCCCCTCCCCTCCTTTCCTCTCCTCTCCCCTCCCCTCCTTTCCCCTCCCCTCCTCTCCTCTCCTCCCCTGAGGGTCTCCTACCCCCAGTTTGATTTTGTTTTTATTGAAGGGGACATCCCTTGGCTCACTTTTTCAACAGCCCTAATCACTGAATGGGAGCTGGCTCAGGCAAGGTAAGAACTTGGATAGACCTTAGCTTAAAAAGGTCAAGGTCTCTCCCTGCATCTTAGGCTACCTCCAGTTGTCCTGATCTACATCTGGCCACTGAACTCAGATGGCTCTGGAGGAGAAAGTGAGACTGGTGACCTTGTAAAGCCCTCCCTTACTTAAATACAATTCACTTGTGAATCATGGCATCATCTTCCTGATTTCATGATCCTCTTTGGGAATGAAAGGCAAAACAAAATCTCTGTCTTTCTAGCTTTCTATCTCAATCTCTATCTTTCTGTCTCTCTGTTTCTCTCTGTCCCTATCTTTATTGTCTCTTTCTCCCTTCTCGTCCCTTCTTTCCTTGATTCCTCCCTCCCTTCATCCCTCTGTCCATCTATCCCTCCGCACCCTCTCTGTCTTTCTCTTAAACAAACACACACACGCACACAGACTCACGCACACACACTCACACACAGAAATGAGATTCAATGCTTAAAATGGTTTTGTGACACATACCTCTATAATTGTTGTGAATTCATCTTTTTACATGATGTTCCTTTTAAAAAATCACCACATCAGCAACTTTTATGACGCACAATTTAAATCTTGAGACCTTTTCCTGATTATGCTTCTTTACTCATTAATTAATGCATATAAAATTACCTCATTTCAAAATTATTGCTAGGAAATAGACAATTTAACATAGATTTAATTTTAGTGCAATGAGTAGTTTTCTTAGTCCCAGTGTATTTTGAAATACTCACTTTCATTCATTCCAAGATACATTTAAATCATAAACTTTCTTCATAGGTTCCTCTTATATTACTCATTGTTATCTGTACACAGTTTAGGCCATAGGGTTTTTACTTGTCTATTAAATGAAAAAAGAAACCTTGCACAGTGTCTTCTTTTCTTAGCTGCCTACTATTAGCTATTAAGGGTAATTTTACTTCATATCCATTAAAGGGATATGTAGGAAGTATAAGGATATTTTATGAAAGCCATATACTGTGCAATTGTGCAATCTGCTTCTCTTCAGGTCAGATTTGGGAAAGCAGATCAGGTGTAAAATAATTCACTTAGACCTCTGTAGTCAGTGGGAGCTTTATTACATGAAAGCTACATGAGTCTCCTTCTCAAGAAAGCTAATTGAGACCCTGATATTTGGGGGGGGAGTTATGTTTATATAGAGGTTTTGGAATAATGATGTAGTTGTAGAGATTTTTATGGGGATTAAAGATGAAAGGCAGGACAAGAAAGGATTTTATGACATAGAATGAGGGAGACAGATGGAATTGTTTACTGTTTAAAGATTTAAGGGTTGATGAGTCTGGCGCTTCGGACTGCGAAATGGGCAAGTTCATGAAACCCGGGAAGGTGGTGCTGGTCCTGGCCGGGCGGTATTCCGGGCGCAAAGCCATCATCGTCAAGAACATTGACGATAGGACCTCCGACAGGCCCTACAGCTATGCCTTGGTGGCAGGTATCGACCGCTACCCTTGAAAAGTTACTGCAGCAATGGGCAAAAAGAAGATTGCCAAGCCATCGAAAATCAAGTCCTTCGTGAAAGTTTATAACTACAACCACCTCATGCCCACCAGATACTCTGTGGATATCCCATTGGACAAAACAGTTGTCAACAAGGATGTGTTCCGTGACCCTGCACTAAAATGTAAGGCAAGGAGGGAGGCCAACGTCAAGTTTGAGAAAAGGTATAAGACAGGCAAAAACAAGTGGTTCTTCCAGAAGCTACAGTTTTAGAATCACTATGTTGGTCAGTAAATAAAATGTGTACTAAAAATGAAAAAAAAAAAGATTTAAGGACAGGGCAGGGGGTCACAGGTTAAAGATTAAAGGACAGGCGGAACATGGGATAAGGGAGACAAAAACAATTCCTTTGGTACAGGTTAAGGAGAAGTTTTATGGTATTTCAAGATAACAGGGAAAGGACTTAGGATGCCCTCAAATTACACAATCCTCAAGACAGTCTTCACAAAGTACCAGGAAAGCAAAGTCTTAATGCACCATTTGTATCCACATCACTTCTACATTTCTAATTAATACTGCTCATGTCTATGTCAGTTAAAATTGCCAATTGAAGTACTAGTCAACTCACATATCTGAGAATGTCTGTAGTTTGACCATTGGCATTCTGTAACAAAGAAGAGAATGGTTTATCAGAACCTGGAATTTTGGCTATGACTCTGTATAAGCCTAAAAAGGAGCTAAGAATGCTTAATTTTTTTTTCTTTTGGGAGGGCAGTTGGGGTTAAGTAATTTGCCCAAGGTCACACAGCTAGGTTTTTTTTTTTTGTTTCTTTGTGTGTGTGTTAAGTGTCTAAGGTCGGATCCGAACTCAGGTCCTTCTGACTCCAGGGCCTACCCTCTACTCACTGCACCACCTAGCCGCCCCAAGAATGCTTAAATTAAAAAAAAAAATTTAAACCTGTACACACACATGAAGGACCATTATAATTATTACTAGTGCTATTTAAGGGTAGAGGCAGATGTCAAATTGTAACACAGCTTGATTTTCAGTCAGGTATGCTATGCATTATAATGCAGTACCTAGTCTTCCTTTTTGTGCTGCTTTATACTTGTCTTTTATATATGGTAGTAAGAAATTGCTAGATATGTTGAGGAGTATCATAATTTTTTTTGAAATTTTACTTTCAAAGGAATAAAAATAGACTACACATTGAAATAAAAAAGAAAAAAACCCTAATGTTTGTAACCTCTAATCCAAGAACAATTGACTCAAAGTTTCCCAAAAAGTTGCACATATTTATATGATGTCTCTGCATATTTGGTTGAACATGTTGATTTGAATATTGGATGAAAAATGTGTAAATTGGTTTATAAACCAAAAAAAGCTTTAGCACTATGTTTGAAGAAGGAAATGTACATAGTTGATTCCAACCAGTGTACATGAAATATTTAGCTCTTATGATATGTGACCTAGATATACTAATTTCATATAGTAGTGTGTGAATTATTAGTGTGTAAGACTAATGACTTGCACATTTAAGCTGTGCCTCTTTCAGAATCTTGGGGCAAAGAGGACTTATTAATACAATCTATCTAAATCCATCACACAGAAATGGCAGAACTGAAACATTTAAGATTGTAGGTTACTGCTATACTTCCAAGTAAAGGTTTTGTTCAATTTTTTAAATTAATCATGCAAATATGAGAAAATTATTTTGGAAAAATTTTAATTACAAATAATTCTAAGCTAATATATAAGACATGGATAAGTCTTCAAACATGGTAGATGCCTTATTTTTTCTAAAGTGGTTTTTTTTTGTCTTGTTTCTTTACCATTTCATGTGATCAAATCTGAGAGGACTGCATTTTTCACATATACTTGTAAAGAAATACATCATATATTCCTTGAAAATCATGAATACAATAACCAGGGATGTATCATTTTCTGTCCAACTCTGGCATGATTCTGATCTTACTTTTTTTGGGAAATATAGAACTGTCTTTTATGATATATTTTAAAGGAAAAAGTAAAATATTTGAGCTATTTCGTGGAAAATAATCTTAGTAGATGTACAATTCTATGATTAAAATAATTATTACTTGGGATAATTAGTTCAGAAATCAATATTGACCTACCTCCTTGTCCACTGTGCCCCAACATCATCAAAATTCTTTTTATCTTTCTATATAGACTTAAAAATTTATTAAGTCCTCTGGGGCATGTAAACTTGTTCTCTGGAGCAGCAATGTTAAGCTCTGTGAATAGATAGATCTTGAGAAAAAAATGGCAAAATTTCCTATAAGAAAAACACCTGTTCTGAAATGTGCCAAAACATCTTTTTGAAATTTAAAATCATAAGAAGGACATGACAGAAATTTTCATTTAAACAAAGGAATTTGCCAGTTCTTTAGCTAGTCTTTTCCCCTCTTAGCACTCACCTTTAAAATGCTAATGGAGGAAAGTAAGGCAAATAAAAAGAAATTATCACATAAAACCAATCAAGAGGAAAGGAACTTAAATAAGACTTTTCATATATCCCTAGCCTAGGATGGTGTAGATTTGTTGGCAACCAATTAACTCTTCATCTGGATTGGCTGCCCTAGGACTCTCTCTAGGAGCAGAAAGGAAGAGCACAGAGTTACTTGCAGCCCACACAAGCTGGCTTTGAGCCAGGCATCATCATTCCAGGCTGTTAACCTGCATTCTATCCCAGAAAGAAAATCAGGTTGAATCTCAGGTCTGTGGGGGAGTTATTGATGTGTATCAGTACCATAAGATATTTGGCTGAGAGGGTAATAGCAAAATGAAATTTCTTTATTGATGTTTTATACTCATAGAGAACCTATGCATACTATTTTAAACTGTCAGCTCCTTTCCTTTTTTTTCCTCTTAAATGTGTTCTAAGCCATCATTATCTAACTTAGAAATAAAATTTGTATAATATTTTAAGGGAAAAACAAAAATAATAGACTGTTATTAATTTTTTTTTGTTATATTCACAACTAGTCCATTTTAAAGCAATGTAAATTGAAATATATAGGAAAATTCACCATGGAATATTTAGACATTTAGAAAATGCCCAATGGTTCCTAATTCAACATTGACTCACGTAAAGCAGCCTCTGCTGATGTAGGTGGTCATGGTCTTGGAAACATAAACAAAAATGAGGAAATTAATGAGAACTAGGAAAGAAATTACTTCAAAAGGGCCAGGTTCCTAAAGAATACAAATGAAATGAATATATGGAACTCAAAATTGGAATTCAAAATGTAGTTTACATGACAGCATAAGGAAATGTATAGAAAATGGTCATATTTATGAAATAAAATAAGTGTAGTTGAATAAATAAGGGTGGGTAAAATTGTGCTATACAACATTAACTACTAAGAAAATAAAATATTTCTATTAGAATAGAAATGGTGAGTTGGTGGAAATCTTGACACTAAAGATGTTTCCCAGGAATAAAAAACCATCACTAATGGGAGAATAGAGTAGAAAGTATTTAATCCAAGCAGAGAGGTAAATTTGGTTTGCCTGTTTGCATGGTTCAAATGGCATACATATCACCCTTGTGAATTTCAGTTAGACTGTCAATGGGCAAATAGAGGAGAGAATAACAATATGGAAGAAACGGGTGGAGAGAACTTAGTAGTATTCTTTACAGAGCTGACTGAAAAAAGCCAATATTTGTTTAGGTTGTAGCATATTAAACATTCTTAGAAAGTGGCAATTAATAGGTTAAAAAGAGCAGCTTGAAAATACAGTTTAAATTTCTTCCTCTCTTTCCTTCCCAACATTATGACAAAAGCAAAGCAAGAATGAACTGTAGATTTCCAAAATAACATTACTATAATATATTATTATAAAAGAATTATAAAAGTAATATCACATTATTGTAATATATTATTACAAAAGTCTCTCTCTCTCTCTCTCTCTCTCTCTCTCTCTCTCTCTCTCTCTCTCTCTCTTTCTCTCTCTCTTCCTCCCTCCCTCCCTCCCTCCTTCCTCTCTCTCTCCTAGAAACAAAAAAAAATCATATGAAAAACTTTTCCTATTTAATTTCTTGAGGTGTCTTAAATTTTAAGAAACATCAGTCTGCTTTCTCTAAGTAGGTTGTGTTTAAATATTTCATCTTGTTTTATGTATTACCAAAGAGAAAACTCTTTCTCTTTGTGTCTCTGTTTCTATCTGTGTCTGCCTGTCTGTTTGTATCTATCTATCTATCTATCTATCTATCTATATCTGTATTAATAAATTTTTATTTTATCACCACAGTAGAAAGGAGAAAGACCAAACATATACAATAGTAAGCCTGATGCAAAGTTGAAAATTATAGCAGTTCCTTTAAGGAACTTTTAAAAAGAGCACTTTTGAAAAAGGAAACAGTGAAAAAAAATCAAATACTGCTCCATTATTCTCCTAATGGATATTTGATTCAGATGGCATCAGTAACCCAGCATGTCTTCTGTTATTCAGGTAATATAAACTTTTTTGCAACTGTTGATTCAGTGTAACCACACTATAGTAGTAGCAAGGGGGAAAAGGAATTCGGGAAGCGGAGTAAAGTGGTTTTCCAGGTGCATCGAATAGAAATGGATACAGATCACTGTTGATTTCACTCTGAAAAAAACAGGATTCTGTAGCAGGGTTTTAAAGAGCTTCCCTGTCCTGTGCAAAGTCTAATGGAAGAATTGGCTGACTATTTAGTTATCAAGATGACTCAGAGGAGAAAAAGAAACTTCCTCATCATTGACTTTTAGTGAGGTGCTTTGAACTTTGTTTTGCTTGGGGAAGGTGATGGAACAGAAAAGGTACCTTTTCCCATTCACTCAAATCCTTAACTCTTTCTCCTCTTAGGCGTCAGCATTGCTCCCTATAAAGGGGTGGTGGTGGTGATGGTGGTGGTGGTGCAATCCCGGGGATCTAGGACCCTGCTGCCTAGCCCTTCTTTCAATACTTCAACTCCTAACATCCACCCACATAACCCTTCTAGAAGCCATGTGGCCCCCTTGAAGCTACAGCTGCTGCAACAAGCACAGAGGAGCAGAACTAGGAGTACTGGCTTCTTTTTCTTTCCTTCCCAATAAGGTAACAGGAGGGAGCTGTCCAGCGCACTCATTGAGCGCACTAGATTACAAAGCCTACAGTCACCCAGCAGGCGGTGGTCCAGAGTAGGGGTTCTATCTCTGCTAGTGTCACAAGGTGGGGGCGGGGAGAGGACGTTTTTCGGGTGTAGCTAATTAGCCCTCCGCCCTGAGCTCTAGCTCCTCCTCCCACTCCCCCCAGAGCCTGGGCTCGTGCCCGCCGCTGCTAGTGCGCACGGCGCCTTCCCCCTCCTCCGCCTGCTATCTCCTCCTCCTCCTCCTTCTCCTTCTCCACCTCCTCCTCCTTCTACCACCGCCACAACTACCACCACCACTGCCACCTCCTGCTGCTGCTGCTGCTGCCGCCGTCGCCGCCTCTGCTGCTGCCACTGTGGCTGCTTCTGCTCTCTTCTCCTTCTTCTACCAACCCACTCTGAATCAGCTCCCTTTCCACGACTGCTATTGCTGCAGTCTCCGTCTTTCTCTCTTTCTCTCTCTCCTTAGCGCTCCAAGTTTCCCATCTCCAGCCTCCTTCTTTCAGGATCAGGGCAAAGGGAGGAAACATCAGGTCCTGTTTGCTGCTTCAGGTAGGGTCACAAGCGTTAGTTCCACCAGAGACCATTTCCCTTCGCCTCCTGTGCATGTTTGATCTTGTTCCACCTCACCCCAACCCCACCCTACCTTTCTCTTCTCTATGGGAAAAGAGGGGCTCTAGCTTCATTTCCTTTTCGAATAGCCATCCTAATAATTATAAGAAAACAACAATAAAATTCACAACGACCACTACCCAGCAAGACATTAATCAGGCTCCTTTATATTCTTGAACTTTGCACACAGTGATTGCTGCTGCCTCTTTAGTATTTGA
Source organism: Gymnobelideus leadbeateri (assembly GCA_011680675.1). Lineage (NCBI taxonomy): Eukaryota > Metazoa > Chordata > Mammalia > Diprotodontia > Petauridae > Gymnobelideus > Gymnobelideus leadbeateri. Next base: position 944,318 of record WOXC01008358.1, read on the forward strand.
GCTGATATCCTTTCTCATATTGTAATCATCAGTAACTGAACAGCTGTCAAACACGTTCGTCGTTTCGCAGCAGTCCAGCCGGCTGCTTTCTGAGACCTAGTCTCAAAACACCGTGAATGGTTTATTTAGTTGGGGATGGTGGGGGCTTGTTACAATTGCAGTGCGCTCTAATGAAACCAGGAATGATGGAACCAAGCTTTTGGTGGGCTTGTGCCCCCTTGCTTCCTTGCTATCATTGCGGTGATTGTCTAGCTTGTGGGTGTTGTTGCACGAAACACACAGTCTCTCCTCCTTTTCCTTCCCCCTTCCCCTTTCCTTCTGCAGCTCACATGTCACTTTGGGTTCCCTGGAATTACATGTTTGCACAAAACAAGGTGTTCGCAAAAGATCAGAATAGCATAAGTTCCTAGTGGAGTAAAGTCAGATTACTTGTTAATGGTGTTGAAAAATGCACCACCTCCACATCACTCCCTACCCTCTCTTCATTAATTTTGTCACAGTCCTCCTTAAACTCAGTCTTCCACCGAAATGAATCTTTTAGATTAAAAGGTTGGTGGAAAGTGAATGTAGTTCTGAGTGGGTTTTGTTTGTTTTCTTTTTTCATGTCTTTGCAAAGAACAGTTATGAAGAAAAAACTATCAGACTTCACCATGCAAATGGTCCTTCTTGTTTTCTTGGTGTGGACACCAGCAAGGTGAGATTTTTTTTTCATCTAATTTAGCTATTTGAATTAAGAGGAAAGCCTGTCTTGAATATCAATAATTTAGGGAAAAAAAAACTATTGAGGAATTGGGTTATAGAAATATAGTTTGAAATATTCTTATCTAATGGAAAAAGAGCTATCCTTGTAATAAACCAGGGAGTTATCCTGTAAGTGTATCACGTAGCTGGTGTCATTTAAAGTTGCTAGGTATTTATCTTTTACAATAAGATACAATGGAGAGAATAAGTAGACTTAAAAGGGGGGAAATACACTGAAAGAAAAATTGCCTGGGAAGTGTTTTCTCCTCATAATTAGCTTAAAAGGTACTGGAGTACATCTTCCACAATTCTGAAATTATCATTGAAGACAAATAGAAAGCGTACTTTAAAATAAAATTTTAATGGACTTGTACCTTTTGGTCAATATACAAATAAAATGATATTTGATCTTAAACCTCTAGGTGGAGATAGCAGACAACTTCACATTCTTAAACAATAAAACAATAGCTTGATTTACTAATCAACTTTTTCATCTTGTAAATTTAGAAACAATTTTCAAAATTACAACTTAATAGAAAACACTTATTTTAAAAATGTTTTTAATTTCCCACTGCCTGTATTTCCCCAAAATATAATTATTTGTGACTGCAATCTGTAACTTCATTTTATATATTATTTAAATAATTTTATATAAATATCAGAATGGTATATTGAGTTAAATGTGTTTAGAATATTGTTTTCAAAATAATAGAAACTGTGATTCCAGTTTGATAAAAACAATATGCTGTATCACTTGGAATGTAAACATTATATTTGTTAATTAAAAACAACCTCGATGTCCATTTTATATTTACAAATATTTCTGATACTTTTAAGTACACAGCTTTATTAAAATTTAGGGAAAGTTTGAGACAAAGAAGACATTTCCAACTAAAAGTATTTCACTTTTAAAATGTTTTGAAAAGAAAGTGATCTTTGTATTGCAAAATATCCATTACATTCTAATGTTAAATATTGGCTCTAAAGGAAAAATTTTGTTTGAATTTTAAAATGTATGATTTTGCTGTGAAGAGATTTCTGTGAAATGAATTATATCTTAGTTATTGGTTTTTAAATAAGTTAATTAGCTAATGTAGAAACTTTCTAGGCTGCCAGGACCTGAAATAATTTACACACATAGTTTTCTGAATGTTTCTGAAGTATGCACAGTTAAATGTTTTCTTTGTTCCTGTAACAATGTGAGTGTGTGTGTGTGTGTGTGTGTGTGTTAGCTTTCAATTTTGTGGGTGTGTTTTGGTCTATATTGTAATTTTGGATGCTGGTGTGTGTGTGTGTGTGTGTGTGTGTATAATGTTCATGCAATTTATATATGGATATTGTCCTTTATTTGTAGTTTTTCACATATAATTTGTCTTTCTTATTATTATTAAAGTAATATTTTCCTTTGAAAATAATGAACAGATTGTAATTGTGATGAAAATTTTGCTATTTAATCAAATATTTACTTCTTAATTTTATATTTTCACAATGATGATCAAAACTAGATTTTACTACATTAAATGAAACAATATTCTATAATTCTTTGAGTAGTATATAAATCACAAAATCATGCTCAGGAAAAAAAATTGCTTGTGAAGCAGATGTTCTTTATTCACATCTGTCTAAGATTCTCATTAAAAAAGCTAAGCTTTATAATCATGTACCTTTAGATCTGAGAATACTTTTGACAGAAATGGTGGTAAAAATCAAAATCTCTACCACTTTCTGAAGATAATGTGAACCTATTTCATTTTTTATATTACATATTCAGGAAATCACTGGATAATTTAATGCCTGAAAAGGAAATTATTATTGTTGTGGTAGAGTGATTTAAAGCTATTGCACCTTTAAGACTGTCTGCAGCTCTTTGGAAATGTGTTCACTGCTAATCTGTTGTAGAGCCCACCCCCACAGTACTGACATCAGAGGACTCCCTGAGCATGATCAGTGGAGTTTCCCTCATATCTATATTGTATTTTATGTGGCCATTGGGTGGAGGCATATATAAAGGTTGTGATATATGTAGTTTTGGGGATGAAAAAAATGTCAAGGGAAAAGGAAATATACCAAACAGTGGGATATGGAATTCTTACACTTTTGTAGAGTTAATTCTGTTTCCCAATTCAAGATTCAAATCATGGAGTGATTATATATGACACATATATGTTTGTTATCATTTTCTATCAGTGTGGCTAAATTTTACTATTTAGTTAAATTATTATTACCATATTGTCATATTTGAAAATATATTCGGAAATATATCAAATATGAAAATATTACACTTTGGAAAGTGGGAAGTTTGTAAAATATTAAGCAGTAGAAATGTGAGAACTATTTTGATTTTAAGCTTTTGAAAAATCCACTGCATCATATCTCTTTTCAACAACACTGTATGCCTCTTCTCCACACTGTTTGTAAATACGTTTGTATTTATAGTAGTGATAACAAAAAAGGTGGCACTAGTTGATTAGGTGGTAGAACTTGGTAAAACATAAAAATACAAACGGAAGGAGAATAGAGTGTTCATATTATATAAAAACAGGTATCTATCAGGTTGTAAATTGTCTTTTTAGGTTGGTGCTGGCTGACCCTCAAGAAGATGAAGCTAAGAATAACATTACCATCTTTACAAGAATTCTAGACAGACTCCTTGATGGTTATGATAATCGCCTTAGACCAGGATTAGGAGGTAAAATAGTTTTATATTCTCTGAATTATATTTAGTGCCCATAGAAGTTAAATGATAGTGTTAATCAATTATTTAATAAGTTCTTATTTATGGATAATTTTGTGCCTATTTAAGCATTGTAGGTGAGATTTAAAAAAAAAAACCCTCAAGGTGCAGATCATAAATCAAGGTGATTTTCTGTATGCTCACATGAATAGGTGAATTAGCAAGCATTTATTAAGTGTCTTTTACATGCCAGGCACCATCAATAAAAATACTATAAATAAAAAAAAAACATACTGAAGGGTAGCTTGCATTTGAAATATATGTTTCAGATAGATAGATAGATAGATAGATAGATAGATAGATAGATAGATAGATATACACATTTAAAATGAAAGGCAGCATAAAACTTCTTCTGTTTTATTTTGTCGAAATAAACTGATATTTTAGGTCTGACAGAAATTAGTTTTTAAAGAATATATTGAAATCTATTGTGAATTAAGCCAATATCCATATTTATGTGCACAGTTTTATTATTTTTATTTTACAGCTTTTTCAACAGATCTTTTCCTTTGATGAAGTCCTAGAAAGTGGAATAAAAATATAATAGAAATATAATAAAATATTTTTAGTATCTTGTGATGATATTGCTTTAAAATATGATTTTGTTTTGTAATAAATGTCAACATGCATTTCTGTTCTTTCTAATTTTAATGCCATTTAGAAACATTGAAAAATTTCAATTTGGCAGACAGTGTGTGCTTTCAAATAAAGAAACTAATTTTAAACAAAGAAAATTAATTAACTTTAGTCATAAATTTAAAGGAAATCAGTCATAGTTAATGTGTTTACTTTAATCTTCCCTTTAAAAAGAACTAGATAATAGTGAGCAGTATGAGTAAAAATGTGAGGTGGTGCAAATTTTTAGAGGTTTGGGTCAAGAAATTATGGACTTCCATTGCATCCTCTGTTACCTTCTTAGGCATGAAAATGCTTATACCATTCCAAATCACTTACATATACACAGGCACAGACACACAGACATTGAGAAATTTTTTTGATAGTTCAAATTGAGGGGAAAAAGTAGGTGACATATTGATTCCCATAAAATTAATTATTTATCTTTTTCTAAGAGCAGTAATATAAAAACTTAGTTATTTAATAATTAAAAAGTCTATCCGTACTACTTGCCAAGTTGTTTACAGAATCATTTGCAATAAAAATTTGTAATGCTTCAATAAAAACTAGTAAGAGTTCCTTTTTTACATAAGAATTTGACCCTTAATTAGCAAATTAACTATCCTTTAAAAAGGTAGATTTGGTTTGAAGAACTGGAAGTGAACATTTCTTTTTAGAAAGTTGGCATGTATAGCAAATAATGCTACAAGAAAGACAATATTCTTTTATTTTCTCAGTTATAACTGAATCCCTGGAAGTCATATTTATTTTAAATATTTTTCACGTAGTTAATATGTCTTTAGTACTAATGAAAATAAGAACATAACTTTTGTGTTAGGATATTGACAATCAACCACTGACAAGCATTTGTGAAATGAAACTGTGACAGGAATAAAAAAAAAAAAACATTTGAGATTAATAATATATTTTTGAAGGCAGTGTGTTTTCAAGAATATTTTTCCTGATGTTACAGTGTCATATCTATTTATAAAATGGGTTATCCCTTTATGCTTTTAATAGTAGCATATATAGATTCAATATAAAGGTACATAAAGTGTGGTCTACTGAAAAGATCATGGGCTCTAAGGACTGATTCGCTTACATTAAAAATGGATTTTACTGTAAGCCTGTCAATTCAAATACAAATATCTCTTGTGTCTTTTCTCATTGCTGCCATTTTAATTCAAGCATTTAACAGCTTTTGTTTGGAAGACCTTCCAGGATTCTTTCTTCCTTTTTCAACATATCCTCATATGCAATAAGCAAATTTTTTTTTCTTAATATCACTTGAACTATTTCACTTCTTTGCTCCAAAAATAAGTGGCTTCTAAATTTATTCAAAATAAACTCTCAAGGTGTTCAAGGTTATTTTTGTTGTTCAGAGCCTTCCAGAGTCTATCTACAATCTTTCTTCATATTGCTCCTCTCAGCCAAATTTCTCATTCTTCCCTAGACATACTATGGATATTTCTGCTTCTGAATTTTTTTCACCTGAAATTCAGGTTTTATTGCTTCTTCTTTGCTTAGCACAATTATACTTCCTTTTTTTAAGGAAATCAAGCTGTTTTCACCTCAATAGATTCAACTCAATAAGCATCTATTAATCCCCTAAGAATAATGATTAAGATTTATATAGCACTTTAAGGTTTGCAATGCACTTTACAGATGTTGTAAACGCATTTAATTTTTACAACAACTCTGGGAGGTTGGTGACATTATAACACCCATTTTACAGATGAGGAAACTGAAAAAAGACTTGTCCAGGGTCATTGACATAGTAAGTGTCTAAGGCAGAATTTAAACGTGGGTATCTCTGACTAAAGTCTAGTACTATATCCACCATGCCATGAAATTGTGCACCAAACACATTGCTAGGTTCTAAGTGTACACAGAGACAAGGAATGTTCCCTTATCTCAAGGAGTTTCTATTATTTTTGGTTGAGGACATGGAATAGGGATAGCATGTACAAAGATAAGTAAATGTAAACATATAAACAAAGCAAGTATAAAGTCATTTACATAAAAGGAAAAAAAACTAATAAGTGGGTTTTCATGCAGGAGATAGCTTTTGAGCTGAGCTCTGAAGGGAATTTGGCATTACAAGAACAAAAGGTGAGGAAGGAAAGCCTTCTCCAGTTGAGAGACAGCTTTCTAAAGGCTGAAGTGCTTTCTATTAGAAAAATATCCACAAAGAAAGCAATTTAGTTGAATCTTAGAGTTTATGAGGAAGGAATCAGTGAAACTTTCTATGAAATCTTCCTTAATTGCTTTTTCAAAATGCTCTTTCCTTCCTCAAAACTCTTAGGCATTTTTATTAATTGTATACACTTATTTATCAATGTCTCAATAATTATTCATTAATGCTTTATTGTGTGCTATTTTATATCACTAGATGATTTTATGAATAAATATATTTATGTATATATAACTTATCTCTTTATATGTATAATATTTTCTCAAAATGAAAATTCCTTATAGGGAAGGACTAATTTGTATATCCAGCTATTTGCATATTTTTCAACATCAAATATTTGTCTTATTTATCGAAGTTTCCTCATTTATAAAATGAAGATACCTTCTTTTTAGGGTTGTTATAATAATAACTAAAGAATAACATAGGTTACAATATTTAGAAATCAAAAGGAAAATAGATTTTCCCAAATACCAGATAATATAACTTAATCTTTAGGCTATAGGAGTTCATAGCCTAAAATTATTCAGATCAAGTCAGTTTGATATGGAGAAAATTGTTTATATGGATTTGGTTCCAGAAACAAATATTAAAGAAAATGTAAGGCTTTTGATATAATGATTAGGACAATTATGTTGATTCAATTATAGGATCATAGTAATTTAGATTGAGACAAGACCTAGAGAACATTTATCCCAAACTTTATATTTTATAAATGGGAAAACTGAGATGTGGAAATGTGAAATTTTCCTCAATCCATAGATTCCTAAATTCTACAATTTACTGAAGACATGTCTCCTGATACAGAAGCCTGGACTTTTGAAGACTAGTAAACACAACCATATAGAACTACAAAGTTGATATTATTTCCCCTCTTGTCTACTTGTGTGGACTATTGTGCCTCCTTCAAGATTCATTAACTTGTGTCTAGGTGCATATCTATGTATTTTCTGGGAGGTCATCTAGTTCTAATAGGAGATTTGTGCATCTGCACCAATCTGTACATAAACTGAACTGGACAGGAGACCATAATTGATCAGATTATAAAGGAAATCCATCGCTGGTAAAATATTTGCCCCAGGCTAAGCTAATATATTCTGAGATTAGAGGTGAATTCAAAGCAGACCCTATTTCAACTACACCATCAGTGCTATATCCCTCTATCCCCAAAGGAAGGAGTTTCTTTATAGAGATAGTCTCTTTGTTACCCAGGACCAGAACTATTTTTTTTTCTGATTCAGTGGCATGTTATCTCCATCACACTTTACTAAGTATTCCAGACAATTAAATTGTCATGAAGAAATCACAATTTATTATAGAATAATATCTAGCTACCCTAAAATAATAGTATGGAAATGTTGAATCCTGAAATGCCCTCTTTAATTTGAGGGTATGAAAAAAATTACTAAATAAGTCTCAGTATTTTAGTTATGAAAAGTCAAATATTAGTATAGCAGAAATAGCACTACTTTTTGGTATAATGGAAGGCAAAACAAATTAAGGATTGGTATGGCTAAGTAACCCAACTGGAAATGACAAACCATGTAGCTTAGGACAAAGTACTGTGACATAGTGTATAAAGGGAGGTCTTGCATTCAGAAAGACCTGGCTTCAAGTTCCACCTCTGACTCACCAGCTATGAACTCATTTAACTTTTCTGAGGCACTTTGTATGTTGGAAAATGCTATCTCTGTGTTAATTTATTTTTTTGTAAAATTTAGGAAAGTCATGCAGATATTCTGACAGTCAAATAAACAACAAAATGTGAAAACACTTTATTATGTCTGAAGTAATATGAAATTTTTAAATTATTAGCTGAGCAAATGGCTTAGGAAAACTCTGGGAAGTATGAGGTTGGTAACTGGAAGTTTCTTCGAAACTGCTGAGTCAGGAAATTATTCGTAGGCTTTTTGTGTTCAAATAGACTGCTTCATTGTGACCTTCTTGAAATCATAGCTAGGTTTGCCTTGGGTATCTTATCTACCAAGACCAGTAGGTTCAGATTAGCTAAAACTAAGAACCTCAGTTAATCCTCCTCTCCCCCGCTTGTCTTCATCTTGATATTTTTTAGCTAACATTTCACTGTTCTGCCCAGGGATTTTACATTATATGTGAGATTTTCCAATGATTGCATCCTATATTTTAACAAACTGAAAGAATTATATCCCTTTTTGACCATTTTTAGGGATAACTGGACATGAGTGGGATGATTCCAGGAGAATTAAAGTGTATTTTCATGAAGTTTATGTTTGATAGTCCAGTTGACTCATATTATTTGTCTTATTTTTCACTATGTAAATATTAAAATTTAGGGATTAGTTTTGGAAAATCTACTCCAAGCACTATGCTCACCTGTAAGTGTGGAAAACCCTAACATAGTAGGAAAGGTCTCATGTTGTTGCTCCTCCTCATCTTGCTGCCCATAGCTATTATTATTTTATCTAAATCCATAAAGAAATTACATTATGTTAACTGAGGAATCCAGTATCAAAGGACTGATGAGGAATAGCAAATGATAAAATCACTTCTGCAAGTCTTCTGATCAGAATGGGGTTTTTCACATTCCTATATTTGTTTGTTAATTTTTTTTCAAATTTGTACAGAGACTATTAGCAGAACCTTAACTGTAGTAGTTAAAATTTGATTTAACATACTTTTATCACAGTAGCATATTGAAGAAATGGGTAGAATTTGGGGGAAATCATCTTGTTCTCACCATAAAGGAAAGAAGTAAATCAATATTTATCTGATTTTATAATATTTTATTTGATTTTACATATGGTAACAACCATGAAAAGGTGATCATTCTGCACAAGTAGAAAGCTCTTTACTACATATTCCACAAACTTTTGCTACTGCCTAAGCATAAGTGTAGGCTCTAAATGATGAGACTCATTATAGGTAACTCATGAAAGCAACCTCATTGTTTTACTGTAGGATTATCTTGTATATCTAAAACATTCTCAATTTAAGTCAAATATAGTGACATTGAAGTTAATTTGAAATATTTGATAATATCCATAATCATGAGTGTCGGGCATTATAATAAATCATAAAAATTTTACATAAATGGTTTAATGTTCTTTTTATGGTATTAAACCAATTTTAGTAGTTTTTTGCTGATTTTGTTTTGTTAATTCTTGTTGTAGTTACGAACCATTGGGATCTGTGTGGACACTATTCCCTTATGTCTTTCTTTCTCTTGCTCTATAAAACTCAAATACTGATCACTGATAGAGGAGTTCTAGATTTGATGCCCCAATAGGAGTCGTGCAGATTGTTCTATATTTAGAATTAAAGAGCATGTGTTCAAATCTTGGCTTTCTAATGTACTTCTATGAGGCTGTTGACTAAAAATAGCATCTGTAGGCCTTCATTTCCTAATCTTTAAAATGAGGGTGGCAGACTAGATAATCTTGTAAGGTTTATTCCATCTTCTATTCTATGATTCAATTAGCCTTTGACACAGTAATCTGTTCTTTAGGTACAGAGCTAAATTCATTGCTTATTCAATGCAATCCTTTTCCATCAATCCTTTTCACTACTCAACCTGGAAGATTTTCTTAATTGTTTGTTAGAATCATGGAGCCCTTTAGTGATAAAAGTGAAGTCTCTGAGTCCTTTCCAATAATAATAATAATAATAATAATAATAATAATAATAATAATAATATAAATTCACAAAATACAATTCATAGGATTACAAAAGAAACAAAAGATGTATTTGTTCCCATCCAAGTTTATGAACCTCATGGAATATAACCAAGGTGCATGATACTCCTGAACAAACTTCTGCCTGACAGTTACCTCTTTGCTTCATGTCCTAATTGCTATAGGTTCCTGAGGCTATAAAACTATGCAATGATTTCCTGGAATAGGGGATGATAGTAATATAGCATAAGTATCATGAACGTGGATTGTGGAATAAGAGAGAACCAAATGAAAGGGCAGTGTCATAAGTTAAGTAAAAAGGCACCTAGGAGCCCTAATGGGGGTAATAATAAAGTCTGAATGACAAGATCATACAAAGAGAGATGGAAGGACGTTAGAGACCATATAATCCAATTGATTTATTTTAATAAAGAGGAAACAAACCCAGTGAATTTAAATAACTTGCTAATATCACACTGATAGTATGCATATAATTCAGGACTTGAACCAAGTTTCTCTGGCTTCAGAGAAAGCACTTTTATGTTGTAGCATGATGCCTTACTTCCTCTTTTGGGAATCTTGGAATAGAAGAATAAAAGCAGAGGGAAAATGTTTAGGAAGATGGGAGGAGAAAGAGTTCCGAGTCAGGTATACCTGTGATCAGGAAAGGTAGTTCTAGGCCTTGAGGCTGTAGCTACATGAAACCATGGATAGCCCAACATGTTCCTCTATACTCAGGAACTACCAAGATAAAATGATCCTGAATCTAGAGGTTTTTATTTTCTCTCCAGGAAAATAGAGTTGGACATGCAGAAATAGAAAGACTGTCTAATGTCCATTTTCATCCAATGAGCATGTCTTTCTGTGTTGGAAGCAGACAATATGCTTCACCAAAGAAAAGATATAACTAAGTTCATCTATTGGTATAGGTGAAACATGGTAATATAGCAAAGTCAAAATTAAGACTCTACACCCAAACCCCCAAAGAGAACATTCTCCTACATGCTTGCTTGTGCCAGAAATCCCTTTAACAAAGGACTTTAACAGACTTTAACAGAGACTGTCCAATCACAAAAATAAAAGGCTTAAGATGCAAATAGGACCTAGAGAATTAACATATTAGTGTAATTGAGTTGTACTCAAAGAATAAATGATATCAGTTGTGTTTTGAGTGGAGGAGGTTAGAAGAAGACACTCAAAACTAAGGGAAGAAAGGTATATCAATAAAGAGTAGAAGATCAAGAAAAATGACTCTTTTTGGTTTGAATATGCCTTATTATCTTACAAATTACTATTTAACATTTTACAATCACATATAAAAACAATTTTTTTTTAATATTTTTTTTTTTTAAAGCAATTGGGGTTAAGTAACTTGCTCAAGGTTACACGGCTAGTCATTTGATTTATGCGTGGGTGCTCATTTTCTGAGGCCGGATCTGATCTCGGTCATCCAAACTCCGAGGCCGGCGCTCTTACTCACTGCGCCACCTAGCCGCCCCTTTAGGGCAATTGGGGTTAAGTAACTTGCCCAAGGTTACACGGCTAGGTTTTTTGTTTGTGCGGATTAAGTGTCGGAGGCCGGCTCCGAACTCAGGTCCTTCTGATTCCAGGGCCGGCGCTCTATTCACTGCGCCACCTAGCCGCCCCATATAAAAACAATTTTAACATTTAAAAATGAATACCATATTCTCTTCTTCCCTCTACTATTCCCCTCATCAATAAGGCAAACAATTTAACGCATATTCTACATGTTCAGACATGGAAAATATAATTGCATATTAATCATGTAGTGAAAGGAAACACAGATCACAAAATATAAAAAAAGAAACATAAAACAAGTTTAAAAAGTATGCTTTAATCTTCATTCAGATTCCATCAGTTCTTTTCCTGGGGATGGATTGCATTTTTCATCATAAGTTCTTCAGAATTGTCATGGATTATTGTATTGCTGAGAATAGCTAAATCATTCACAGTTGATGATCTTACAATATTGCTGTTACTGTGTACAATGTTCTCCTGGTTATACTAATTTTACTTTGCATCAATTCATATATTTTTGAGAACATCCTGCCTGTCATTTCTTATACAACAGTAGGGTTCTATCACAATAATTTATCACAACTTGTTCAGCCATCCCCCATTTGATAGGAATCCCTTCAATTTCCAATTCTTTGCCAATCAGAAAAGAACTGCTATAAATATTTCCATACATATAGGTCATTTTTCTTTTTTATCTTTTTGGGCTATAATCCTAGTAGTGGTATCACTGAGTCAAAGCGTATACACAATTTTATAGCCCTTTGGGCATAGTTCCATATTGCTCTCCAGAATGGGTGGATTACTTCACAATTCTACCAACAGTGTATCTGTGTTCCAATTTTCCCACATCCCCTCCAACATTTATAGTTTTCCTCTTCTATCATATTTACTAATCTGATGGGTAGGAAGTAGTACCTTGGGATTTTTTTTTTTAATTTGCCATTCTCTGGGGCAGCTAGGTGGTGCAGTGAATAGAGCACTAGTCCTAAAGTCAGGAGAACTTGTTTCCAATCTGGCCTCAGACACTTAACACACACACACACACACACACACACACACACACACACACACACAAAACCTAGCCGTGTGACCTTGGGCAAGTCACTTGACCCCAATTGCCCTCTGAAAAGCAAAAAACAAAACAAAACAAAAAAAACCCGCCAAAATACAAAAAAAAATAATTTGTGATTCTCTAATCAATAGCAATTTAGAACATTTTTTTGAAATAGCTATAAATAGCCTTGCTTACTTCATCTGAAAGCTGTCTCTTCATGTCCTTAGAGCATTTATCAGTTGGATGATGACCCTCATTTTTAGAATTTTAACTCAGTTATATATATATATATATATATATATGTATGATAAATAAGGCCTTTATCAGAGACACTTGCTACAAAATGTTTTTTTGCAGGTATGACTGATTTTTTTCTATTTTCTATTTATTTTCTATTTCTATTTTATTTTATTTTATATTCTATCATATATATATATATATTATATTTATTCTACTTTTTCTTTTTACCCTGTCCATCCTTAAAAGTATTTTGCTTTTGACTACAGCTTCCCCTAGTCTGCCCTTTCTTCTATCACCCCCACTTTCTTTTATCCTTTTCCCCTCCCATTTTCCTGTGTGGTAAGATGATTTCTATACACATCTAATGTGTATATCATTCCTGGTTTGAGCCAATTTCTATAAGAGTTATGTTCGAGCTTTCGCCCCTGAGGAAAAGAGACTCTTGAGACATGAAAAATAGAATTCTTCTGATTCAGTTTTTTTTTTTAGCCCATCAATTTTCCTGTTGGGTATGGGATTTGAAGTGTAAATACTAGCTTTATCACTTAATATTTATGTAACTTTAAATGAATTATTTACAGGCCTAGGGCCCCAAGTTTTTCACCTATAAAATGAGGTGGTTGGAAGAGATGATCTGTAAGGGACCTTCTAAGTCTTACCTTATTATTCCACTAACAATCACCTGAATCTATACAGTACTTTTAAGGTTTGCCAAGTGCTTTGATTTTTCCATCAGCTTCCTTCCTCAATTGATCAGCAAAGAAGAGAAGATATTGCAATTGGGAAACAATATGTATTTCAAATTATGAATATAAACTATTGAAATTTGAAATATATGTTAGTATATATTTCAAAGTATTTTCTTCATGGAAGAAAAAGCATTTTCAGGATAGATTAATCCTTTTGACCAATTAGTTCAATGAATCACATTATAATAAGATGACCAGACAAATAATTTCACTAATCAAAAGTGCATCCAATGATATCTTGATAACCAATGCTGACTTGATAGTGTGTCTCCTGCAAAAACCTGTTTTTGTTTGATAATTTATTAATAGTTTTCCACTGAGGTAGATGATTGAGAAAAATAAAATGAATGGTTAATTCTTTAAAGTTTTCCTATAGTGGCTACAAATTTTCAGGATGGCATATAGGGAGAACTTAAGAACTCCTTAAACTCTATAATTTACTTTGGTTCAATGTAAAAAAAAAAGTCATTTATTAAGTGCCTACTATATACAAGGCACTGAAAAGCCATGGGGTAAACATGAAAGATTACTTAATCTGCCTCATCTATAGTTGCAAGGGTTTTTTTGTTTGTTTGTTTGTTTGTAAGCAGTCATTTCTAAGTGATGACCACATCTCTTCCACTATTATTTACTTTATTCTTCCTCTCCCTTTCAATTTATAATACTGATTTTAAAAAACAAAATAGAAATCTATTTCTACTTTGAAAAATAAGCATTTTGGGTTTTTTTTTAAACATTATGGTTCAAGTATTAGGAATACAGCTAAGGAAAATGGGATAAAATATCGTTTTTTCCCCTTCTTTTCTTCATTGTATACCATACTTTCTCTTTACTAATTTCCATTACAATACTGAAGCTTGTTTTATATACACCTTAAGAATGAGAGGAAGGCTGGCATAGTAGATAGAGGCTAACCTTCAGAGTCAGAACTGGGTCTAAGTCCTGCCTCTGAAATATATTGCCCTTGTGCCCCTGGATAAATCTATTACATTCTCACTGCCTTAGGTAAATTTGAAAACTATAATTTATAGACCAGTCATTGATCTGTTTTAGTGGAGGGGTTTTACTCATGGGGAATTCCTTATATCAATTAAGTTGAAAGACTTGCTCAAAAAAAGAAGAAAACATATAATAGCCAATCAGTCAGTGTGTGCCAGACTGTGCTAAGCTCTGGGGATACAAAGAAAGGCAAAGGACAATCTCTATTCTCAAGGAGCTCCCAGTTTACCTGGGCAGACAGTATACAAATAGCTATATACAAACAAGCAATATTAAGGATAAATTGATGCTAATCAACAGAGGGAAGGCACCATCATTAGAGAGGACTGGGAAAAGCTTTATAGAGGAAGGGAAGTTTTATTTGGGAATTGAAAGAAGTTAAAGGAAGACATGAGGTAAAGGTAAAGAAGGAGATGAATCTAGTCCTGGGGGAGAGTAAATTGCAAATGCTTGAAGTTAGAAGATAGAATGTCTTTTTGGAGGAATAGCAATAAAGCCAGTGTCACCTGATTGAAGAATACATAGTGGGGTGTACATTTTAAGAAGTTTTAAAAAATTTGTGTGGGAGGATCAGGTTACAAAGAGCTTTGGGTGACAGAGGATTTTATATTTGATGTGATCAGAGTTTATTGAAATGAGGGGTATGAAATCATCAGACCTGCATTTTAGGAAGATCACTTTGGCAGCTGAGTGGCAGCTGAGTTGGAAGAGCATGAATTTTTGATAGGGAGACCAACTAACATGCTACATTGTTAATACAGATGTGAAATGATGACCAGGGTGGTTAAGTGTGTCATAGGAGAGAAAGGATAAATACAAGAGATGTTACAAAAGTAAAGTCATCAGGCTTTGGCTATTCCCAACTATTGTTTGTAAATGGGCAGTGACAGAAAATGGAGTCTAGGATGACACCCAGGTAGGGAAACCGAGTTCATAGTGGCACCATCAACAGTAATACAGATGTTAGGGAGATGAGAGAGATGCTTTTTTCCACTTGTGGCAGGGGTGGGGAGATAATGAATTCAGCTTTGAATATGTTGAGTTCAAGATATATACATTCAATTCAGTTCAAGATGTCCAATGGATTATTGGAAGTTGGCCTGGAGAGACTGGAGGTCAGCAGAGAGGGTAGGGAAAGCTAATTAGATTTGAGAATCATTAGCATAGAGACAATAATTGAAGGCATGTGAACTGATGAGATCACCAACAGAAATACCATGAAGGAAGAAACAAAGAGGACCCATTATCAAGCCCTGTGGCACACTCATAGATAGGGAGCGTAATCTAAAACAATGTTTGGCAAAGGAAAGTGAGAAGCAGCAGTCAGATAGGTAGGAAGAAAACCAGGAGAGACTGGTGTCACAAAAATCTAGAGAAGAATATATCAAGAAGAGAATGATAGTGTCAAAGGCTACAGAGATGTCAAGAATGAGGATGGAGAAAAGGCCATTATATTGGGCAATTAACACATACTTAATATAGGAATGAGAAGTTTCAGTTGAATTATGATGTGGGAAGCTAGACTGTAGAGTTAAGAAGATAGCTGAGAGGAAGGAAGTGAGAGTGCCTATTGTAGATGACTTTCTCAATGAGTTTAGGCACAAAAATGAAGAGAGATATGGGGCAATAGCTAGGAGGGATAGATAGATCAAGTGAGAAAATTTTGCAGATGGGGAAGTTATAAGCCTGTTTTTAGGAAGAAGTAGCCAGTAGAAAAGGAAAGATTGAAAATAAGTGAAAGCCTGGGGATGAGAGAGGGGGTAGTATGCTGTGGGAGGCAGGATGAAATGGTATTTTTTCACACAGAGGAGTTAACTATATCAAGGAAAGGAATACCACATTATGTGTGACAGGGGTAGTCCTTACTGGATATGTAAGTTGAAGAGGAGAGAAAAAGACAACTCTCATTGAATGGCACCACTTTTTTAGTGAAATATAACACAAAGTTTCCAGTGGAAATGTTGCAGGAAGGGAGAGTTATGAAAGGTTTGATATATGATAGAATGGTTGGTAAAAATGCTGTAGTGATTCAATTATGAAGTTATAAGATTTGCCTTACTGTAGTGATATCCCAGTGGAAATTTGATAACACAAATTTATAGTAGATTTGGTCAGAAGAGTTTTGTGATATTTTTCTAGTTTTCTATGATCAGATAAGGGTATTTCAAAGTTCATATAAATAACAATGTAACATTTGTAGATGTGACAAGATGAAGAGTAAAGTTTCTGTGTGTAGTTGTCATGAGGTAGAGTACTGGGTCATAGGAAATAAGCAAATTGAGGAGTTGGGAGATAAGGATATTTTAAGGAGTATCTATCTATCTATTTATCTATCTATATCTATCTATATCTATATCTATCTATCTATCTATCTATCTATCTATCTATCTATATCTATTTATATCTATCTATCTATATCTATATCTATATCTATATCTCTATCTCTATCTCTATCTATATCTATATATCTATATCTATATCTATATATATATATATATATTTAAGACCCCAAGTATAACGGTAAAAGTTGGACAGGGGAAAAAGACAATGAGTTAATCACCAAACTCACTGAGGAAAGAAGGGGAATGTTCTGAAGGTTAGTAGATAAGAGTTATGAGAATTTTGTTTGTTTGTGCTTTTTGGAGGGCAATTTGGGTTAAGTGACTTGCCCAAGATCACAGGGCTAGGTTTTGTTTTTTGTTGTTTTGTTTCTGTTTGTTTGTTTGGTTTTTGGTGTGTGTGTGTGTGTGTGTGTGTGTGTGTGTGTGTGTGTGTGTGTGTGTTAAGTGAATGAGGCTGGATTTGAACTCAGGTCCTCCTTATTCCAGGGCTGGTGCTCTATTCACTGCACCACCTAGACATCCCCCAGAGTTATTAGAATTTTAATTGAATGTATATGTATTTAGTGAACTTTAAAGGAGAATAGATTTATAAAAAAGGTAGCGGGTAGCCCTGTAAGTGGCAAAGAGAGCAACATCCAACATCCTCAACTCAAACAAATCCCAAATAGGATACATATAGGAAATTACTATATCACAGGACGCTCTTTATAGTACCAGCATATTTGTTAGAGTTCGCTGGATTATTTTTTAAATGGAAATTAATTTAAAAAGTAACTCAGTATTTGTTTCGGAGCTTGAATGCTACATACTATCTTTTGTGTTTTCAACTTTTATTTAGAGGATGAACTGGACATGTTGCTCTCCCTACAGCATGAAGAAGTCTTATTACTCTTATATCAATGAGAAACATGGGGAAGATACTAATTTTTTATATTTTCTACCACATTTCATAAAGAAAAAAAGTCAGAAATAGTGTTATTACCAAGTAGAAGCAGAATAATTGGGTGGGGGTCACATAGTCAAATTAACCTTATCATTATTACATAAATATTGTGGAATGAATACTATGATTACATTTTTTTGAGAGCATTGCTAGCTTACGGGGTGAAAGTGAAGATAAAATAAAAGGTAAAATCTTTATATGCCTCCTAATGGCATTCTTAAGCCCATTAGTTAGGTTATCTTTTGTAGTGGAACCTAATGCATTTTAGTAGGGATTGGGGAGACATTTGATTTCTATTAGGGATGTAAAAGGGTCAGATGTTTGTAGAAAAGTATGTGTTAAAAGCTTTCCAAGAGAGACAAGAATCCCACACTAAAATTGGATGGCCATCTTAAAGTAGGAAGGCAATTGCCATGAGAGAGTTTTTTTGAAATGAGATGAGAGGCTTTCCTATATACTGTTACTGCATTCCTCTTGAGAAGATTTTAGATTTCAGAGATGTTTATTTGGTATTCACATGGTCAGGTCAGAGTGGGAAGAAAATCCTTAATTATATGATTTTAGAAAAATACTTTTTTTTTCAGCCTCTTCAATAGAATTAAATGTGCCATCCATTCTGTGTTGCAAGGATTGAGGGCAAATGGAAGATATTCAGGTTGGTTATGATGAGCATACAGGGCAAGGCTTCAATTACTCAGCAAAAGGAGAAGACTAAAATGCCAGCCAGGTTTTCAAGCAAGATTAAAAACTGGAGAACAGGAAAGAAGAAGTCTTAATTAAAAGAAGGTGGAATTGCAAGACTGGTGTTCAGGTCAGGTAGAGGAGACTATGGGAGGAGAGATTTAATTAGTTATCTAGGGCATGTAAGAGGGTAATCATTGAAGTGAAACAATCAGTGACTGATCATGGTTCTAGGAAGGATAACAGTAGATTCTTTTAAAAATATATTAAAGAATTTCACAATCATAAAAAATCAAATGGATTATGGGTGATGGGTTATGGATGGTTAAAGAAGTGAGTTAATATAGAACAGCATTGTAGGAAATTTTAATGTGGATGAACCTAACTGAATACCCATGTCTTTAGTAGAATGGAAAACAATGTGCATAGAAAGTAATATTTCTAAAATATTTGTCATTTTCCTTTTAAAAATGAAAAGTTTTTTATCTAAAAAGCTTATAGATTTGATTCATAAATTATGATTATGCAATTGCTGAGTAGAAGGCACCGAACCTGCAAATGACAGCATTACTGCTTTACTGCTATATTATCATCTGATAATGGAGTCATTACCCAAATTGGGATGCTAAAATATCTAAGTCACAATCAGAGTACTTCCAGAACTTGAATTCTAAAATAAGAAAGAAATATATATGGGCACAATGCTGTCATACAAGAATTATTTTGCACTTTGGTTCCATATGATATTCCAAATGCTACCAAGAGCTCTAGGAGCAATTTTTGCTTTGGCCTGGGGGAAAGGAGGGGAAGAGAGAAAGAGAGAGAAAGAAAAGATAGCTGGTCAGTACTGTGCCTTCCACATCTTGGACAACATAGTGTGACATGGAGACTGAATTATTGATGTAAGGCACCAGTATTCGAGTGGATAAGGCACCACCTTAGCACTCCTATTCCCTATGACTGTTCCAACCAATAGTCACCATATAAGACTAAAAAATGATCTGACCTTGATGGAATCTTTCTCATTTCTCAAATACCATCTTGATGGAATATTTCTGCACCCACAAAATTAGATGGACAGTAACCATCCTTGTAAGCAACACTTTCCGTTTTTGCTACTTCTATCTCAGTCGCCAACTGAAGGCCTGGAGTACAAGAAATTAACAGATTCTTTTTTTAGGAACAGAACAAGTTTGATCTGAGTATGAGTATAATCTAAAACTGAGTAGTACAGATGGTAAACAAAAGGTACAATGAGCTATATTAGTCCTTCAATTTCCATTCACACCTTTACCCCATGGCCTTCTTGGTACATTTTCCAGTTTGCCGTAAGGAAATAGCTTAATGCTTCAAAGATTTCACTGTTGTGATATATGAACAAGATATCAATCATCATTAAGTGACTTTAAAAAATATAATTTGTTATCTTTGTAAACAAATGAATTTTTCTCCAAATATTTTGGTAAAATTTTCAAATGCAGGTGCTAGAAAGATAGCTTTGTTTTATAATCCCCTGGAAAGCTGAATGCTGCCAACTCAAGATAAGAAACAAAAGATTCTGAAGAATCTCTGCATCTCATACTTGGAAGAATCCATTTCAACTCAATAAACATTCTAAGTTTCTCTTGCATTGCTAATTCTTCCTCCTGGGTCCTAGCTAAACTGTTTTCCAGATGACATTCTTTCAAATACATGAAGAGAGACATAGCACTGCCCCCTTCTCTTTTTCAAAGTAAATGAATCTTGTATCTAACATCAAAATCCAATTGTCTATTTTGATATATTTTCCAAAATGTGACCATAAACCACGGATTGTTTATTTTCTTATCTGAGTGATATAGGTTGTAGTAAATCAGCAAAAATAGAGGTAAGTTGATAGGGCTATAGGGTGGTTCCAGGGAAGCTAACCCTGCTTGAAGACTGACTTGGATAGGGGATATTCATTTCTTCATACAAAAACATTTATTAAATATCCATTGTGTTCTGATCATAACATTAGGTCATAAATATCAATAATAGGCAGCAAAAGTAAGTAGATGATAATCATATGTATATTGGATATATGTTTTCGTACGATTTTTTTTTTGAAAAAGACTAGTCATATAGAAAAACCAAATTCAGTAAATAACTGTTGTCCAGATTGTAATGTGCATTTTTGTTAAGTAGCTTATTGAATTAGTCTATAAATATTTATATCTCTGTCAGGCATTAGAGATGAACAATGAGCTATACCCAGAGCTGAGGAAAAAATGGGTCTAGATTATATTTGGAATATAGTTCAATGCCTTCCCTGACCCCATTCTGTTTGTCACTATGAAAACCCAAAGGATGCTATATGGCTGAGGGGAAAGTAACACTGTGATATGTTAAAGGATAGAAGTGAAAAAGGAAACCATATAGTGTGTGAAATTCAGTTTATATTACATGTTACTGGATACCACATGCATGTGATAAAGGTTGTAAATCATTATCAATAACACAGATTTCTTAAGAAGGGAGAATTGATTATAAAATGAGAATGATGCAACAGAAGTAAATACAAACCATACACTAGTTTCCACAAGATACTAGAAAATCAAAGTAAATCCTCCAGGATATTTGGTAATTTCTCTGAACAGAACTTGTACAAACAAATAGGCATGAAAAGACATGAAGGGTCTACAATGTACATCAGTAGTAGTAACCATGGAAATTAAATCATAAATCTATCAAATGTCCAAAATTCATGCCAAATTCATGTTAGATTTGGTGACCAAATTCATGTTAGATTTTGAAATGCATATTGATTGGGCTGGCAGTTTTCTTATTATCATTTCCTAAATTCCCTTCCCAATAGTCATATTGAATTATCATTTTTTCCTTCAAGAGAGCTTTTTGAGCTTTCAATTGTAGTTTGGGATTTAGACAGAGGGTGTTTAAGTGAATAAGAGAAGTCCTGATAGAGAAGCCATCTGGGGCAACTTAACTGGTGCTTTCAGAATTTTCTGGATAGCAAGAGTTTTTCTGACCATATGTTCAATTATAGCTTTATGAGAAGGAACTGAGAATACTGTGTGTCCTAGAAAGATGATTCCAGCATGAAATACAGTAAATCCTATAAATATTGTTGACTGACTAACCAAAATGTATGATTTTTCTCATCCAGAAAAGGAGGAGACCGAATGAGATTATCACTAAGGTCACTCCTGGTTCTGGTATTCTGAGTTCCTGTGATTTTTTTTTTTTACTTCTATAAGTCATTTTTAAGGAATAATGTGTGCAGGAAAAGAAGATGCTTGAGAAAGGGAATGAGATAAAGGAATTATGAAATTCAATAGGATTTTTTTCATCTGAGACTGGTTAGAAGTTAGTAGGCATTTCTGGTAAGGTTAGTTCATCCTTTTTGGCTCATCTGGGACTTACAGAAATCCAGCTGATGTGAGAAGAAGAGGAATGTCACACTGTATAGTGTCAGTGCCAGCCTAAGAGAGGGATAAGGTGGGCATTATTCAAACCAAATGGACGGAATAAGGATTACTTTGTACTGATGTTAGCAATTGATTTTTTTTATTACCTTTATCCATTGACCCCCAGAGCTCCCTATTTCTATTTTTTCCCTTGTGTGATTCTCTTTCCATGAATCCTTGTTGGTAGAGTTTTGATTGTTCAGAAACTGTGAACTAGAAATCATTCCTGTTGATTCTTTGTGGATGAGCAAAAAAAAAAAAAAAGCTAATTCGAGGAAGTAATTGTGTGAGAGTGAGAAAGCAGAGAGAAACAGGTGAATAAATTATTTCCAAGTATATAATAGAGGGAAAATAAGTGATGGGCTAGATTTCTTTTGGTTTTCTGTCATTTTAAATTTCATTTTAAAAAATTCTTTTAGTCTGTCAATTTACAAAATCATTTTTGGGGTTAAGGAATATATAGAAGGTGTGGGATGATATTTTCCTACCAAGGTAAACAAGACAGAACTGTTCAAGTGTTCAATTGCTCTGTTTTCTCTGCCAATATCAAGGACTTTTTGGATTGGAATATTCAGACAAAATGGCTAATAGGGAGTTCATTTATTGTTGTTCTTCAGTTGATTCAATTGTTTATGACTCTCTGTGACCCCATTTGGGGTTTTCTTGGCAAAGTAGCTTGCTATTTCCTTCTCCAGCTCATTTCCAGAAGAGGAACTGAGGCAAATAGAGTTAAGTGACTTGCCCAGGGTCACCCAGCTGGTAAGTGTCTGAGACTGGATTCCAAGTCAGGTTCTCATGACTGCAGGGGGATTCTAACTATTTTCAAGTATTTGAAGACTTATTGGGTGGCAGTAGAGTCAGAAGACAAAATTGAACAAAAGAGGTGGAAATTTTCAAAGGGCAATATTTACATTGGATTTTGGGAGGGAATGGAGAGGAACTCTGACAATTTGAGGTATCTTGAAGCTTAACGCTGCCTTGAGGGAAACTCTTCAGTAGAGGTTTTTAAGCAAAGACTAGATTACCACTCATTAGGTGTAGAGCAGAAGAGATTGCTTCCCAAATAAGTTTTGAAAAAGAGAGTCTCTGAGCCTCTGATGTTACCTTCCAACTCTAAAGTTTTATACAACCTAATCTGGGAGTGAGCTTTTAATGGAGGAAAGGGAATGCACTTGATAGCAATGCTTTCAAAATTGATGGCTAATTTTCTCTTATCCAATTCATACATAAATGATACACTCTATTCTAAATAATTTCTGATAATACACAATGGAACTTCATGTAACCTGACTCATTTTTACCTTGATTTGAAATATATTAAGGTCATCTTATATTATTCCCATCCTTAATACCTTCATATAGGAAAACTGAAATATAATTAGCCTATTAAGTGGGGGTTAGTCTTTCCTATGACAAAGAAGGATTTCATTGTAATAAAGATTTACTGGATGAGTAAATCTTCCACATTATGGTATGGAAAGAAATTTTTATCTCTCTATTCTTTTATATGAAAAGTTTGATATCTCTGGCAAATTCCCTTTGTCAAATTAGTTTATAGTCACTATTAATATGGATAAAGAGCCATATTAAGGGGGAAATTGTCTCTTTAAAATATTCTATTATAACTTCATTTATAGAACTTCATTTTACTTCACTTCCATGCTTATTGTGGGACAAAGCTAAAATTACGTTCAAGGTGTTAAACTTCTCCTACTTCTTATGGTAATCTCAAATTACTCCAAATAGTTAATATGTAAAACCTCTAACAAAAAAGATTCAAGAAAGGAAAGTTTGTGAATCCAAAATAATTCTTTGAATTACTGTCAATTTATTACATGTTCAAAAGCAATGGTAGGAAAGTGCATTAATTCACAAAGTCTTCCTTAACTTCTATAGCACTATGACATTACGATTCCACTTTTGTTCATTATTGTTCAATCACTTCAACCATGTCCTACAATTCATGACCCCATTTGGGGTTTTATTGGAAATGATATTAGAGGGTTTTGTACTGGAGTGGTTTGCCATTTCCTTCTCCAGTTCATTTTTCAAATGAGGAAGTTGAGGCAAACAGGGTTAAGAGATTTACCCAGTATCATATAGTTTGTAAGTTTCTGAGGCATGAACTCAGGTATTTCTGAATCCAGACATGGTACTTTGTTTACTGTACCATCTTGTTGCTCCCAATTTCACTTCTAACTCTCTGTTTTCCCCTGTTTCTTATACTGACTTCTCTCATATCTTTGGTCCTTTAAATGTAATAATTACTCAGGGTTTTGTCTTAGTTTTCTTTTCTCTTCATTTAAAATCTCTCAGAAAACTTACCATCTCTTATGAAACATACTTCTTTACATACTCCTGCATTGCTGCCTCTGGCTCCTCTCTTGAGTTCCTTTTCAACTACTTGCTGTGTAACTCAACTTAGATGTACCACTGGCATATCAAAATCAACATATATAAAACTTATCACCTTAGTCTAATCTTCATGAATCCTTAAATTCTGTTAATGGCACCACAATTCTGCTCAGATAAGCTTAAAACATTGGGATCAAATCTTGGCCTTGCTGTCCCTTGGCAATCAGTAGCCAACCCTATTGATTCTGCTTTCGATATACCTCAACTATCCATCCTTTCCTTAATTCCCCTCATCAAATCTTTTATTCAGTTTGCATTAATTCTTTCCTTGTCTATATTTATTGTATTGCCACTTCTTTTTTTTAAACAAATGCTTTATTAACTTCTGTTTTACATCATTCATTTCCTCCAGATTTTGAGTTACAATCATTTTCTCCCGGTTATTCCCCTACCCAACCTCCCAGAATAGCAGTCCCACAAGATATCGCTTCCTCCAATCTGCTCTCTCCCATACCTTCTCCCATACCCCCTTCGGCTTTTCCATTAGAGGAAGGTGAAACTTTGTGTCCCAATGCCTGCACATCTTATCTCCCAATTATAAGCAAAAGAGTATTAATAATCGTATTTATATATATTTGAAACATTTAATCTTAAGACCTCGAATTTCACATCCATTTCCTTCTTCCCTTGTCACCCATTCCCTCTGGGGAGATAAGTAATTCAGTATATGTTGTACATGTCTAGCTTTGCAAAACATTATCATAGTAGATATATTGTACAAGGCTGCTTATAATTCCCTCCCACTCATCCCACCCCACACCTGGTCCATTCCCTACATGATCCGGTCCCTCTTCTATACTGGGTACTTCCAACCTCCCCTCCCCCCAAGGATGCCCTCCCATCAATCATCCCTTCTCTCATCCCCCTTCCCCATATTCTGCTGCAGGTTGAGATATCCCATTTAGTATGTATGTCATTCTCTCCCTGAACCAAATTCAATGAGAATGTGGATTTGCCTTTTTTTTCCCTTCCTATTCTCCCCCTCCCTTGCAACCACTTCCCCTTGCTTCTTCTACATGACATAGTTTACCCTACCCTGTCTTTCCCCATCTCCTCTTGCCACTTTCCTCTCTCACCTCATAATTTCATCCCTTGAGTATTCTCCTTCCCAACAAATTCAACCTATGCCCTCTATCCATATATAACTGTATACACACACATTCACATATGTATTCATATGACCACACCCCCTTCTTCCATTATATTCATAGTGAGAAAGATATCATCAGTCACAGTTATTGCTTTTCCATATAGGAATGTAAATAGTTCAACTTTGATAAGTTCCTTTTGATTTCTTTTCCCTGATTGCCTTCTCAGGCATCTCTTGCTTCTTGCGTCTGGATGTCAAATTTTCTATTCAACTCTGGTTTTTTCCTCAAGAATGCTTGAAAGTCCTCTATTGCACTGAATGACCATATTTCCCCTGAAACAAGATACTCAGTTTTGCTGGGTAGGTGACCCTTGGCTTCAATCCCAGCTCTTTTGCCCTCTGGAATATCATATTCCATGCCCTTCGATCCCTCAGTGTAGAAGCTGCCAGGTCCTGGGCTATTCTGATTGTGTTTCCACAATATTGAAATTGTTTCTTCCTGGCTGCTTGTAGTATTTTCTCCTGATCTGGGGATTCTGGAACCTGGCTATAATATTCCTGGGAGTTTTCTTTTTGGGGTCTTTTTCAGGAGGTGATCGGTGGATTCTT
Organism: Gymnobelideus leadbeateri; assembly: GCA_011680675.1. Classification (NCBI taxonomy): domain Eukaryota; kingdom Metazoa; phylum Chordata; class Mammalia; order Diprotodontia; family Petauridae; genus Gymnobelideus; species Gymnobelideus leadbeateri. Next base: position 970,356 of record WOXC01008358.1, read on the forward strand.
TCAGCCTCTATTTTGCATTCTGGATCTAAAACATCAGGGCAATTTTCCTTGAGAATTTCTTGAAGGGTGATTTCTAGGTTCTTTCTTTGATCATGGCTTTCAGGTAGTCCAATAATTTTTAAATTGTCTCTCCTGGATCTATTTTCAGGTCAGTGTTTTTTCCCATGAGATATTTCACATTGCCTTCTAATCTTTCATTTGTTTGGATCTGCTTAACAGCATCTTGATTTCTCATAAAGTCATTAGCTTCCATTTGCTCCAGTCTAACTCTGAAGGAATGAATCTCCTCAGTGAACTTTTGAGATTCTTTTTCCATCTGGCAAATTTGGCTGTTGAAGGCATTCTTCTCCTCATTGCCCTTTTGGGCCTCCTTTGCCATTTGAGTTACTCTATTTTTTAAGGTGTTTTCCTCAGTCAGACTGTTGACCCTCATTTCATACTTTTCCTGCATCCTTCTCATTTCTCTTTCCAATTTTTCCTCCACTTCTCTTATTTGATATTTAAAGTCCTTCTTAATGTCCTCTATGGACTGCAACCCTCTCATGTTTTCCTCTGGGGCTTTTGGAGCAGGACTTCTGACCTCACAGTCCTTTTCCTGCTCTATGCCCCTAAAATAGGAGTCTAGGGTTGCATTTTTCTGTTTCCTTTGCCTTGGCATGTTGCCACTTGATTACCTGACTTTGGGGCTTGTTGCCACACTATGTCTTTAAGGCCAGATAGAGGAATTTTCGTCCTGAACGTGTGGGGGGCATCTTCCGTTTCTGGCAAGCTGTAAAACCATCCATGACTTCCACCCTAAATCACAATCCAGATCCAGGGAGGTTAAAGCAAGAGCGATTACCCCCCCAAGACTGATTGCTGGATCTCCCTACGATTTGCAGGCCAGGAGCTGGAGTTGCCTCTGAAAACTACAAAATGGCGTGTCTCCTCAGGGGCTTCTAGCCCCCAGGGGAAGGAGTTGACGCATTCCCCCAAATACAGGTCCCAAAGTCCATAGGACACTAACCTCTTACTTTGTCCTAGGCATGTCTATGTTGATAATTCTGGAGTCGCCACGGCTGCTGGTGTTCTGGGCTTCCTCCAGCCGGCTGCTGGCCCTGCTGCCCTGGGGCTAAAACCTCGGCTCACATGGACCTGGGCTCCGCTTGGCTCCGCTTCCTGTGCTCTGCATGTTGTGGGCTGCTGGCTCCCAGACAGCTGCCCTGGTCCTTCCTGCAGGGCTGCTGGGCTGTCCTCAGCGGGAGGTTAGCTTCTCTGTGTCGTTCTGTGGGTGCTGGGGCTCCAGAAGTTGTTCAGAGTCCCCTTTTACATAGTTTGGGGGGAATCTGGGGGCACAGTGGCTTGGATGAGCTGTTTCTACTCCGCCATCTTGGCTCCGCCCTGTATTGCCACTTCTAATCTCTCCCCTCACTAATTCTTTTTACATGTTACTAGCAGATTAATCTTCTCAAAACTGAACTCTGATTATGTCAATCCAATGTTAAAAAAAAAACATTTCAATAAGTAATATGAAAAGTGGCATGTGAATATAAGTTTTTAAATTATCGTTTTTTGAATAATAGGGTTAACTTCTTGCTATTTGAGACCCTCCACAATATGAGTACAATCTACCTTTTGATTTCAGTTTCACTCCAGTTTTACATTTTTTCATGCTAATTCCTCTCAATGCCCCTGGAGACCAGTCAAATGGCAATTTTGCTACTCCTCAAGGTATTTACAAAAAATGTAAACTCACAGAATAGAAAATAATGAAAAAAATAAGAGAACATGAAATCATTCCAGTTTATGGCTGATTCTATGAATAAAGATGTGTGGGTTTCAAAAGTTAAAATAATTTGTCCAATTCCATATACCTAGTGGTAGTCACAGAGATGAAATGAGAGTATAGGTTACTGGCTTCTGGTCCAGTGATCTTTTCAATACACAATGAAATATAGAGGACTTTTCTTAAAATAAAGAAAAACATGGTTCATTGAAGGGTTCTGTCTGATCTTATGCTCCAAATTAATTTCAAATAGGATTTGAGTGAAAAAATAGACGCAGTTCTTCCAGAACATATCTATTGTTTGAAAGATGCCATTGTCAACCAACCTAAAGACTTTAAAGAATTTAAGAACTGATAAAGAAGCAAATTGACAGAGAAGCTTTTCATCCTTGTGGTCCACCTTCTTTAAGGACAAACTACTGGTGTAAATGACCAAAACTGATGGTCTTGATATCATTTGTGGCAGGTAATACCAACAATTTTTAAGCATAGTTTTTTGGCGGTGTGTTAGAGGGAATTCCACTAGGTCATACATGATGAATGACTTATATTACTGCTCTTCAAGCTACTTAAAGCACACATCTTCAAGATATATCCATTATATATGAAACCTATTCTCTTTCCCTTATATTGGCATCATCAATGATTAATGGAATACAAATGTAGCAAGTTACATAAAATTGCAAATGAAAAAAAATAGTGGACAAATAACTAAAGAATTTAGTCATTCTTATGCCAATTGAATGAGAGTGTGGTTTCTACTGTTAGCTAAAGAAGCTGCATATTTCTTTCTTTTTTTTTTTTAAAGCAATTGGTGTTAAGTAACTTGCTCAAGGTTACACGGCTAGTCATTATTTATGTGTGGGTGCTCATTTTCTGAGGCCGGATTTGATCTCAGGTCATCCCAACTCCGAGGCCGGCGCTCTTACTCACTGCACCGCCTAGCTGCCCCTTTTAGGGTAATTGGGGCTAAGTAACTTGCCCAAGGTCACACAACTAGGTTTTTTTGTTTGTGTGGATTAAGTGTCTGAGGTCGGATCTGAACTCAGGTCCTTCTGACTCCAAGGCCGGCGCTCTACTCACTGCACCACCTAGCCGCCCCAAGAAGCTGCATATTTCAATAGTATATAGAAAGATGTTTCCACCAAATTCTAGGTAAGGAGTAATACTTGATGCTAAATCTGGATGTTGATGAAAATATAGGTTAGCCATTTAGCTAAAACAACTATATATATATATATATATATATTTTTTTTTTTTTCATGGAATCAATGGTAGTAGGCAACTAAAGCTGTTGAACAAAACTCTCTGGGAGAAACTTGCCTTTTGAGAGAATTCTTCTGTAACTATGCAGCCTGTAGTTAACTACTCATTCTATTCATGTGAAGAGTCTAGAAAGCAAAGATAACATAAACACAATGTAAATCAAGGATGTCCATTAGTCACAAATCAAAGTTGATTCTGTATTGTTATAATGCCAAAGAAATAAAACTACAGGCACCAGCAAATAATTTTGTTTCATGTAAGCAGCATATTAATTTTTAAAATGTTATTTAAGGAGCAGAGTGGATGACACAATTCCATTCTCTTTGCTAATGAAAGTAGCTATTGTCTGAACATATAAGGACACTGAAATAATGCTAATTACAATTTTTTGAAAATAGAAACATTGTGTTAAGTACTAGCTGAAAATGGAATTCATACTGCTGTCCAGAGAGAAGTTATAGTTCTCAATTAAGGGAAAATGACAGTTTTATGAAGAATTTCATCATTTTTGACCAAGTTAGGCACTATTTCCTTGATGCTCAGCATGGCTTCCTGCTCTGATACTGCTTTGTTTTACCATTTTCTCTTTTGGAAAACATACAGTTTACTCACTTAGGAAAAAAAATGAGATTGCTTTGTGAAGGAATCTTCTATTTTTCTTCTTATTTTAAATGCATATTCTAGTATATAGAAAAAATTAAGCGCCTTAAAACCACATTTTCTTTTCTGTACATACTCTGGTTCCAAGTTCACTGTTACACATCTTGCATTTGATAAGAATGCACATGTGCACACACACAAAGACACATGGTTAGGGAAGGAGAGAGAACTGGTTAAAAATATGTGATCAGGGGTGCATGTACTTTACCATCATCAACATGAAATGATGAGCAGATAAACATGAAAGCAATGCCCCACAAACTACATGCCCTGTTTCTAGTCCAGTCCATACAGCCATCAGTCCAGGAAGCAAACCCTATGGAGATGATATCTGGAGTTGTATCAGAAAGAGATGAAATTCCTGCCACTTCAGCCTAGGTTGCTTATCAAAGAGTTTGACTTTAGAAACACACAAAATGATGTGGGAAAGGATAGGAATGAAGAAAAATACCACTTTCTGTCTTTAAACTATATTATAAAGTAGCAATCATGAAAACCATTTGGCAGTAGTAAAGTAGATCTTGGAACAAACTATATAAAAAAGAATCACAAATAAAGGAACTCAATAACCCAATATCAGATAAATTTGAAAATGTAATTTACTTAGGACAGAACTTCCTATTTGACAAGAACTTTGGGGAAAACTGTGTAGTGGTCTGTTAGAATTTAGGTCTAGACCAAAAATTGATATGTTAACTGTATATAAAATATGATAATGTAAGAAAAAAGAGCATATACCTTTCACATCTATAATAAACTTTCAAATGCTATGTAAACCTAGCTATTATTATAAAAAAAGAAAGGAAAATGACAATAAAAATAAAAAGAACGTTGCAAAATTACAAAAACAAGCATGACCCATAAGAAGAGATATAAGAAAATAATCCTTTATCCCATTCCTTTGAAGAGGTAGGAGGTTCAAGGACATAACACTTCAGAAATTTTCAGAATTTTTTGATAACTTGATCTCTTTGGCTGATATTTTCTCATTTTTGTTTTAAAATTCTTTGTAAAATGGGATAGGTCTCAGGAAAAGGAAAGTGATGGACATGGGGGAAATGTAGGAAATATAAGCATATCTATATGTCAATAAAATTCATTTTAAAATTGAGATATTATGCATTAAATAAAATCTTGGTTAATTGAAAATATTCAAGAAGATACATTATCATCTGCTTTGCCACTATAGTGTAAGATACATGATTTTTTTCTTTTTTATTTGTAGCCAAACCTCCTATGTGTATTTTACCATCCATTTGAAAGTGAGCTCTTTGAGGGTACAGATTATTCCCATTTAAAAATATTTATTCCTAATATTCAGCACAGTGATTTTCACTTATTAAAATCCTCATTTATTTTCATTCAAGTTTATAATAAAATGTTATTGAAAGAATTCATCTATGCTCAGAAACCAAGGGGAATATTTAAATATAAAAAAGTCAACAGTTATGTAATGGAGGCATGAAGTCCGGGGGGCAGGGGGGAAATGATAAAAGTAAATTGCATTTGCAGGGGAGTGGGGCAATTTAGAAATGCCAATATTTTCACTCTGATATCATATGACTGTGTATCATGGAACACCCTTATGAGAAGAACAATATTTCAGGTGACTCAAATGACAATATAACAGCTATGATTAGAAGCAGATTGTTATTCTGTGAGAGTGAAAGAGAAAAGATAATGGTGTCTTAAATGAACGAAATGATGGCTGCTAGCTGAACATTAAGTAGAAACCTAAATGAAGTACTTTTAGAAAGTAAAAACAAAAATTACATAAGATAGTAAGGTGTGAATGGGTTGTGCAAAGAGGACCCATATAAAGCAGGTCATGGAATAAGTTAGGTAGTCAGATAACCTGAATTTCACATGGATTATTATTTTTTTTTTTACCATTATGTGAATCACGTTAGAAGTACCACAATGTCCTCCACAAATGATTGGGTAGTCATGTCTGTGTAGAAGTGTGTGTGTGTGTGTGTGTGTGTGTTTGTGAGTGGGTGGTCTCAATCATTACATTAGTACTTAATGTGCTAACAAAATAAATAAGGCCTGTGTTTCTACATTTCATTTATCAACCAGAAATTTTAAAATGCTGTTTCTTTGTATGCATATTAAATGGTACTGACATGAACCTTCTTGAAAATCCTTACTCATAAGAAATGGTTAAGATTTTGGGGAAATTGGGGGAAATATAATGAAATAACAAATGATTCCAAAAATTAAAAAAAAAATTCTATTGTACCAGGTGTTAATCTTCTTCTTAGCTAATTGTACCACAAGGATGTATGATTGATAAGGCGAGGAAGGCGAATAAGCAAACAAACAAACAAAACCAAGAATATAGAGGTGTTCCTTAATATAATTGAGATGTGTATTGACTCTCTACCTCTGCCAAGTGTCAGACATGAGGATCTATTGATTTTTTTTCTAGAACCAATGACTGGCAATAGATGCTGTACCCAAATTGCTGCCCAATTGAGTTTAAAGGGATTATAGAATTTTGTTTTTAAAAAATATTGTGCTAATTCTTTGATGCCATTTATTCTGAACACTTCCCACAAGCCCAGTCCCCAATAGTGCCAATAAAGAAACCTGTGAAGTTGTCAGAAGTATTTAAAAGTGTGCAATTCAAAGTTACAATTAGGTAAATACAGAAAATGATTCTAGCCTAATGGAAATAAAGCAGAAGATTCACAAATAATGGTCCACTTCACAGGATTTTTATTCACATAAAATGCAATATTGCTATAATTAATTGAATGTTTAAGATTTGCAAACAACTCATTTAGCTTTATGTAGTGCGTCATCAGGCTGCAACTTATGACCCCCATCTCCACTGGAATGTGAACTGAGGAGGAAATGAAAAAAATGAGAAAAATACCAGTATCTTTAAACATTTGGAGACTGACCTTGTGATGAGAACAAAATGGAAGGAACATGATTTGAAATTCAAAAGAGGAAAGGTTAATGAGAGATGAATGTAAAGGAACAGTTTAGAAACTGCAGTGAAAAGCAAGAAGAAGTTCCTCTCCCAACGCCACCCCCCCCAGCCCCCAGGCTTAAGAGTACATGGGGATAAGAGGCATTCTTTTCTTTTGTAAATATTCATTTAATATTTTCCACAATTACATGTAAAAGCAAATTTTAACATTTTCTTTTTTTTAATTTTGAGTTTTAAATTCTCTTCCTCTCTCTCTCTTCATTGATAAGGCAAGCAATTTCATATAGATTATATATGTGCATTCAAGCAAAACATATTTCTTATGGTTACCTAGGTGGTGCAGTGAATAGAGCACCAGCCCTGGAGTCAGGATAACCTGAGTTCAAATCGGGCCTCAGACACTTAACACAAAAATTAGCCGTGTGACCTTGTATAAGTCACTTAAACCCAATTGCTTTCCAAAATAAAAAAAAGCAAAAAACAAACAAAAAAACCCCATTTCTACCTTAGTCATGTTGTGAAAGAAAACACAAAAACAAACAGGAAAAATAAAGTTTAAAAAAGATTGTGCTTTGATCTGCATTAAGATTCCATTAGTTCTTTCTCTGGAAATGGATGACATTTCTCATCATAAGCCTTTCATAATTGTCTTGGATCGCTGTACTGTGGAGAAGAGCTAAGTTATTTACAATTGATCACCATACAACATTGCTGTTACTGTGTACAACATTCTCTTGACTCTGCTCATTTTACTTTGTATTAGTTCATGTAAGTCTTTTTAGATTTTTCTGAGAGCATCCTATTTGTCGTCTCAGATAGAACAATAGTATTACATCATTATAATATATCACAACTTGGCCAACTATTCCCCCATTATGTGCATCCCCTCAATTTTCTTTTTTTTTTCTTTTTTTTTCCAGATGCTTTATTAACTTCTGGTTTACATCTTTCATTTCGTTCAGATTTTGAATTACAATTTTCCCCCATTTTTCCCCTACCCACAACCCCAGAATAACAGTCATACAAGATATCCCCCCATCCAATCTGCTCTCCCCCATCTCTTCTCCCATACCCCCTTTGATGTTTCCAATAGGGCGAGGTGAATCCCCACACCCCATTGCCTGCATGTCTTATCTCCCAATTATATACAAAATAGTGTTAATCATAGTATTTATATATTTTTTAAAAAATTAATTTTAAAAGGAAGATAAGAAACTCAGTATATGAAGTACATGTGTAGCTATGCAAAATATTACCATAGTAGATATATTGTAAGAAACTAACTATATTTCCCTCCCTCCCATGCCATCTTCCACCTGGTCCACTCCCCACCTTGATCCTGTCCCGTTTCAAAAGTGGGTGCTTCCAACATCCCTCCCCCATCAGCCTGCCCTCCCCTCCACCACCTTCCGTCATCCTCCTTCCCCCCCATGCTTTTGTAGGGTGGGACACCCTATTTAGTATGCATGCCATTCTCTCTGGTCCAAATTCAATGAGAATAAGGTTTTGCCTTTTTTGCCTTCCTGTTCTTCCATTCCCCTGCAACCACCTTCCCCTGCATCTTCCACATGAGACAGTTCAGCCCATTGTCTCTCCCCATTACTCACCATATTACTCTCTCACCTCTTAACCTCACCTTTTAAGTATCATCTCTTCCTATTAAATTCAACCTGTGCCCTCTATCTATGTATACCTGAAAACATATATACATACATTCACAAATGTATTCATATGCCCATATACCCTTCTTCAACTATTTTCATACTGAGAAAAGTTTCATCAGTTACAGTTATTGTTTTTCCCTGTAGTAATGAAAATATCTCAACTTTGATAAGTTCATAGTGATTTCTTTCTCTCTCTCTCTCTTTTTTTTTTTTTTGCTTTTTGGAGGGCAATTGTGGTTAAGTAACTTGCCCAAGGTCACACGGCTAGGATTTGTTTGTGTGTGCGTTAAGTGTCTGAGTTCCAATCCGAACTCAGGTCCTTCTGACTCCAGGGCCAACGCTCTACTCACTGTGCCAACTAGCCGCCTGTATTAACAATGCAATATTCACTATTCCTATGGCAATTATAAATAGGCTTATGTGGTTATTAATCACAAAATATATCAGTCTCTCTATATGGGGGATAAAGCCAGAGAATTTATTAAAATACCAAATAACCGAGTCCCAAAACCAGAAAGTCAAAGCCATCAGGGTAGTTATGAAATTGGCACAAGTAGTTAACATAGTAAACAACCACATTCTTAAGCCTTCAAAACAGAACAGGCTACTTCAGGCAAAGGTCCTTCTCTCCCGACTCTCAGAAACTGCTCAGCATCCAGGAAGCGTGCTCACAACAGCTCCGGCCCCCCGCAGTTCCAGTTCCCGGAAGCCCCCAACAAGAGTCCTTAGCAGAAATTCTGGCTGGCTTAAAAAAAGAGATTTGGGCCTCCACCTCTACCTTGGCTGCTGCTGCTGCTGCTGCTGTTGCTGTGGCCACCAACAGTCCCCAACAGTCCCCAATGGAACTCTAGCTTTTTTTTCCTCTTACTCTTGCCTCTCCCCTTCCTGCTATGTCAGCAAGTCCAATGGGGCATGGAAGATCTTTAAATCCCATAACCCTTACACCGCCCCAGTTCATACTGATTTCTTTTCCATGTTTACCTTCTCTATCCACCCTCCCAGAATAGCAGTCCCACAAGATATCGCTTCCTCCAATCTGCTCTCTCCCATATCTTCTCCAATCCCCCCTTCAACTTCTCCATTAGAGCAAGGTGAATCTCTGTGCCCCAATGCCTGCACATCTTATCTCCCAATTACAAGCAAAAGAGTATTAATAATAGTATTTTTATATATTTAAAACTTTTAATTTTAAGACCTCGAATTTCAGATCCATTTCCTTCCTCCACTGTCACCCATTCCCTCTGGGAAGATAAGTAATTCAGTAAATGTTGTACATGTCTCGCTATGCAAAACATTACCATAGTCGATATATTGGACAAGACTGCTTATAATTCCCCCCAACCATCCCACCCCCCACCTGGTCCATTCCCTACTTGATCCTGTCCCTCTTCTATAGTGGGTACTTCCAACCTCCGCTCCCCCCAAGAATGCCCTCCCATCCATCATCCCCCCTCTCATCCCGCTTCCCCCTGTTCTGCTGCAGGTTGAGATATCCCATTTAGTATGTATGTCATTCCATCCTGAACCAAATTCAATGAGAATGTGGTTTTGCCTTTGTTGCCTTCTTGTTCTTCCCTTCCCCTGTAGCCACTACCCCTTGCTTCTTCTACATGAGACAGTTTACCCTACCCTGCCTTGCCACTTTCCTCTCTCACCTCATAATTTCACCCCTCAAGTATTCTCCCTTGCCAACAAATTCAACCTATGCCCTCTATCCTTGTATACCTGTAAACATATATACACACATTCATATGTGTATTCATATGACCATACACCCTTCTTCCATTATTTTCATACTGAGAAAGGTTTCATCAGTCACTGTTATTGTTTTTCCATGTAGGAATGTAAATAGGTCAACTTTGATAAGTTCCTTTTGATTTCTTTTCCCTGATTACCTTCTCAGGCATCTCTTGCTTCTTGAGTCTGGATGTCAAATTTTCTATTCAACTCTGTTTTTTTTCTTCAAGAATGCTTGAAAGTCTTCTATTCCACTGAATGACCATATTTCCCCTGAAACAAAATACTCAGTTTTGCTGGGTAGGTGACCCTTGGTTTTAATCCCAGCTCTTTTGCCCTCTGGAATATCATATTCCATGCCCTTCAATCCCTCAGTGTAGGAGCTGCCAGGTCCTGTGCTATTCTGATTGTGTTTCCACAATATTGAAATTGTTTCTTCCTGGCCGCTTGTAGTATTTTCTCCTTGATCTGGGGATTCTGGAACCTGGCTATAATATTCTTGGGAGTTTTCTTTTTGGGATCTTTTTCAGGAGGTGATTGGTGGATTCTTTCAACTATTTTGCCCTCTGGATCTAAAACATCAGGGCAATTTTCCTTGAGAATTTCTTGAAGGGTGATTTCTAGATTCTTTCTTTGATCATGGCTTTCAGGTAGTCCAATAATTTTTAAATTATCTCTCCTGGATCTATTTTCCAGGTCAGTAGTTTTTCCCATGAGATATTTCACACTACCTTCTATTCTTTCATTTGTTTGGATCTGCTTAAGAGCATCTTGATTTCTCATAAAGTCATTAGCTTCCATTTGCTCCAGTCTAACTCTGAAGGAATGAATCTCCTCAGTGAACTTTTGAGATTCTTTTTCCATCTGGCAAATTCGACTTTTTAAGGCATTCTTCTCCTCATTGCCCTTTTGGGCTTCCTTTGCCATTTGAGTTAGTTTATTTTTTAAGGTGTTGTTTTCCTCAGTCAGGCTGTTGACCCTCATTTCATACTTTTCCTGCATCCTTCTCATTTCTCTTTCCAATTTTTCCTCCATTTCTCTTATTTGATTTTTAAAGTCCTTCTTAAGGTCCTCTCTGGCTTGTAACCCACTCATATTTTCCTTTGGGGATTTTGGAGCAGGATTTCTGACCTCTCAGTCCTCCTCCTGTTCTATGCTTTCATCCTCTTTGCCCCCAAAATAGGAGTCTAATGTTGCATTTTTCAGTTTAATTTGTTTCCTTTGCCTTGGCATGTTCACTTAATTACTTGACTTTTGGGCTTGTTGCCACAGTAGGACTCTGCCACCAGACAGGGGAGCTTCTGTCCCGAATGTGTGGGGGGACAACTTCCATTTCTGGCAAGCTGGATATCCACCCCACGCCCTCCACCCCAGACTACAATCCAGATCCAGGGAGGTTAATGCAAGAGTGATTACCCCTCAAGACTGATCGCTGGATTTCCCTACATTTCGCAGGCCAGGAGCTGGAGCTGCCACTGAAAACTACAAAATGGCATGTCTCCTCAGTGGCTTCTAGCCCCCAGGGCAGGAAGCTGACGCTTTCCCCAAATACTGGTTCCAAAGTCCACAGGGCAATAACCTGTCACTTTGTCCTAGGCATGTCTGTGTTGATAATTCTGGAATTGCCACAGCTGCTGGTGTTCTGGGGTCCCTCCTGGTGGCTGCTGGCCCGGCCGCCCTGGGGCTAAAATCACTGCTCAAGAGGACCTGGGTTCAGCTCTCTGTGGGCTGCTCGCTGTTCTGCTGGCTCTCAGAGTGCTGCACTGGTCCTTCCTGCAGGGCTGCTGGGCCGTTCTCATCGGGAGGTTAGATTCTCTGTGTTGTTCTGTGGGTGCTGGGGCTCCAGAAGTTGTTCAGAGTCCCCTTTTACATAGTTTGGAGGTGATCTGGGGGGAGAGTGCCTTGGATGTGCTGTTTCTACTCTGCCATCTTGGCTCCCTCCTTTTGCTTTTTTATGTCTTTGAAATAAAGGGATAGTAGTGGTATTCCTGGGTCAAGGGCTCTGCAAGTTATTATAGTGCTTTGCACGCAATTCCAAAATGCTCTATGGCATGGTTTAATCAGTGCATAACTCTACCAATAGGGCATAATTAGTGTATCAATTTTCCTATGTCACCTTCGTTATTTGTAATTTTCTTTTTCTAGATTTTTCTAATTTTTCTTTTTCTAGATTTCTTTTTCTAGATTACATCTAGGCTCTTTTTTTGATAATGGCCTTTATGTAGTCCAATAATTCTTAAATTATCTCTCTTAGGCCTATTTTCAAGGTCAATTGTTTTTCTAATGGGGTATTTCACATTTCATTCTTTTTTTCATTTTTTAAATTTTATTTTATTTATTCTTAATATCTCATGGAGTTATTAGCTTCCACTTGCCCAATTCTAATTTTTAATAAATTATTTTCTTCAGTGAACTTTTGTCTATCCTTTCACATTTGGCCAATTCTACTCTTTAAGACATTTTATATTCAATTAATTTTTGTATATATTTCTCCTTTTTCAAATTCTGCCCTTTAATTAGTTGTTTTCTTTAATGAATTTTTTATATCTTTCTCCATTTGGTCAATTCTGCTTCTTAAGGCATTCTTTTCTTCATTGGATTTTTGTTCCTCTTTTATCATTTGATCTATTCTATTTTTGTATTATTTTCTGCAATATTTTTGTGCCCCCTTTACCAAACTGTTTACTTTTGTTCATGTTATTTTGCATTAATTTCATTTCTTTACCCAAATTTTCCTCTACCTCTCTTATTCAATTGTGTTTTACAATTATTTTTGGGATTTCCCAGGAATTCTTATTAAGTCTGAGAATAATTCACATTTTTATTTGAGACTTTGGATGTTGCAGTTTTGACTTTGTTGTCTCCCTCTGAGTTTGTGTTTTGTTCTTCCCTGTAACGTTAGTAACTCTTTCTGGATAGGATCTTTTTCCTTTGCTCATTTTCCAGTCTATTTATTGACTTTTAACTTGATGTTAAAATTGGGCCCTGCTCCTGGGTGGGAGGGAGTATTGGCTCATGCTTCAGGTTTTTGTGCAGCAGTTTCCAAAGCTAGTTCTGGGATTCTATAAGTTCAGGCCTTTAAAGGTGGTATGATTGAAGGAGTGGTTGTATTTACTACTCTCCTATCTTATGCTTTTTGTCTGTAAGCAATCACAATCTTTTATGCCTTGGAACTGTGACCAGGGTCCCTGATTCCCTATGACTGTAAGCTCTATTGTGCTAGTATTCCTCCCCACCATGGAATCATGACTGCAACTCAATTCTGACTATGCTTAGTGCAAAAAGACCTGCCCCAATCCTGTGAAGGGACCTCTTTAATTTCTTTCTGATGAGGTATCCAACTCACTTACTATCTGTGGGTAAAGAGCTCCAGAAGTCACCACTGGTGCTGCTGATTTAGTTGCATGTAAAGTCTACTGCTGCTTTACTGGGGTGTGGCCTGCACGAGACTGGGCTCTATTTTCACATGGTTCAACACAGCTCTTTTACAGATATTCTAGGTTGTCTTGGGCTGAGAAAGTGTTCCACTCCATACTTTTGTGGGTTTTGCTACTCTAGAATCTGTTTTGAGACTTTATTTAAATTTGTTTGGGGGGAATTTGGGTGAATCCCTATCTTTTCTCTGCCAGCTTGGCTCTGCCCCCTAACCTATATCAAAAGGCATTATTTTCCATGGAAAATGTTGCCAAAGTCATGAACTGCTCAGGATAATAATAACTCATGCATATTTATCATTTTCAGATTTATCAAATGTTCTCATAAGTCAGTGAGATATATTATTATGCCCATTTTAATGGTGACAAAACTGATGGTCAGAGAAGTTTAGTGATATGTATATGTATTAAACCAATCAGCACACAATATTCAAACTAACGACACAAAGTCAGTGATCCCCACAACATTTCCATTGACTATAATTATTCAGAGCTCAAAATCCTTGATGTTTTTTAAAAAAAATATGTCTAACATTTTTTAAGCAGTGCCATAAACAGTAGTGGTTCCCTTCTTTGAAAGTTTAGCAAGTGATATTATATCCTTTGGGTTCAGTCTTTGATCCAATTTCCCCCCCCAATAGACCTTTTTATGGCAAATAATTTTTCTTAAATGGATTTTGAAATTCTTTTTTAAATTTAAAGTTATTATCAAATTATAGGAAATTAGGGGAAAGGTTATTATATATATCAAGCATTCATTTTCTACCACTCACTGCAGGATGGCTCATTTAAAATGTACTAATCTTGATTTTCCCAGCACCTAAGGTACTCCCTGGGAGTAACTTTAGCTGATCCAATAAAACCAAAATGATCTGGCCTGCAGGGCTCAATGAGAGACAGATTTTAAACATAGGGCTAGTGGGAATAAAAATAAAAGTTATATATGTTTCTGCATTGTGAGTTTTTTCATAGGATTTTACTTAATTTAAAGTATAATATTAAAATACTACTATGTTCTCTGCCTGAATTAAAACAGTGCTTCCTAATTCTCACTGCCATATCAGATTCTATATTGTATTATCCTAATTGTGCATATGTTTTATGTATCCTACTAGAAGGAAGCTCCTTGAGGACAGGGATAAAATTATATGCATAGAATGCTAGAGCTGGAAAGGATATAGATTCACAGAATTTAGAGTTGGAAGGGACCTCAGCAATCATCTTGTCTAACTCCCTTATTTATAGATAAGAAAGGATCTGGAGATCTTAGAGGATTTGCTATTATAATTGTTCCTGATTATGATATAATAAGTACTAGATTTTGGGTATGAACCCAAGATCCTCTGAAACTATAACATGAGCCCTTCCACAATACTCTGATACTTCTTTAGAGCTCATGTGTGGCAAGCTTCTCATGTTTTATCCTTATTTGTTTCCCCTTTATTGCCTCAAATAGTGATTGGCATATCATAAGCAAATGAGTAGCTGTTGAAAAAAATATCTCTAAATTGATGGGTTATCTACTTCAGAAGATGTTGCATCTAAAAAAATAGGTAATTATCTGAAATGAGGCATAAAAAGGAAAAAAAAAACTCTTTTGTTCGTCTTCATTGACCTGAATTGCATGGAATATATATATGTATTGCTGGAAGGAATATAGAAGCAAATAGACTATCTAGGTCATCATCTAGGCTAATACCTCCATTTTACAGAACAAGAAAATGAAGTCCAGTTCAGTGAAACAAATTACTCTAGATCACATAATGAGTTAATGGCACAACTGGGACTAGAACCTACTCTTTTTTTATTCCTAACTATTATTTTTTCATCTTTTATCATACTGTTGGCTTTCTAAGAATACTTCAATGATCCCCATGATCCCACAGGTATATTGGGGGTTATTATACATAGGGAATTATATATGCATGTATGTCTGTGTATCTATCTACATGCATCTGTGTTTATGTGTGCGCAACATATATATATATATACATATATATATATACACACACATATATGTGTGTGTCTGTCTGTGTGTTGTAGTTTGAATAATCTAACATCTAACATGCCATCACTTATCTTTCTCTTAGAGTGCTTAGCTGTTTCAGCTAATTTTCAATATACAATAAAGGATTGAATATGAAATGAGAAACTAGAAACCAAATGGATACCCATCAATTGGGGACTGGCCAAACACATTTTCATTTATGAATATAAATGTAATATTATTTCACATTAAAATTATTGATTAAAGTCAACCTCAGAAGGGTTATATGAACTGATATAGAAGGAAATGAGTAAAATCAGAATAATTTATGTTGTGATTAAAATAATATAAAGGAAAAAATCTGAAAGATTTCTAAACTCTAATCCAATCTAAATTTTCATCTCCAGTGGCTATGTCATATTTTATCTTTTTCTGTTTCTCTGTCTGCAACTGTCTTACTAATCTCTTTTTTTTCTCCAACTCTCTGATTTTCTGTCTCTGTTCATATTTGTCTTTATCTTCTTCTCTCCTTCTCTGTCTCTGTCTCTATCTATCTGTCTGTCTCCCTGTCTGTGTCTGTGTGTCTGTGTGTCTGTCTGTCTGTCTCTCTCTCTCACACACAAACACACACACACACAAATGCTATATACATGCATAAGTATGAAATAATTTAGTGGACTTCATTTTGTATTGTTGGCAATATCTCTTTGTCATTTACTTGTTTTTCTATCATGGATGATATCTTTTAAGTCAACTATAATTTTCATTGTTAAAGGATTGTAGTTGCTTGGGCTAAATACATTTAGTACAACATCATCAGTAAATAAAAATATGAAAAAAATTTGGAATTAATTGTGATTTCATCTTTTAATTGAATTCTGTACTGGTAAATTGCCATGTCACTGGCAAAAAGAAAAATAGTTATTGGATAGTTAATAGTTAAATGTATGTGTCCATTTTATGATCTCATACTAGGATAAGATTCCTTAAAAGTAAAAAAAAAAATCAAAGGTTTTATTTTTAAGGGATGCTGATATGATGGAGTTTAATATTTAATACCAAAAAAGCAAGAGAAAATAAAAACAAAAAGTATTTGTGCAATAGTGCAAAACAGAAGACCTTGTCCAAAACTGTGACTGTATACACTAAAATATATGGATAAAGCATATAATCAAAATATTTTATTTCAAAATTATGAAAAAACGGTAAGTTGTGGGTTGAAAGTAGGAGTCCTACATATTTGGACTACAGTCCTAATAAAAACAGTCCTACATACTGTGTCCATAGATTAAGTAAATGATATGAAAAACAACAACAAAACCCTCAAACTCCACAAGGTTTTTATCTACTCATATAGAATGTAAACACTTCTAATTCATGGGTTATATCTTTAAGCTCCTTCTTCTCTACCTCCACCACTACCCACCCTCACTTCAATTCCTCCTCAGTATAGCAAACTAGATTAGTTTGGTTGTATGGTTCATTTTACAGATATAGGCAGGATTATTCTTGGCAAATTATTTAAGTGAAGGAGGTATGCCATAAATAGAAGAAAGCTTCTTGGCAAAGCTTCTAAAAATAAGCATTCAATACTTTATAGTGTTGGCAAGGGTGAGTCTTGCCTACACATCATCTCTAAAATGGACTGTTCAACTAAATTAATCTAGACAGTTTGCTATGTCAAGTTTTCACAATCCATATGGAGCCTCCTCTCCCAATTGATCATGGCTATCTGTATCAATTGTTTATAACTTAAGTAATGAACTGTGCAAACTGTATTATTTATTTTCTGTATATGTATGCAGACCATTTTAGTCATGCTTTCTATTTTTAAATATATAGAATAAGGCTTGGATTGAGGTCTCCAATATAAATTGAATGCAAAATATTTGAAAATTATATGATAAAATTTGGTCCTTTAATTTTTTAGTAAAAGTTCATATAATGGGTTGCAAAGTGATGCCAGATTATTTCAGGGTGAGATTAAGTTTGGGACTTGAGGGATTTTTCCTCAATACTTATTAAGAGCAATGTATTTTTTCTATGTTAAGTGTATATCATTGTCGATGTTTACAGATGAGATACATACAAACTTTCATGCTTAGAAGAGAATCAAAGAACATCATATCAGGGGGGAGAAAAAGGAATATAACCTAGGAAATAGAGCATTGCTGCTTTATCTTCTTAATATGTCAGTTGTAAATCCAAGCAAAATGCCGGGGTGCAATATTTGTAAATGTGGCATAGAAATTTTATTTCTTTGCTATGGAAGAAATGTTATCGTCAAAAAGTAACAGGTGAATATTTGAAACCTACTCATTTAACTACAAGTGTTTCTTAGCCTGCAGACTGGCTATTTCCATTTGAGGTGGTACAAAGTATAATTTATCAATGTATTTCTACCCTTAAAGCAAAAGATGAATAATCTCATGCATCTAACTCAGGGATGGAAAATATGGGTTATTTCTTTTTTGATTAATTAACTAGTTTGGTACTACAGGTATATTTCTTTGAAACTGTCAGAAGAGCTGCGTCATGAGTTTAAATCACATATATTGTTGGAATGGAGGAACAAAAAGATAAGCCAATGAGTATAAAATTATAATTTCATATTACATGGAAAGTATTACTATATATATATACAATTGATTTTCAAACTTTGAATTCCAGATTCATTCCCTTCCTCCCTTGTCATCCACCCTTACTGGGAAGATAAGCAACTCAGTATAGGTTGTATTGGTGTAGGTATGCAAAACATTTCCATTGTAGATATCTTGTAAAAGACTGACTATATTTCCCTCCCTCCTATCCCAACTCCCACTTGTTCTATTCTCTACTTTGCTGCTATCCCTTTTAAAACTGGATGCTTTCAACTTCCCTGCCCTCGCTTCCATCATCTCCCCCTCTCATCCCCTTCCCCCCTACTCTCCTGTGGGGTGAGATACCCTATTTATTGTGTATGTCATTCCCTCCCTGAGCCAAATTTAATGAGAATTATGTTGACACATTCTCTTTTGCCTTCTTGTTCTTCCCCTCCATTGTAACCATTTTCTCTTGCCTCTTCTATATGAGATAGTTTACCCCATTCTGTCTCTCCCCATCACATCACATTATATCCTTTTCCCACCTCTTAATTTCACCTTTTAAGTATCATCCCTTCCTATTAAATTGGTCCTGTGCCCTCTATGTATACCTGTAAACATATATACACACATTCACATATGTATTCATATGCCCATATACCCTACTACATATATTCTCTTCAATTATTTTCATATTGAGAAAAGGTTCATTGGTTCCAATTATGATTTTTTCCGTGTAGGAATGTAAATAGTTCCACTTTGATAAGTTCCTTATGATTTCTTTTCCCTGTTTACCTTCTCATGCTTCTCTTGCTTCTTGTATCTGAATGTCAAATTTTCTATTCAACTCTGGTTTTTTCATCAAGAATACTTGAAAGTCCTCTATTCCACTGAATGACCATATTTCCCCCTGAAACATGATACTCAGATTTACTGGTTAGGAGATTCTTTGTTTTAATCCCAGTTCTTTTGACCTCTGGTATATCATATTCCAAGCCTTTTGATCCCTCAGTGTAGAAGCTGCCAGATCCTGTGTTATCCTGATTGTGTTTCCACAATATTCAAATTATTTCTTCCTGGCTGCTTGTAATATTCTCTCCTTGATCTGAAAATTTCAGAACCTAGGTATAATATTCCTAGGAGTTTTCTTTTTGGGATTTTTCTCAGGAGGTGATCTGTGGATTCTTTCAACCTCTACTCTGCCCTTTGTTTCTAAAACATTAGGGTCGTTTTCCTGGAGAATTTTTTTTGCTTTTTTGGAGGACAATTGAGGTTAAGTTACTTGCCCAAAGTCACACAGCTAGGTTTTTGTTTGTGTGTGAGTTAAGTGTCTGAGGCCGGATCTGAACTCAGGTCCTTCTGGCTCCAGGGCTGACACTCTACTCACTGCGCCACCTAGCTGCCCCAACCTGGAGAATTTCTTGTAGGATTATTTCTAGGTTCTATCTTTGATCATGGCTTTCAGGTTGTCCAGTAATTTTAAAATTTTCTCTCCTGGATCTATTTTCCAGGTCAGTGGTTTTTCCAATGAGATATTTCACATTGCCTTCTATTCTTTCATTTTTTGGATCTGTTTAACAGCATCTTGATTTCTCATAAAGTCATTAGCTTCCAGTTGTTCCAATCTAATTCTGAAGGAATGATTCTCTTCAATGAGCTTTTGAGATTCTTTTTCCATCTGTCAAATTTGGCTTTTTATGGCATTCTTCTCCTCATTGCCTTTATGAGTCTCTTTTGCCATTTGTGTTGGTCTATTTTTAAAGTGTTATTTTCCTCAGTTAGGCTCATTTCATAATTTTCTTGCATCATATCTCATATTTCTTCTTATATTCTTATATATCTCATATATATGTGTGTGTATATATATGTGTGTGTGTGTGTGTGTGTGTGTGTGTGTGTGTGTGTGTGTATATATATATATATATATATATATATATATATATATAATTGAAACAATTTAGATGTAAGGTACTTTCAAGTGTTTCCTGCCCCTCTGTTGTTTTCCCTTTTACTGTAATAATTTAACCCTTGAATGCCTTTTTTTTTTTAACATGATGGAATTTGCCACATTCTTCCTCTCCCCTTTTTCCTTCTCCCAGGGCATCCTTCTTATTTAATTGTTCATTTTTTAAAGAATCTTCTTGTTTTTATTGTTAGGATCCGGGTTACTTGAGAGGGATGAAACGAGAGGAGTGGGTGGCTCCAATACCCAGTCAGCCATGTTTTACAGGTTTGTAGGTGATAGAGAATTCGCCCAGGTAGTGGCCAATCATCTCAGGCTTAATTTCTATCTTGCCGTTGTAGATGCCCACCATACTGCCCACCATCTTAGGCAGGATGATCATGTCCCGAAGGTGTGTCTTCACTACCTCAGGCTTCTCCATGGGGGGGGCGGGGCTCCTTCTTGGCCTTCCTCAGGCACTTCAGGAGGGAATGCTGTTTGCGCCTCAGCCCCTGGTTGAGTCTGTCGCTGTTGGGCGCTGTACAGCTGCATGAGCTGTTCATAGGACATGTCCAGCAGCTGATCCAGGTCCACACCAGAGTAGGTGAACTTCCGGAAGGTTCACTTCTTCTTCTGCTCCACTTCCGCCATCTTGTCTGCTGTCAGCTACTTGTTCATTTTTTATATCATCTCAATATAATTGACTGATGACTTCATAAAGTTTCTATATAGAATCTTTCTAAATACCCTAAAATTTAAAAAATAGTTCTAAAAGATACATGTATCATCTTCCCATATAAAAAAGGAGACAGTTGAACCTTACTTAATACCTTATTATTTCTCATTAATGTTAACTTTTTTTTAACGTAATGTGTCTTGTATTTGAAAGTCACATTTCCTTTTTGGCCCTAATCTTTTCATCTCTTTAAAAGTCTCTCATATTTCTGTTTAGCTGTATAGGTTTTTCTTGGTTGTAATTCTAACTCTTTTGCCTTCCAGAATATCATATTAGAAGCCCTTTGTTTGTTTAATGTGTTAGCTGCTAAATCTTTCATTATCCCAACTGTGGCTATGGTATTTGAATGATTTTTTTTTCTTTCTCATTGAAATATTTTCTCTTTGACCCAGGAGAACTTGAATTTGATTATAATTTTCCTGGAAATTTTCATTTCAGGATCTCTTTCAGGTGGTGATCACTGGATTCTTTCAATTTCTCTTTTACCTTCTGGTTCTAGGATATGAAGGCAGATTTCCTTGAAATTTTCTTGAAATATAATGTCTAGGATATTTTAAAAAATCTTTTTTTCAGGTAATCCAGTAAATTCTAATTTATCTCTCCCTGATCTATTTTACAAGTCAATTGATTTTAAATTATATAGTCCACATTTCCCCCCATTTATTTCATTCTTTTGACTTTGTTTTTATTGCATCTTGGTGTCTCATGGGGTCATTAGCTTCCACTTGCCCAATTTTAATTTTTAAGAAATTACTTTTTTCAGGGAGCTTTTGTACATTTTTTCCCATTTGGCCAATTCTATTTGCTTTTCAGATTTTTTTTACTAATGCTATTTTGTTTGTTCCAATTATGTCAAGATAATTTAGCATTCATTTTTACAATATTTTGAGTTCCAATTTTTCTCCTTCTCTCTCCTCCACTCTTCCTAAAGTTGTAGAATGGTAGGTATTTTGATATTGGTCATACATATGCTATCATGTAAAACATATTTCCATGTTAATCATGGTTGTAAAAGATCAAAACAGATCAAAAGGAGGGAAAAAACATGAAGAAAAATAAAGTAAATGCACAAAGTATATTTCAATCTGCATTCAGAGTCCATCAGTTTTTTTTTTTCTTGCTTTTTGGAGGGCAGTTGGGGTTATGTAACTTGCCCAAGGTCACACAGCCATTCCCTGTGTCAAGTTTCTGAGGCTGAATCTGAACTCAGGTCCTCCTGACTCTAGGTCTGGCACTGCACCCAGTGTGCCACCCAGCTGCCCCCCATCAGTTCTTTATCTGGATGTGGATAGCATTTTCCTTTGTGAGTCATTTGTACTTGTCTTGTATTTTGACATTGCTGAGGAAAGCTGAGTCATTCATAATTGATCATCACATAGTTTGGTTGATCTTTGGGCATAATTCCAAATTACTCTCCAGAATGGTTGGACCAGTTCACAACTCCACCAACCATGCATGATTGTCCAAATTTTCCCACATCCTCTTCAAGCTGATATTGTGTACAGGGTATTCCTGGTTCTGCTCATTTCAATTTGCAGCAATTCATACAAGTCTTTCCAAGTTTTTTTTTTCTTCTAAAGTCTGCCTATTCATAATTTCTTATCGCACAACAGTATTACATGACAATCATATACAACAGTTTCTTCAGCCAGTTCCCAATTGCTGGTCACCCCTGTGATTTCCAATATTTTGCCACCACAAAAAGTGCTGCTATAAATATTTTTGGACATTTAGATATGTTTTCCTTTTTTATGATCTCTTTGGGATATATACCTACTGGTGGTATTTCTGGTTCAAAGAGTATGCACAGTTTGGTTGATCTTTGGGCATCATTCCAAATTACTCTCCAGAATGGTTGGACCAGTTCACAACTCCACCAACCATGCATTATTGTCCAAATTTTCCCACATCCTTTTCAACTTTTATCATTTTCCTTTTTTGTCATATTTGCCAATCTGATAGGTGTGAGGTGGCATGAAAGAGCTGTTTTAGTTTGCATCTCTCTGATCTTCATATGCCTACAGATAATTTTGACTTCCTCACCTGAAAATTGCCTGGTCATACCCTTTGATAATTTATCATTTGTAGAATTTACATTCTTAGAAATTTGACTCTGTTCTCTATGTAGTCGAGAAATGTGGTCATTATCAGAGATACTTGCTGTAAAGATTGTTTCCCATCTTTTTTGCTTTCCTTCTAATCTTGGTTGCTTTGGCTTTGTTTGCAAAAAGTTTTTTTAATTTAATATAATCAAAATAATCTATTTTACATTTTGTATTGCTTTCTATCTCTTGTTTGGTCATGAACCTGTACCTTGCTTAACTTCTCCTTTAAGAATTTGGATACTATACCACTTAGTGCATATATGTTTAGTATTGATATTATCATTGTCTATGGTAACTTTTAGCAAGATGTAGTTTCCTTCCTTATCTCTTTTGATTAGGTCTATTTTTCTTTCTGCTTTGTCTGAAATTAGGATTGCTACCCCTGCTTTTAAAAAAAATCTCAGATGAAGTATAAAAATTTCTGCTCTAGCCCCTTATCTTTACTGTGTATATGTCACTCTGCTTCAAGTCTGTTTCCTGTAAACCACATATTGTAGGATTCCAGTTTTTGATCCACTCTGCTATTTACTTTTATTTTATGGGAGAGTTCATTCCATTCACATTCACAGTTATGATTACTAACTGTATCCATCTGATTTTTCCTCCCATTTGCCCTCTCTCTTTTTTCACCTTTTTCCTCCTTGACAGTATTTTGCTTCTGTACACCACTTAGCCCCATCTGCCCTCTCTTCTGTTAGCCCCTACCTTTTACTTAATCTTTTCTCCTACTTTCCTCTTCAGTAAGAAAGTTTTCTATATTCAGTCATGTTCTGTATATTATTCCCTCCTTGAGCCAATACTGATGTAAGATTCAATTGATGCATATTGCCCATCTGCCTATCTTTTCCTCTACTGTAATATGTTTTCCTCTCCTCTTCATGTAAGATAATTTACCTCATTTTACCTCTCCCTTCCTTCTTCACCCATTGTATTCCTTTTTCTCATCCCTTATTTTTTAATGTAATTACCTCAAGTTCCTCCTATATCCATACTCTCTGCCTATGTGTATTACTTCTAACTATGCTATTAGTGGTACAATTTTTAAGAATTACAAGTATCATATTCCCAAGTAGGGATGTAAACAGTTCAGCTCCGTTGAGTCCCTTTTATTTCCTTTTCCATTTTTTTTAGGCTTCTCTTCTGTCTTAATATTAGAGATTAATGTTTTTTTTTTCAATTCTGGTTTTCTTATGTAAGCTTGAAACCTTTCCATTTCATTGAATGATGACTTTCCCTTGAAGTATTATGCTTAATTTCATTGGGTAGGTAATTCTTGGTTGAAGTCCTAACTCCTTTCTCTTCCAGAATATCATTTTCCATAACCTCTGATCCTTTAATAATGCAACTGTTGATTCCTGCATAATTCTGATTGTGGCTTCCCTATATTTAATTTTTTTTTCCTGGCCACTTTCAGTATTTTTCCTTGAACTGATGGTTTTATAATTTGACTATAATATTCCTTGAGGTTTTTATTTTGGGATCTCTTTCCTGAGGTGATTAATAGATACTTTTGATACCTCTTTTGCTTTCAATTCTTTTTTAAAGAGTTATTTTAACTAGTAAATTTTTATATCTTTTTAGGGTGATTCTGTGTTCTAAGGTGTTATTTTCTTTAGTATTTTTTACATCTTTTACTAACCCTGTTATTGTATTTTCATAATTTTCTTTTCTTTACCTAATTTGTCTTCTATTACTCAAATCTGATTTTGAAAAGAATTTTTTTATTTCTTCCTGGAATTTTTCTTGGACTTCTAACTCCTTTTTTCTTGGTAGCTTTGCTTGTAGCTATTTTGACTTCCTTGTGTACTTCTGAATTTGTGTCTTGATCTTCTTACCATAGTAACTTCTTGTGGTTAAGTTTTCTTTTGTTATTTCATCCTTTTCCTCCTTATTTCGTGATTTGGAACTTTATGTTAATTTTCTGCTGTTTCTGCCATGGAAGTCAAGAGACTCTGTCTCAAGCTTCAGGCTTTTTTGCACTTTTGTTTTCAAAGTTTGTTTTGGAGGTTTGCAAGTTTTCAGTATGGCCAAGGTGTTGTGATCTTGGGAGAGGTTAGGTCACAGCTCTCCTGATCCTCAATCTGGTCATTTCTCAACAAAGATTCCTGATCTCTTGGCACTGGAATAAATAATGCTTCTCAGAGTCCCTACTCCCTTAATATTAGAAACAATACTGTTTCTTATCATCTCTGATCCCTTTCAGTCAGAAATGATACTGCCCCTCTAATTATTCCCTTCTTCTTGATAAAAAAAATACTCCTCTCTGCCCTTGAACAATTACCCAGAAGTTATTACAAAAAATGGAGTTGCCAAACAGTTGTTACTTAGGGGTCCCACTCTCTCTTGACCAGTAGTACTCCTCTCTGCCCTTGGACTTGGACCCAGAAGTGGGGATAGGTAATGGAATTGCCAAAGAGCATCTAGTCCCACATCCAGTGTTAGCATGGAATATAATATAATCTCTTTCTTTCCAGTTGCCAGGTCCTCTTCTCTCAACACAACTTTGTTCCACCAATGATGTTTCATTCCCATTTATTATAGGCCAGCTCCCTCCCCTATGTAATAGATATCTCTTTCTGACTTCTTATGTTTCCTTGGACTGAAAAGATGTTTTACTCTGACCTTTTGGTGGCTCTGACACTTCAGAACATGATTTTATATATTATTTTAAAGTTGTTCACAGGGGAATGTATGGAAAGCTTGGCTGGCTGTAGCTCTACTCTGCCATATTTTTTTACATTGTTTCTACTTTATTTCCTATGTTATTGATGTTGGACTAATAAATGTTAGAGATAAGAACCAAGTTGAAAGAGATGTTTCAAAAATATCACTAGTAGAACACGAATAGGAAACATTCATTTAAAATTATTTTTGTTTTTTATGAATAAATATTCTCTTTGAATATATTTAGTGATCTGAAATTTTGACTTAATGTGTATTATACATGCCTCATTCACCTTCCTAATATTTAATATTTCTCAAAGGATTGTTGACTATAAACAAAGCACCCTTTATAAGAAATAGTTTCTTTTATCTTCAAATTATGTTAAGATTATGTCACTCTAATTTCAAATTAGTTTTAGTAGAACAATGTTAATAATGCTTTTACTTCATTAAGATTTCTTTTCATGGAAAAAAGGGATAACCAAATGTAAATGTGGTGTCTAACTATATCAGTACTAGTTGTTTTGAGTGCCACAGAATTCACAAATTAAAAATTGTCAGTAAACTTGAATTGTCTTTCCAAGTTCCTTTCAGAATGAATACTGATTACAGTTTGTCAAAGGGGAAAGTGAATACTATATGTCTTAGTACTTTGCCAATCACATTTCTTAAAGGTCTCGTAATCACCAAATCTATGATAATTTTGTAAAATCATGATGTTGAAAATATGAAAAACTGTATGATATGGGATCATGTTTTATTTTATTCTTTTGTTTTAGATGGTATTTTATTTTCCCCAGTTACATATCAAGAAAATTTTCACTATTCATTTTTACAAGATTTTTAATTCCTCATTTTTCTCCTTTCCTCTTTCTCCTCCAGTCTTCTGAAAATGGTAGGCATTTTGATATCGTTCATACTTATCCTATCATGTTAGAACATATTTCCATATTTATCTCAGTTGTGGAAGAAGAAATACATTAAAAGGAGAAAAAAACATGAGAAAAAAGTACATGAAAATATGCTTTGATTTGCTTTCAGAATCTATCATTTCTTTATCTGGATATAGATAGAATTTTCCTTTCTGAGTCCTTTGTACTTGTCTTGAATCATTGTGTTGCTGAGTCATTCATAGTTGAACATCACGTGATGTTAGAGATATTGTGTATAATGTTTTCCTGCTTCTGCTTATTTCACTCTAAATCACTTTGTACAAGTCTTTCCAGGTTTTTCTGAATTGCACAATAGTATTCCATGACATTTGTATACAACAGCTTGAATAACCATTGCCTAATTAGTGGGCAGCCTCTCTATTTTCAATATTTTGCCACCATGAATAAGGCTGCTATAAATATTTTTGCACATGTAGGCCCTTTACATTTTCTTATGATGTCTTTGGGATACAGACCTAGTAGAGGTGTTGCTGAATTAAAGGATATGCATAGTTTAGTTAAGCTTTGGGCATAGTTATAAATTGTTCTGCAGAACAGTTGGATCAGTTCTCAACTCCACCAACAATACATTGGTGTCCCAATTTTCCCACATTCTCTCCAACATTTATTATCCTTATTTTGTTATAATAGATAATTCAATTGGTGGGACATATTATTTCAGTTGTTTTAATTTGCATTTCTCTAATCAAAAGTGATTTAAAGCACTTCTTCATATTCCTATAGTTAACTTTGATTTCTTCATCTGAAATCTGCCTTCTTATATCCTTTGATCATATATCAATTGGGAAATGGCTTGTATTCACATAAATTTGACTCAGTTCTATATATTTTAGAAACAAGGGCTTTCTCACATACACTTGCTGTAAAGATTGTTTCCCATCTTTCTGCTTTCCTTCTAATCTTGGTTGCATTGGTTTTCTTTGTACCAAAGCTTTTCAATTTAATATGATCAAAATCATCTATTCTACATTTCATAATACTTTCTGTAAGGTCAGGAATTCCCCTGCCTAAAGAACCGTGTACCTTCCACATAAACATGGGGTGTTCTTTTAATACCAAAGGAAGAGGCTAAGTATCTCCAGTTTGATCATAGGTAGCAGTTTAATCAATCATTATAAATATTTACAAAACAAGGGCATCTTCAGTATAGGGTGGTAGCCAGGTTGTTCAGGGCATCCCTGCTAAGAACCCCCAAAATCCCCATGGTAAGAATAGAAAATAGAGAAAGGGAGGAGGAGGCAGAAAGGGCATCACTACTGATTGGTAGATTTTGTTTATTTTTTGTTTTGTTTTCTGCTTAGTAATTGTAGCAGCAAGCACCCCAATATCCCCAGGGTAGCTGCCAATATAGGTTCTGAGATCTGCTTCTCAAAAGGAAAGCAACTCAAAATGGGTTAACAAGCTTACTTTAATCAAACATGTATTACCTAGTTCAGGGGTAAAGGTCAGCACCCCGAACTTCAGAGTTACAGAACTTACAGATCAAACAGACAGGCTTCCAAACTGTCCAACCATTACATCAATACTAAATCACAGTTACCAGAGAGGGAAGCATCAAC